>JBBGZY010000293.1:6107500-6147679 GCA_037952925.1 Lithobates clamitans | reverse complement strand
ATTTTGGACCAATTTTGGGACAAAAGGGCCGGGGGTGCGATTTTGGTCATTTTGAGCTGATTTTAGGAATAAAAGGGCCGGGGGTGCGATTTTTGTCATTTTGGACCAATTTGGGATAAAAGGGCCGGGGGTGCGATTTTGGTCATTTTGGACCGATTTTGGGATAAAAGGGCCGGGGGTGCGATTTTGATCATTTTGGACCGATTTCCGGTTAAAAGGGCCGGGGGTGCGATTTTGGTCATTTTAGACCGATTTTGGGATAAAAGGGCCGGGGGTGTGATTTTGGTCATTTTGGACTGATTTTGGGATAAAAGGGCCGGGGGTGCGATTTTTGTCATTTTGGAACAATTTTGGGATAAAAGGGCCGGGGGTGCGATTTTTGTCATTTTGGACTGATTTTGGACCGATTTTGGGATAAAAGGGCCGGGGGTGCGATTTTTGTCATTTTGGAACAATTTTGGGATAAAAGGGCCGGGGGGTGCGATTTTGGTCATTTTGGACCGATTTTGGGATAAAAGGGCCGGGGGTGCGATTTTGGTCATTTTGGACCAATTTTGGGATAAAAGGGCCGGGGGTGCGATTTTGGTCATTTTGAGCTGATTTTGGGATAAAAGGGCCGGGGGTGCGATTTTGGTCATTTTGGACTGATTTTGGGATAAAAGGGCCGGGGGTGCGATTTTGATCATTTTGGACTGATTTTGGGATAAAAGGGCCGCGGGTGCGATTTTGGTCATTTTGAGCTGATTTTGGGATAAAGGGGCCGGGGGTGCGATTTTGGTCATTTTGGACCGATTTTGGAATAAAAGGGCTGGGGGTGCGATTTTGGTCATTTTGGACCAATTTTGGGATAAAAGGGCCGGGGGTGCGATTTTTGTCATTTTGGACCGATTTTGGGATAAAAGGGCCGGGGGTGCGATTTTGGTCATTTTGAGCTGATTTTGGGATAAAAGGGCCGGGGGTGCGATTTTTGTCATTTTGGACCAATTTTGGGATAAAAGGGCCGGGGGTGCGATTTTGATCATTTTGGACTGATTTTGGGATAAAAGGGCCGGGGGTGCGATTTTGATCATTTTGGACCGATTTTGGGATAAAAGGGCCGGGGGTGCGATTTTGGTCATTTTAGACTGATTTTGGGATAAAGGGGCCGGGGGTGCGATTTTTGTCATTTTGGACCGATTTGGGATAAAAGGGCCGGGGGTGCGATTTTGATCATTTTGGACCGATTTCCGGTTAAAAGGGCCGGGGGTGCGATTTTGGTCATTTTAGACCGATTTTGGGATAAAAGGGCCGGGGGTGCGATTTTTGTCATTTTGGACTGATTTTGGGATAAAAGGGCCGGGGGTGTGAATTTTTGTCATTTTGGACCGATTTTGGGATAAAAGGGCCGGGGGTGCGATTTTTGTCATTTTGGACCGATTTTGGGATAAAAGGGCCGGGGGTGCGATTTTGGTCATTTTGGACCGATTTTGGGATAAAAGGGCCGGGGGTGCGATTTTAATCATTTTGGACCGATTTTGGGATAAAAGGGCCGGGGGTGCGATTTTAATCATTTTGGACCGATTTCTGGTTAAAAGGGGCGGGGGTGCGATTTTGGTCATTTTGGACAGATTTTGGGTTAAAAGGGCCGGGGGTGCGATTTTGGTCATTTTGGACCGATTTTGGGATAAAAAGGCCGGGGGTGCGATTTTTGTCATTTGGACCGATTTTGGGATAAAAGGGCCGGGGGTGCGATTTTGGTCATTTTGGACCGATTTTGGGATAAAAGGGCCGGGGGTGCGATTTTGGTCATTTTGGACCGATTTTGGGATAAAAGGGCCGGGGGTGCGATTTTTGTCATTTTGGACCGATTTTGGGATAAAAGGGCCGGGGGTGCGATTTTGGTCATTTTGGACCGATTTTGGGATAAAATGGCCGGGGGTGCGATTTTGGTCATTTTGGACCAATTTTGGGACAAAAGGGCCGGGGGTGCGATTTTGGTCATTTTGAGCTGATTTTGGGATAAAAGGGCCGGGGGTGCGATTTTGGTCATTTTGGACTGATTTTGGGATAAAAGGGCCGGGGGTGCGATTTTTGTCATTTTGGACCAATTTTGGGACAAAAGGGCCGGGGGTGCGATTTTGGTCATTTTAGACCGATTTTGGGATAAAAGGGCCGGGGGTGCGATTTTGGTCATTTTGGACCAATTTTGGGATAAAAGGGCCGGGGGTGCGATTTTTGTCATTTTGGACCAATTTTGGGATAAAAGGGCCGGGGGTGCGATTTTTGTCATTTTGGACCGATTTTGTGAAAAAAGGGCCGGGGGTGCGATTTTTGTCATTTTGGACAGATTTTGGGTTAAAAGGGCCGGGGGTGCGATTTTTGGTCATTTTGGACCGATTTTGGGATAAAAGGGCCGGGGGTGCGATTTTTGTCATTTTGGACCGATTTTGGGATAAAAGGGCCGGGGGTGCGATTTTGGTCATTTTGGACCGATTTTGGATAAAATGGCCGGGGGTGCGATTTTGGTCATTTTGGACCAATTTTGGGACAAAAGGGCCGGGGGTGCGATTTTGGTCATTTTGAGCTGATTTGGGATAAAAGGGCCGGGGGTGCGATTTTGGTCATTTTGGACTGATTTTGGGATAAAAAGGGCCGGGGGTGCGATTTTTGTCATTTTGGACCAATTTTGGGACAAAAGGGCCGGGGGTGCGATTTTGGTCATTTTAGACCGATTTTGGGATAAAAGGGCCGGGGGTGCGATTTTGGTCATTTTGGACCAATTTTGGGATAAAAGGGCCGGGGGTGCGATTTTTGTCATTTTGGACCAATTTTGGGATAAAAGGGCCGGGGGTGCGATTTTTGTCATTTTGGACCGATTTTGTGAAAAAAGGGCCGGGGGTGCGATTTTTGTCATTTTGGACAGATTTTGGGTTAAAAGGGCCGGGGGTGCGATTTTGGTCATTTTGGACCGATTTTGGGATAAAAGGGCCGGGGGTGCGATTTTTGTCATTTTGGACCGATTTTGGGATAAAAGGGCCGGGGGTGCGATTTTGGTCATTTTGGACCGATTTTGGGATAAAATGGCCGGGGGTGCGATTTTGGTCATTTTGGACCAATTTTGGGACAAAAGGGCCGGGGGTGCGATTTTGGTCATTTTGAGCTGATTTTGGGATAAAAGGGCCGGGGGTGCGATTTTGGTCATTTTGGACTGATTTTGGGATAAAAGGGCCGGGGGTGCGATTTTTGTCATTTTGGACCAATTTTGGGACAAAAGGGCCGGGGGTGCGATTTTGGTCATTTTAGACCGATTTTGGGATAAAAGGGCCGGGGGTGCGATTTTGGTCATTTTGGACCAATTTTGGGATAAAAGGGCCGGGGGTGCGATTTTTGTCATTTTGGACCAATTTTGGGATAAAAGGGCCGGGGGTGCGATTTTTGTCATTTTGGACCGATTTTGTGAAAAAAGGGCCGGGGGTGCGATTTTTGTAATTTTGGACAGATTTTGGGTTAAAAGGGCCGGGGGTGCGATTTTGGTCATTTTGGACCGATTTTGATATATAAGGGCCGTGGGTGCGATTTTTGTAATTTTTGACCGATTTTGTGAAAAAAAGGGCCGGGGGTGCGATTTTTGTCATTTTGGACAGATTTTGGGTTAAAAGGGCCGGGGGTGCGATTTTGGTCATTTTGGACCGATTTTGGGATAAAAGGGCCGGGGGTGCGATTTTGGTCATTTTGGACCGATTTTGGGATAAAAGGGTCGGGGGTGCGATTTTGGTCATTTTGGACCGATTTTGGGATAAAAGGGCTGGAGGTGCGATTTTTGTCATTTTGGACCAATTTTGGGATAAAAGGGCCGGGGGTGCGATTTTGGTCATTTTGGACCGATTTTGGGATAAAAGGGCCGGGGGTGCGATTTTGGTCATTTTGAGCTGATTTTGGGATAAAAGGGCCGGGGGTGCGATTTTGGTCATTTTGGACTGATTTTGGGATAAAAGGGCCGGGGGTGCGATTTTGGTCATTTTGGACCAATTTTGGGATAAAAGGGCCGGGGGGTGCGATTTTTGTCATTTTGGACCGATTTTGGGATAAAAGGGCCGGGGGTGCGATTTTGGTCATTTTGGACCAATTTTGGGATAAAAGGGCCGGGGGTGCGATTTTGGTCATTTTGAGCTGATTTTAGGATAAAAGGGCCGGGGGTGCGATTTTTGTCATTTTGGACCAATTTTGGGATAAAAGGGCCGGGGGTGCGATTTTGGTCATTTTGGACCAATTTTGGGATAAAAGGGCCGGGGGTGCGATTTTGTCATTTTGGACCGATTTTGGGATAAAAGGGCCGGGGGTGCGATTTTGGTCATTTTGGACCAATTTTGGGACAAAAGGGCCGGGGGTGCGATTTTGGTCATTTTGAGCTGATTTAGGATAAAAGGGCCGGAGGTGCGATTTTTGTCATTTTGGACCAATTTTGGATAAAAGGGCCGGGGGTGCGATTTTGGTCATTTTGGACCGATTTTGGGATAAAAGGGCCGGGGGTGCGATTTTGATCATTTTGGACCGATTTCCGGTTAAAAGGGCCGGGGGTGCGATTTTGGTCATTTTAGACCGATTTTGGGATAAAAGGGCCGGGGGTGTGATTTTGGTCATTTTGGACTGATTTTGGATAAAAGGGCCGGGGGTGCGATTTTTGTCATTTTGGAACAATTTTGGGATAAAAGGGCCGGGGGTGCGATTTTTGTCATTTTGGACTGATTTTGGACCGATTTTGGGATAAAAGGGCCGGGGGTGCGATTTTGGTCATTTTGGACCGATTTTGGGATAAAAGGGCCGGGGGTGCGATTTTGGTCATTTTAGACCGATTTTGGGATAAAAGGGCCGGGGGTGTGATTTTGGTCATTTTGGACTGATTTTGGGATAAAAGGGCCGGGGGTGCGATTTTTGTCATTTTGGAACAATTTTGGGATAAAAGGGCCGGGGGTGCGATTTTGGTCATTTTGGACCGATTTTGGGATAAAAGGCCGGGGGTGCGATTTTGGTCATTTTGGACCAATTTTGGGATAAAAGGGCCGGGGGTGCGATTTTGGTCATTTTGAGCTGATTTTGGGATAAAAGGGCCGGGGGTGCGATTTTGGTCATTTTGGACTGATTTTGGGATAAAAGGGCCGGGGGTGCGATTTTGATCATTTTGGACTGATTTTGGGATAAAAGGGCCGCGGGTGCGATTTTGGTCATTTTGAGCTGATTTTGGGATAAAGGGGCCGGGGGTGCGATTTTGGTCATTTTGGACCGATTTTGGAATAAAAGGGCTGGGGGTGCGATTTTGGTCATTTTGGACCAATTTTGGGATAAAAGGGCCGGGGTGCGATTTTTGTCATTTTGGACCGATTTTGGGATAAAAGGGCCGGGGGTGCGATTTTGGTCATTTTGAGCTGATTTTGGGATAAAAGGGCCGGGGGTGCGATTTTTGTCATTTTGGACCAATTTTGGGATAAAAGGGCCGGGGGTGCGATTTTGATCATTTTGGACTGATTTTGGGATAAAAGGGCCGCGGGTGCGATTTTGGTCATTTTGGACCCGATTTTGGGATAAAAGGGCCGGGGGTGCGATTTTGGTCATTTTAGACTGATTTTGGGATAAAGGGGCCGGGGGTGCGATTTTTGTCATTTTGGGACCGATTTTGGGATAAAAGGGCCGGGGGTGCGATTTTGATCATTTTGGACCGATTTCCGGTTAAAAGGGCCGGGGGTGCGATTTTGGTCATTTTGGACTGATTTTGGGATAAAAGGGCGGGGGTGTGAATTTTGTCATTTTGGACCGATTTTGGGATAAAAGGGCCGGGGGTGCGATTTTTGTCATTTTGGACCGATTTTGGGATAAAAGGGCCGGGGGTGCGATTTTGGTCATTTTGGACCGATTTTGGGATAAAAGGGCCGGGGGTGCGATTTTGGTCATTTTGGACCGATTTTGGGACAAAAGGGCCGGGGGTGCGATTTTGGTCATTTTAGACCGATTTTGGGATAAAAGGGCCGGGGGGTGCGATTTTGGTCATTTTGGACCAATTTTGGGATAAAAGGGCCGGGGGTGCGATTTTTGTCATTTTGGACCAATTTTGGGATAAAAGGGCCGGGGGTGCGATTTTTGTCATTTTGGACCGATTTTGTGAAAAAAGGGCCGGGGGTGCGATTTTTGTCATTTTGGACAGATTTTGGGTTAAAAGGGCCGGGGGTGCGATTTTGGTCATTTTGGACCGATTTTGGGATAAAAGGGCCGGGGGTGCGATTTTGGTCATTTTGGACCGATTTTGGGATAAAAGGGTCGGGGGTGCGATTTTGGTCATTTTGGACCGATTTTGGGATAAAAGGGCTGGAGGTGCGATTTTTGTCATTTTGGACCAATTTTGGGATAAAAGGGCCGGGGGTGCGATTTTGGTCATTTTGGACCGATTTTGGGATAAAAGGGCCGGGGGTGCGATTTTGGTCATTTTGAGCTGATTTTGGGATAAAAGGGCCGGGGGTGCGATTTTGGTCATTTTGGACTGATTTTGGGATAAAAGGGCCGGGGGTGCGATTTTGGTCATTTTGGACCAATTTTGGGATAAAAGGGCCGGGGGTGCGATTTTTGTCATTTTGGACCGATTTTGGGATAAAAGGGCCGGGGGTGCGATTTTGGTCATTTTGGACCAATTTTGGGATAAAAGGGCCGGGGGTGCGATTTTGGTCATTTTGAGCTGATTTTAGGATAAAAGGGCCGGGGGTGCGATTTTGGTCATTTTGGACCAATTTTGGGATAAAAGGGCCGGGGGTGCGATTTTGGTCATTTTGGACCAATTTTGGGATAAAAGGGCCGGGGGTGCGATTTTTGTCATTTTGGACCGATTTTGGGATAAAAGGGCCGGGGGTGCGATTTTGGTCATTTTGGACCAATTTTGGGACAAAAGGGCCGGGGGTGCGATTTTGGTCATTTTGAGCTGATTTTAGGATAAAAGGGCCGGGGGTGCGATTTTTGTCATTTTGGACCAATTTTGGGATAAAAGGGCCGGGGGTGCGATTTTGGTCATTTTGGACCGATTTTGGGATAAAAGGGCCGGGGGTGCGATTTTGATCATTTTGGACCGATTTCCGGTTAAAAGGGCCGGGGGTGCGATTTTGGTCATTTTAGACCGATTTTGGGATAAAAGGGCCGGGGGTGTGATTTTGGTCATTTTGGACTGATTTTGGGATAAAAGGGCCGGGGGTGCGATTTTTGTCATTTTGGAACAATTTTGGGATAAAAGGGCCGGGGGTGCGATTTTGTCATTTTGGACTGATTTTGGACCGATTTTGGGATAAAAGGGCCGGGGGTGCGATTTTGGTCATTTTGGACCGATTTTGGGATAAAAGGGCCGGGGGTGCGATTTTGGTCATTTTAGACCGATTTTGGGATAAAAGGGCCGGGGGTGCGATTTTGGTCATTTTGGACTGATTTTGGGATAAAAGGGCCGGGGGTGCGATTTTTGTCATTTTGGAACAATTTTGGGATAAAAGGGCCGGGGGGTGCGATTTTGGTCATTTTGGACCGATTTTGGGATAAAAGGGCCGGGGGTGCGATTTTGGTCATTTTGGACCAATTTTGGGATAAAAGGGCCGGGGGTGCGATTTTGGTCATTTTGAGCTGATTTTGGGATAAAAAGGGCCGGGGGTGCGATTTTGGTCATTTTGGACTGATTTTGGGATAAAAGGGCCGGGGGTGCGATTTTGATCATTTTGGACTGATTTTGGGATAAAAGGGCCGCGGGTGCGATTTTGGTCATTTTGAGCTGATTTTGGGATAAAGGGGCCGGGGGTGCGATTTTGGTCATTTTGGACCGATTTTGGAATAAAAGGGCTGGGGGTGCGATTTTGGTCATTTTGGACCAATTTTGGGATAAAAGGGCCGGGGGTGCGATTTTTGTCATTTTGGACCGATTTTGGGATAAAAGGGCCGGGGGTGCGATTTTGGTCATTTTGAGCTGATTTTGGGATAAAAGGGCCGGGGGTGCGATTTTTGTCATTTTGGACCAATTTTGGGATAAAAGGGCCGGGGGTGCGATTTTGATCATTTTGGACTGATTTTGGGATAAAAGGGCCGCGGGTGCGATTTTGGTCATTTTGGACCGATTTTGGGATAAAAGGGCCGGGGGTGCGATTTTGGTCATTTTAGACTGATTTTGGGATAAAGGGGCCGGGGGGTGCGATTTTTGTCATTTTGGACCGATTTTGGGATAAAAGGGCCGGGGGTGCGATTTTGATCATTTTGGACCGATTTCCGGTTAAAAGGGCCGGGGGTGCGATTTTGGTCATTTTAGACCGATTTGGGATAAAAGGGCCGGGGGTGCGATTTTTGTCATTTTGGACTGATTTTGGGATAAAAGGGCCGGGGGTGTGAATTTTGTCATTTTGGACCGATTTTGGGATAAAAGGGCCGGGGGTGCGATTTTTGTCATTTTGGACCGATTTTGGGATAAAAGGGCCGGGGGTGCGATTTTGGTCATTTTGGACCGATTTTGGGATAAAAGGGCCGGGGGTGCGATTTTAATCATTTTGGACCGATTTTGGGATAAAAGGGCCGGGGGTGCGATTTTAATCATTTTGGACCGATTTCTGGTTAAAAGGGCCGGGGGTGCGATTTTGGTCATTTTGGACAGATTTTGGGTTAAAAGGGCCGGGGGTGCGATTTTGGTCATTTTGGACCGATTTTGGGATAAAAAGGCCGGGGGTGCGATTTTTGTCATTTGGACCGATTTTGGGATAAAAGGGCCGGGGGTGCGATTTTGGTCATTTTGGACCGATTTTGGGATAAAAGGGCCGGGGGTGCGATTTTGGTCATTTTGGACCGATTTTGGGATAAAAGGGCCGGGGGTGCGATTTTGGTCATTTTGGACCGATTTTGGGATAAAAGGGCCGGGGTGCGATTTTGGTCATTTTGGACCGATTTTGGGATAAAATGGCCGGGGGTGCGATTTGGTCATTTTGGACCAATTTTGGGACAAAAGGGCCGGGGGTGCGATTTTGGTCATTTTGAGCTGATTTGGGATAAAAGGGCCGGGGGTGCGATTTTGGTCATTTTGGACTGATTTTGGGATAAAAGGGCCGGGGGTGCGATTTTTGTCATTTTGGACCAATTTTGGGACAAAAGGGCCGGGGGTGCGATTTTGGTCATTTAGACCGATTTTGGGATAAAAGGGCCGGGGGTGCGATTTTGGTCATTTTGGACCAATTTTGGGATAAAAGGGCCGGGGGTGCGATTTTTGTCATTTTGGACCAATTTTGGGATAAAAGGGCCGGGGGTGCGATTTTTGTCATTTTGGACCGATTTTGTGAAAAAAGGGCCGGGGGTGCGATTTTTGTCATTTTGGACAGATTTTGGGTTAAAAGGGCCGGGGGTGCGATTTTGGTCATTTTGGACCGATTTTGGGATAAAAGGGCCGGGGGTGCGATTTTTGTCATTTTGGACCGATTTTGGGATAAAAGGGCCGGGGGTGCGATTTTGGTCATTTTGGACCGATTTTGGGATAAAATGGCCGGGGGTGCGATTTTGGTCATTTTGGACCAATTTTGGGACAAAAGGGCCGGGGGTGCGATTTTGGTCATTTTGAGCTGATTTTGGGATAAAAGGGCCGGGGGTGCGATTTTGGTCATTTTGGACTGATTTTGGGATAAAAGGGCCGGGGGTGCGATTTTTGTCATTTTGGACCAATTTTGGGACAAAAGGGCCGGGGGTGCGATTTTGGTCATTTTAGACCGATTTTGGGATAAAAGGGCCGGGGGTGCGATTTTGGTCATTTTGGACCAATTTTGGGATAAAAGGGCCGGGGGTGCGATTTTTGTCATTTTGGACAGATTTTGGGTTAAAAGGGCCGGGGGTGCGATTTTGGTCATTTTGGACCGATTTTGATATATAAGGGCCGTGGGTGCGATTTTTGTAATTTTTGACCGATTTTGGGATAAAAGGGCTGGAGGTGCGATTTTTGTCATTTTGGACCAATTTTGGGATAAAAGGGCCGGGGGTGCGATTTTGGTCATTTTGGACCGATTTTGGGATAAAAGGGCCGGGGGTGCGATTTTGGTCATTTTGAGCTGATTTTGGGATAAAAGGGCCGGGGGTGCGGATTTTGGTCATTTTGGACTGATTTTGGGATAAAAGGGCCGGGGGTGCGATTTTGGTCATTTTGGACCAATTTTGGGATAAAAGGGCCGGGGGTGCGATTTTGTCATTTTGGACCGATTTTGGGATAAAAGGGCCGGGGGTGCGATTTTGGTCATTTTGGACCGATTTTGGGATAAAAGGGCCGGGGGGGCGATTTTGGTCATTTTGGACCGATTTTGGGATAAAAAGGCCGGGGGTGTGATTTTGGTCATTTTGGACAGATTTTGGGTTAAAAGGGCCGGGGGTGCGATTTTGGTCATTTTGGACCGATTTTGATATATAAGGGCCGTGGGTGCGATTTTTGTAATTTTTGACCGATTTTGGGATAAAAGGGCTGGAGGTGCGATTTTTGTCATTTTGGACCAATTTTGGGATAAAAGGGCCGGGGGTGCGATTTTGGTCATTTTGGACCGATTTTGGGATAAAAGGGCCGGGGGTGCGATTTTGGTCATTTTGAGCTGATTTTGGGATAAAAGGGCCGGGGGTGCGATTTTGGTCATTTTGGACTGATTTTGGGATAAAAGGGCCGGGGGTGCGATTTTGGTCATTTTGGACCAATTTTGGGATAAAAGGGCCGGGGGTGCGATTTTTGTCATTTTGGACCGATTTTGGGATAAAAGGGCCGGGGGTGCGATTTTGGTCATTTTGGACCGATTTTGGGATAAAAGGGCCGGGGGGGCGATTTTGGTCATTTTGGACCGATTTTGGGATAAAAAGGCCGGGGGTGTGATTTTGGTCATTTTGGACCGATTTTGGGATAAAAGGGCCGGGGGTGCGATTTTGGTCATTTTGGACCGATTTTGGGATAAAAGGGTCGGGGGTGCGATTGATATTGAAACTGCGATGCCTAGCGGCCAAATCGTACAGCACATCAGAGCGGCCTGGAGGGCAATTGCATCCCTGCCCCACCGCCCCAGCCCGCCCCTGCCCACGCACAACACTTTATAGACATAAATAGGCATCTGGAGGACCTCGACAACAGGGGCAGGAGGAATAATATTAGGGTGCGAGGGATCCCTGAATCCGTGGAGGCAGACCAAATAGCCCCAGCACTCCAGAGAGCTTTCAATAGCCTTCTGGACAGGCAGGAAGAGACGGAAATTGAATTCGTCCAAGCTCACAGGGCACTCAGGCCCAGAGGCCCTGACACAGCTCCACCGCGTGATATAATCTGTTGTCTCCAGAACTTTCAATTGAAGGAGGACATAATGCGTAGAGCAAGAAGAAACAACAGGATTATCTTTAATGGGGAAACCATAATGTTGTTTCAAGACTTATCCCAGATTACTCTTAAAAACCACAGAGCTTTACGCCCCTTACTTGACAAGCTCAGAGAAAGAGATTTCAGGTACACCTGGCGCTTCCCCTTTGCACTTATTGTGTCGGCGAATGGACACCAACATGTACTGCACACTCCATTGGACCTCCCGGATTTCTGTGCTGGACTAGGCCTGGACTTAGTGGAACTCCCTGATTGGTACGCTGACTTTGTCTTACCATCCCACGATAGGAGCCCAACTCGGTCACCATTTTCTACGCCGGAAAAGAGACTTCCTAAGAAGATGAAACATGGCAAGACAGGAGGTTCCAAAACAGGCACTCCGAGATCCATGTTGGACCAGGATCATGCAGAGGATTAGGGATCGGCCGAACCTACTATCATCAACCACTGTGGCACGGTGACACTTGTATGATCACTGACAGTTCTGTTCTTACTTTTTTAATTTTTTCCTTTGGTTCTTATCATTTTTTCTTTTGGCCTCTCATCCAACACCGCAGCAGTTCAGAATTTAGGCCACTAGCCTGGATTGTTGGCCCCTTAGGAAATTAGAGATTGTTGGAGGATATTTGACAACGTCTACATACAAAATGTGAATGGTATTGACATTATCCTGTATTTGACATTGAGGCCTAGTGTTAACGACGCCTTATTAGGAGAGAGAACATGAGCGGTCACGACACTTTGGAGGTGATGACCATGTGGAGTGATAAGATAGCTGATTGGCAGTTTTACTGCTTTAGGTGGCGGTCGGGGATTCATTGTTCCACAGAGGGTGTAGAGGATCCCACGACCGATAGGGTGGATTAATCATATCCAAAAAGTATTTTATCTTTTAGGCTGTGTGTTACTTGGAGGCACTGTTTGCCAGTTACATTTCCTAGTTTAATTTTTCAACTCAGTTTACTGCTTTTACTTGTTCGCTTACCGAGCGGCCGCCTCCCTTTGCCCCACAAAGTGATCTGGTTCTACACGTAGTACACCAGATTCACTATAGTTCTCTAGATAGGGCCCTATCTATAGGTTGACCTAAACTCTCTCACTCTTCCTATTTTTTTTTCTTCTTCTAGACCTTTGACCATTCACGTTGTCCGCTTATAAGAATACTCTAATGCCCCGTACACACGGTCGGATTTTCCGATGGAAAATGTCCGATCGGAGCGTGTTGTCGGAAATTCCGACCGTGTGTGGGCTCCATCGGACATTTTCCATCGGATTTTCCGACACACAAAGTTGGACAGCAGGAGATAAAATTTTCCGACAACAAAATCCGATCGCGTCAATTCCGACCGTGTGTGGCCTGTTCCGACGCACAAAGTGCCACGCATGCTCAGAAGAAATTCCAACACGGGACAGCTCGTTCTGGTAAACTTAGCGTTCGCAATGGATACAGCACTTTCGTCACGCTGCAATGTTCAAAATGGTTTAATACAGCGCACTCTCTTCTTCTTTATAATGTGACAAGAATTAAGTCGTTTTGCTGCTCATATTCACACACACTTCTCACAAAGTTTTATTTGTGTTTTTTTAGTGGGATTCCCTCAATATATTGTTATTAGTTGTCACATCTGACAGTTTTATATTTTTTATGGTTTTTTTTTTTTCTTTTTAAGCCTTTTTTTTTCTTTAATGTTTTGATTTTTTCCAAGGCTGATCTTTGTTCAATGTTATTTTTATTTTTACTCCAGAATATTTTTGTGTGTGTTTTGTGTGTCAAGTTACCCCAACACCATTGATATCTTTTATTATTTAATCTCCATGAGATTTTTTGTTGTTGGTGTCCCTTGTTCATTTCACATTGTATATTTGAAATGTACCTGAATCCTCACAAACAAACCATCATTTTTGAAGTAAAACACATAGTAGAGTATAATTCAAAACAAAAATCCTTTATTAAGGGCTCAGAACCAAACAAAGAGGAAGGCAACACTGGATCAACAGGAGAAATTAGTGAAGCCTGGGACCCCCACGGCAGACATCAATTCTTA
Organism: Lithobates clamitans; assembly: GCA_037952925.1. Classification (NCBI taxonomy): domain Eukaryota; kingdom Metazoa; phylum Chordata; class Amphibia; order Anura; family Ranidae; genus Lithobates; species Lithobates clamitans. Next base: position 6,134,275 of record JBBGZY010000293.1, on the reverse strand, counting down.
AACCTCAAAATTGGTGGCCTGAGGAGTCCATATGTAAGGGAGGGCAGTCTGGTCCGGGATTCACAGAGACTTGGATAGCAGCAGATGACATCAGTGTCCCCAGGCTGTGGTACCACAAGAGGCTGCATCTTTTGGCCGACCAGACTGGATCCAGGGTCCTCACTCTCTGGTCTTCCTTTCACACTTCCTTCCGGGCTGTGGCTGTGCAGTTGGAGATGTGGCAGGAGGAGGAGTAGGACCTGGAGGAGGAGGAGGACTGGGAGGACCTGGAGGAGGACTGGGAGGACCTGGAGGAGAGGGAGGAGGAGAACCATCCCAAAGCTGTGTGTGAGGTGTAAGTTGGCCCCTCACACCTTTCTCCAGAGCCTCTGATATGAGGGCCTGACACATGGCTTGTTGGCCCTCCTCCATCCTCTGCATTTTATAGGCAATGAATGCCGCAAGGTTCTCCTGCATGGTGTGGGGTGCTCCCAGGACCTCTGTAGCCCTCCAAAAAAATCTGATAGCTGCCTCCTCTAGGCTACTCCTCCTGCTGCCACTTTCTGTTTTCAGGGGGGGTGGAGGAACCTGCAGATCAGCCACCTCCTGGCTGAGACTTCCCTGTGTATGAAAAAGGGATATGGTTTTAGTTTTTGCATCATCAATCACAATCATAAATTAGTACTCCCAACTAACATCTAGTTAACATCATTGATTGGACAAGCAGAAATATTTAGAGGAATGCTATACCTGGCTCAATCTGGGCTCCTCCACATATGGCCTGGAAGGCCCAGGTTGGGCATCAGAAGCCTCAGCCGGGGGGGAAGGAAGCGTGGAAGGAAGACTGGAGAGGGATGGCCTGGGTTCAGTCTGGCCTGCCAGAAAGTGCAGCCTGTCGTAGTACAACATCCTGAGTACAACATCCTGGGGACATAGATGTCACCTGCTGCTCCGGATCTCTGTGAATCCAGGACTTTCTTGCGCTCCCTCAGATATGTGCTCCTCAGGCAACCAATTAATATCTTTAAATAAGTGATGTCTGCCGTGGGGATCACCTGCTTCACAATTTCACACAATTGCTCCAGTGCTGCCTTCCTCTTTGCTTGGTTCTTGAAATGGGGGTGGGTAATCTCCCACAGACAGGGCAGCTCCCTTAGCATATCAATGAATAGTGACATGAAGTCAGTATCTCTCATTAAGATATCCATGTTCACTGCAAGACACAACACAAGACAAAGCCTAATGTCAGACCAAACTCTCCTAATCTTGTTACAATATAGGCCTCAATCTAGAAGCAGTATAGTCCCAAGTTTGTCTCTTACCTTCGTTCTTACGATCGGCGCGTCCAATGCTCCTTCCTCCGCTCACAGATCGTACGTAATACGCACGCATGTTACGCTTTATACACACTGCGCATGTGTGTAACTCCGCCCGCCCCTGACGTTCTTTCTATTCTATTCCCCGCCCCTTTTCATTCGGCGCAGTGGGGGAAGAGCATGATGGCGGAGTTACACCAGGTGCGTGATAATTCGAACAACGAGGAGGAGGAGGAAAGCCCGGATCCAGGCACGTCCCGATCCAGAAGGAGACGTTTTAAGGCCACAAATATGTCGTTTGGGGAGATGTTGGAGATGGTCGACATCATGAAGAAGTCCGACTATGACGGAAAATATGGGCCTTACTCCCACCCCAACATCAGAAAGGCCAAGATCATTGGTAAAGTGGTCAGGAGTCTGGAGAGGAATTTCGGGGTACGAAGATCTAAAGATCAGCTCAGGAAGCGGTGGTCGGACCTGAAGTTGAGAGAGCCGGAGCAGTACCGAAAGATCCGGAGAGTGCTGCAAAAAAGTAAGTAGTTGTGCTGTGTTCATATTCTTTCTGTCTTTATTCCGTTCGTTCTGCTCCATATGCTTTTAGTAATTGTAACGTTTAAAAGGGCAACTTTAATGTTCATGGGCCCATTATTCGTTCGTATCAAGCATTTTTTCTTTCGGCCTCTAGAACACCATTGTTTAGGCCATATGCATTTTCACACATTTTTTTTGGGCCTACTTGGATGCCAAATATTTGTTTGTGTAGATGGGTTTGTTACTAGAATGAAATGCAAACTAGATTGTGTGTAAGGAGAGGACACTGAGCAGCTGTTTTCACATCTGGACACTGGAGCACTAGTGTGGGACCCCAGAACACCATTTTTATTAGGGGGCCACACAGGTGCTATAGTGTATACTATAGGGGGGGTTACATCTGTGAAGCTTGTACCAAACAGGTAAAGTATTGCAGCTTGACAAAGGGCAATAAAAAAAAGACATCTTTGAACTCGGCTAAAATAGACAATTGTACCCCACTTCCAAGCAATGTTTCCTATTTCTATAGTTCTGCCATCAAATATCTGTGTGCTAAGTATACCATTTTTGTTTTACATAGGGGAGAAAAGACTCGGAGGTCACTCCTCATGCCAGGAGACCAGAGCCCCCCCCTCTGGAAGAAGGGGAAATACCCCAAACACAAGAAGAAGAGCAGGAGGAAGAAGAAGATGTGGTGGAGATTGGCACCACAACAGGTGAGTGTCTGCGACCACAGACTCAGGTAAAAGAGATGGCTGGTGGCAGATTTTTGAGACCTGTTTTTTTTTTGTTCTTTATCTCTTTTTAGGTGATCGGGATCCAGAACGCTTTACATCAGAAAGTGCCCAGATACTGATAGGGGAGATCATGGGATGTAATCTCCAATTGCAAAACATCCAGCAACAAATCACTGATGTTATTAAAAAAAATAATAACATCATTGATGTTTTGGGGCGAATTTAAACCCCACAAAATCACCTGTTTTATCGTGGTCCAATCTTACCAAACTTTTTTCAATGTTTAGAAAAGCCAAATTTGGAGGATGCACACAGTGTGCCAACATGTGCTATCTGCCATCACGGGAGATCAATGGACGCGTTTTGGGGGTGCAACCCCTTCCTCAATTATAAAGTAGCGTTGAGGAAGGGCTTGCTCCCCCAAAACACGTCCCTTGATCCCCCCTGATGGCAGATAGCACATGTTGACATTCGTAAATTGGTGTGCATCTTCCAAATTTGGCTTTTCCAGGGGTGAGTTCCCCCCATCTGAACGCTATATCAAACCCAGTTCCTAAATACTGATGTCTGATATAGCCTTCAGGTTTTACCTAATATGAACTTTGTAAGTTCTAGTTTTTTGGCTTTCTTGTTGGTTTTACACAGGCCTGTTTTATCTGAAATGGATATTTTGATTTTTCATAATGCTACTGCAAACATTTTATACAACAAACATGTTGGTTTGTTTTAAAAACCTTTGGTAAATGCACATGTGATTGTGCAGGTATAAAAAAAGTGCCTTACTCAAGAATGTGTGGATTATTGTCTCAACACTACAACACTTTTGGGGTGATGTAATTGCTGTTTTATGCAAAAATGGGGGTTATTTCCTAAGGGCAAATACACTTTGCACTACAAGTGCAGGTTCAGTGCAGTTGCAAGTGCACTTGTAGTGAAATGTGTTTTTGCATTTAGGAAGTACCAGCCAACACTATTCTTTATAAGGTTACCCAATCACGACATTTTCTGCACTCAACACATTTCTGTCAGGGTCAGCTCAAACAAACACAAGCAGTAAATGTCCACCAAGAATTGCTTTTGGTTGTTTTTTATTTGAAAAAGGTGTCACAGATTGTCTGGCATATTGATAGCCCCCCTACCCGCAAAGAACTCCAGGTATCGTAACCGGACATCACGGGCACTCAGGGAGGGCAAGCCAGGACGGCCGCTTTCAAGTGCCGTCATTGTTGATGTATTTGGTATTCCGGCCTCAGGCCCAACTGAGCCAGCATAGTTGGCTGAATGTTTTCTTAAAAAATTATGGAGAACACAGCACGCCAGTATAATATGGTTCAGTTTATACTCCGCCATATGGATGGGTGTCAGAAATAGTCGGAACCGGCTGGCCAGGATTCCAAATGTGTTCTCCACCACTCTTCGGGCTCTGGCCAGCTGGTAATTAAAAACCCTCTGTTCCGGGGTGAGGGTCCTCATCGGGAATGGCCACATCAGGTGGTCCCCCAGCGCAAATGCTTCATCAGCAACGAACACAAATGGGAGACCTTCAACATTGTCCTCTGGAGGTGGCAAGTCCAAGCTGCCATTCTGGAGACGCCTGTAGAACTCCGTCTGGGTGATCACTCCACCATCGGACATCCGGCCATTCTTCCCCACGTCCACATACAAGAAGTCGTAATTAGCCGACACCACCGCCAACATCACAATACTATTGAACCCCTTATAATTATAATAGTACGACCCCGAGTTGGGTGGTGGGATGATGTGGACGTGTTTCCCATCAATTGCCCCTCCGCAGTTAGGAAAGTCCCACCGCTGGGCAAAGTGGGAGGCCACAGTCTGCCATTCCTGTGGCGTTGAAGGAAACTGTTGAGGAAAAAACAATAAACATTACTATTTTTTCACAGAAACCTGGCAAGCAGATTAGACACAAACATTATGGGTCAACCTCCAGATAGCATTTATTAAGGGGAATTTAACAACAACAAAGTATAAGGTACACCTATCATATTCCCCCTCCCCCCCTCTCATGGGCCATTTCTAACATTATAGGGGGGGGACTCTTGGACAGGTAACCCTCTTCACTTCATTGAGAGATGAATGCCTAAATACAGGGTATTACTTGGAACAGCCCCTCCTTAGTTACACTATTGGCAGCCCACTGGACAGGTAAGAAGTGTCATAATACAAAGATATAAATACACACTGTACACATTTGAGCACATTTGGACATTCTGCTATTACCTATCAAGATCATAATAGGATACAAGAACTTTAAACAGTACCATTGGAAAGTATACAGGCAGGTCCTTGCACTACATGCTTTGGGGAATTCATCCATAAATCTGAGCACTATAGAGGTGGGTATAGTGTGTATGGGTTTGGCAAAGACAGCAGATAGATGATTGAGGATAGAGAATTGGGATCAGCTGACTTAGCAGTTGAGGGAGGGAGGGTTACAAAAAATTTGGGGACACCACAAAAAAAAGCCTCTGGCCCTCTGCCTGAATTTAAATCCAAAATAACATTTCCAAACATTTTAGGGGGTGTTTGGGGTAAAGCACTACTATGGAGCTGATAAAATACATTGTTAAGTGACTACATGAGGTGAATATAGGGCAGGAGACACCATGCTGGGGAGGTTATTGAAGGGCAAATATGTATGAAGGACATAAAATAATAATTACATAAAAATCCAGCATGCATGAGGACAAAGGGGACATTCACAGCATAATACAATCATGGTAATTAGGGAATGAGGAAAGAAATACAATATATTAGCAAACATTCAATACAATAAAATGTGATATAAAAGGATAAAAATCTTACCTTCATATACTCCTTCTGCAGGACCTGTATGATGGCAGAACAGGTCTCTGGGATAATGATCCCCAGAGCCTGGGGGGAGATGCCTGTCGAGAACTTGAGGTCCTTCAGGCTTCTCCCTGTGGCCAAATACCGCAAGGTAGCGACCAACCTCTGCTCCGGAGTGATGGCTTGCCTCATGCAGGTATCCTGCCTGCTGATATAGGGGGTCAGCGAAGCCAACAGACGGTGAAACACGGGGTCCGTCATCCTGAGAAAGTTCCTGAAATCATCAGGATTATTCTCACGGATCTCACGGAGCAAAGGCATATGAGAGAACTGGTCACGCTGAAGCAACCAATTCTTGGTCCATGAACTCCTCCCCACCCTGTTCATGGACTGGACTTGTGTCAAGGTCAGGACCCCAACACCAAGCCCCCGCACAGCACGAACTCTACGAGGAGTACGCATACGAAACATGGCTAGAAAACGGTCGGCTGCTCAGAACGAAGTAACAGAACGCAATGAAGAACAGCAAGGCCTGTGAAGAGCGACCTGAAAAACAGTAACGAACGAACAAGAATACAGTGACTAAAGTCACGCGGAACTTGCTTGCACGCACTGAAGAGCAGATACAAACCCACAAGCACAAACTGAACGGCAGAAAACGATCTGAAAGCCACGAGTCTGAAAAAGCGCGAATCGTCTCTCACCAAACTTTTACTAACACGAGATTAGCAAAAGGAGCCCAAAGGGTGCCGCGCTTGGTTCTGAACCGGCCTTTTCTAGTCTCGTCGTACGTGCTTGACGTCACTGCGTTCTTGGCGATCGGAAATTCCGACAACTTTGTGCGACCGTGTGTAGGCAAAACAAGTTTGAGCCAACATCCGTAGGAAAAAATCCGAGGATTTTGTTGTCGGAATGTCCGATCAATGTCTGACCGTGTGTACGGGGCATCACAGTGTTTTAGTATTTATTTCAGGCTCCCAGAATACAGCACCACTTCTGAGTCTGCACCATGGCCTATTCCTTCCTAGGACGCAACCCCACGGTGATTTCACACAACGTGCAGGGTTTGAACATTCCTGAAAAGCAAACTACGCTGCTCAGAGAAATCAAAAAAGGTAAGCCGCACTTTATAATGCTGCAGGAGACACATTTTAAGACCGGTCACGTGCCCAGGCTCACCGACTCAACCTTCACTAGGGCGTTTCATGCCACCAATGATCACGCAAAAACAAAAGGGGTATCAATTCTAGTTAATAAGAATGCGCCCTTTGAATTGACAGAACAAATGACAGACATTGACGGCAGGTATATTTTTCTGAAAGGGAACTATGGGGGAATACCCATTACCATAGCAAATGTCTATTTCCCGAATAAGGCTCACTTAATATTCTGTAAACAGATGGTCCATCAGTTACAGGAATTCTCCTCAGGGTGTCTGATATTGGGAGGGGGTTTTAACATTCCTCTGAATCCCTTGACAGACATCTCGACTGGAAGCACCAGTATCAGATACAAGACACTGAAAGGCTTTAAAATTCTTCTCCATTCGCTCAAGCTGATAGACTCATGAAGATTTCTTAACCCGAATGGCCGTGATTACACGTTTTATTCAGCCCCTCATGAGAAATATGCCCGGTTAGATTATTTTTTTATATAACAAAATGATCTCTCTGTCCTCACAGAGGCTTGCATAGACAATCCATATCAGACCACGCACCAATAGCCTTAACCTTAGATTTTACAAAGTCGCCACCAAAAGCCCAGACGTGGAGACTTAACTCCTCCATAATCTCGGATCCTACCCATCTATCTAAACTTAGGGAGTCTCTGAAAGATTTCTTTGATCACAACAACACACCTGGGATGGACCCACTAATGGTCTGGGAGGCTCATAAGTGCACACTGAAGGGGGAATTGATTTCGATAGGCTTCTGACGGAAAAAACAAAGAGAGAAAGAGATTAAGCATCTGATAGATCGCATTCACAATCTAGAATCTCTACACAAACAGTCCCTCTCGGTCAATACTGCCACTGAATTGCTAAACACCAAGAAGCATCTGCAAAAACTCTTTGACACGAAGGCCAAACGCTTCTTGTTTTTCAAGAAAAAGATTTATTATGAGGAGGGTAACAAACCTGGAAGGACATTGGCTAAGGCGCTGAGGGTACACACACATAGCAATAACATCTTGGGCATTAGACAAGCAAATGGCTCGTTGGATGTTTCCACAGAGGCGATTGCAAAACACTTCCATGCTTTCTACACTGATCTCTACAATTTACCGCAACAGCACAGACAGCCGGGAAAAAAAGGGGACAGGTCCCAGATCATACGAGACTACTGAGACAAGAGTGGTCTTCCTTCATTGGACGATATAGAAGCCAACACTCTTGAATGTCCAATAGATGCGACTGAAATCAGACTTGCTATTAAAAATTTGAAATTAGGTAAGAGTCCAGGACCAGACGGGTCCACGGCTATTCGTTATAAAACATTTGCGGACTTACTGACAGATCCCTTGGCGGCGGCCTTGAACTCCATGTCTGACTCTAGGGAGATGACACCAGATTTACTCTCGACATTCATAACGGTTATACTGAAAGCGGGTAAGGACCCTTCTGAATGTGCCAGCTACCGTCCTATATCCTTGTTAAATATAGATGTAAAAATTTTCGCAAAAATACGTGCCAACAGACTGAGACCCTTCTTACAAAAATCAATTGGTCCAGAACAGTTCGGCTTCATGCCTGGTCGCGAGGCCAAAGACAATGTCATTAAATCCCTGTTACTAATACACAAGACTAGAACTAGCGATATCGAAGGCCTTCTCCTGTCCACCGATGCGGAGAAGGCCTTCGACCGAGTGGCCTGGGACTACATGCTGGCCACTTGCAGACATGTTGGTCTGGGCTCAAGGATGTTGGTATGGATCTCAGCTCTTTATCAAAATCCTACAGCAAGATTAAAAATAAATGGCACACTGTCTGAGCGGGTTCATATTGCAAATGGCACAAGACAGGGGGGGGTCCTTTGTCCCCTCTCCTGTTCATATTGTCCCTAGAACCAGTTATCAGATGGATCAACACAAACCCTTTGGTAAGGGGACTACAGGTGAAGGACCGGGAGTTCAAGGTTGCCGCCTTCCGTGATAGAAAATTCCCCTTTCAAATGGGACCATAAAAGACTGAAGTACTTAGGAGTAAATTTAACCTCGCAGATCTCTTCAATATACAAACAAAATTTTCCTCCATTACTGAAAAGCATAGACAGTGACCTACACAACTGGCACACAGGAACCTTTTCGTGGTTTGGCCGAGCGGCCATTATCAAAATTACCGTCTTGCCCAGGCTTCTATATTTAATACGTACGTTGCCGATCAAATTACCAACTAATATGTTTAGGACTTTAGGAGCAATGTTCCTGAAATTCATTTGGGCACATAAACAGAGAATCAAATACGAAACCCTACTTAGAGTGAAAGAATCTGGGGGGTTGGGAGTACCCAATTTAAGGGATTACTACCGAGCCTCGCACATAGCAAGGATTATAGACTGGCACTGCCACCGAGTTATTAAAGACTGGGTGAAGTTAGAAATGGATCTCAACTCTATTCCACTCACATTTGCTCCTTGGATACAATGGACCTCTTACCCTGACGACTTAAAGCAACATCCTTTAACAGGAACCACTTTAAAACTGATTCACGAGTTACCTAGAGGTACAGGGATCACGTCTGCACTAGGCCCATTAACCCCGCTGAAAGACAACCCGGAGTTCATTCCAGGGATGAGTAACCCTCAGTAGACACCTTTTGCCTGGTGATTGCTATCAACAGGCCAAAATAAAAGAATTTCAGGATCTAAAAAAGGTTGATAACGTGACCGACTTACCCTTTTGGGCTTACTTACAAGTCAGAAGCTATCTTAGAGGCAATCACAAGGTAGGCGAGTTCTCCAGATCTCTGACGGAATTTGAGTCGGTGTGCCACATAGGTGATCCGGTCAGTAGAACAACTTCAATTATTTATGCATGGTTACAGGATGCAAAGGGTCCAGCGGATGACGGACTCAGAAGGAGGTGGTCTGATATCTTACAGCTAAATATAACACCTAAACAATGGAAGAATGCTTGCATTTTATCGCACAAGTGCTCCATCAGCACCAAAGTGCAAGAAACAGCATACAAACTGCTGACACATTGGTACTTAACACCAGTGAAATTAAACAAGTGGTATCCACAAGCATCAGACCGCTGCTGGCAATGCTTGGGGTATAGTGGCTCTTTGTTGCATATCTGGTGGCAATGCCCCTTGATTGCCCGTTATTGGGACGAAGTTCTAGACCTAATCAAATTGGTTACAGAGACGACTCTAGTCCTTGATGCAGCATGTTGTTTATTGCACATCTCAAACTGGACTTTAAAAAAATACAAGCGATCTCTCACAAGACACCTGTTGAACGCTGCTAAATCTCTCATCCCAATTCATTGGAAATCCCACCGAGTACCAACAGTAGCTGATTGGCTTCATAGGGTTGCTGAATTCTATGAAATGGAAGACACCCTTGCTCAATCTAATGAACAGGTCGAAAGTTTCCATGAGACTTGGCGTCCTTGGAATGTTTTCAAATATTCCAAGGCTTTCACTGACATTTTTAATGCACAGACTGAACCAGAATAGGACTGGATCAATTGTAAGTGCAACAACAGCTATACTGATTCTTACTGAATCAGTATAGCTGGACAACGTGGATGGTCTCCAATTGCAATAACTCTGATTATAAATTGCTCATAAATTCTATTTCTTCTCTGATGCTTTCTTCCCTCTCTCTCTTAGATTTAGCTAACAAATCAGAAGGTTAAATTTACCAACTTACATATGGGATAAATAGGACTAGACAAGGTGAGGTGTGACAGAAAGGGTTTATCAACTTTGAGATAACATTATACTGATGGTCACACCTGACTCTACAGAATCTATCTTTATGTAATGTTCTACACAATATATCTATAGATATAATGTAAACTTGTGTCAACTTAATACTACTTATGTATGGATACGTGTTTTCATTATGGTTTATCTGATTTGTACTGATTTTACAACATCTAAAGAAACTTTTTTGATGGAAAAAAAAAGAGTGAGGTTGGATAATAGGAAATATGTCGGAGCAGTCTCTAATTGGACTAACAGTGTGTGGCGGGCATTTTTTTGTCACTATCTCTTCTCAATCATCTTCTCTTCTGGAGTCACAACATAGATAATTCTATCAGTACCAACCACACTGTATACATTTTTATAACTTTATTTTTTATTTTTTTTGGAAGTAGGGAAATAATAAATAGGGTGGGTACATTGAGCGTTTATCGATAACATTTGCCATCAAATACTGCCATTCATGCCCATCAAATGCAGCCACTTGTGCCCAACATGTGCAGCCACTTGTGTCCCATCAAATGCTGCCACTTGTGCCCATCAAATGGCACCACTTGTGCCCATCATATGCAGCAACTTGTGCCCCATCAAATGCGGCCACTTGTGCCCCATCAAATGCCGTCACTTGTGCCCCATCAAATGCCGCCACTTTTGCTCATCATATGCAGCCACTTGTGCCCCATCAATTGCAGCCACTTGTGCCCCAGCAAATGCAGCCACTTGTGCCCATCAAATGGAAATTGTGCCCATCATATGCAGCCAGTTGTGCCCCATCAAATGAAGCCACTTGTGCCCATCAAATGCCACCAGTTGTGCCCATCAAATGCTGTCATTTGTGCTTATCATATGCAGCCACTTGTGCCCCATCAAATGCCACCACTTGTGCCCATTAAATGCCACCAATTGTGCCCATCATATGCAGACACTTGTGCTCATCATATGCAGCCACTTGTGCCCCATCAAATGCAGCCACTTGTGCCCATCAAATGCAGCCACTTGTGCCCCATAAAATGCAGCTACTCGTGCCCCATAAAATGCCACCAGTTTTGCCCATTATATGCAGCCACTTGTGCCCCATCAAATGCAGCCACTTTTGCCCATCAAATGCAGCCACTTTTGCCCATCAAATGCAACCATTTGTGCCCCATAAAATGCAGCCACTTTTGCCCATCAAATGTAACCACGTGTGCCCCATAAAATGCAGCCACTCATGCCCATCAAATGCCACCAGTTGTGCCCATCATATGCAGCCACTTGTGCCCCATCAAATGCAGCCACTTTTGCCCATCAAATGCAGCCACTTGTGCACATCAAATGCAGCCACTTTTGCCCATCAAATGCAGCCACTTTTGCCCATCAAATGCAACCATTTGTGCCCCATAAAATGCAGCCACTTTTGCCCATCAAATGTAACCACTTGTGCCCCATAAAATGCAGCCACTCATGCCCATCAAATGCCACCAGTTGTGCCCATCATATGCAGCCACTTGTGCCCCATCAAATGCAGCCACTTTTGCCCATCAAATGCAGCCACTTGTGCACATTAAATGCAGCCACTTGTGCCCGTCAAATGCAGCCACTTGTGCCTCATCAAATGCCACCACTTGTGCCCCATCAAATGCTGCCACTTGTGCCCGTCAAATGCAGCCACTTGTGCCCCATCAAATGCCACCACTTGTGCCCATCAAATGCCACCACTTGTGCCCATCATATGCAGCCATTTGTGCCCTATCAAATGCTGTCACTTGTGCCCATCAAATGCCACCACGTGTGCCCGTCAAATGCAGCCACTTGTGCCCCATCAAATGCAGCCACTTCTGCCTGTCATATACAACCACTTGTGCCCCATCAAATGCAGCCACTCGTGCCCATCAAATGCCACCAGTTGTGCCCATCATATGCAGCCATTTGTGCTCCATAAAATGCAGCCACTTGTGCCCATTTAAATGCAGCCACTTGTGTCAGTTAAATGCAGCCACTTGTGCCCGTCAAATGCCACCAGTTGTGCCAATCATATGCAGCCACTTATGCCTGTCAAATGCAGCCACTTGTGCCAGTTAAATGTAGCCACTTGTGCCCGTCAAATGCAGCCACTTGTGCCCCATCAAATGCAGCCACTTGTGCCCCACAAATGCTGCCACTTGTGCCCCACAAATGCTGCCACTTGTGCCCATCAAATACCACCACTTGTGCCCATCATATGCAGCCACTTGTGCCCCATTAAATGCAGCCACTCATGCCCATCCAATGCAGCCATTTTTGCCCATCAATTGCCGCCACTCATGCCCATCAAATGCAGCCACTTGTGCCCATCAAATGCAGCTACTTGTACCCCATTAAATGCTGCCACTTGTGCCCATCAAATGGAAATTGTGCCCATCATATGCAGCCAGTTGTGCCCCATCAAATGAAGCCACTTGTGCCCCATCAAATGCCACCAGTTGTGCCAATCAAATGCTGTCATTTGTGCTCATCATATGCAGCCACTTGTGCCCCATCAAATGCCACCACTTGTGCCCATTAAATGCCACCAATTGTACCCATCATATGCAGCCACTTGTGCCCATCATATGCAGCCACTTGTGCCCCATCAAATGCAACCACTTGTGCCCATCAAATGCAGCCACTTGTGCACCATAAAATGCAGCCACTTGTGCCCCATAAAATGCAGCCACTCATGCCCATCAAATGCCACCAGTTTTGCCCATTATATGCAGCCACTTGTGCCCCATCAAATGCAGCCACTTTTGCCCATCAAATGCAGCCACTTTTGCCCATCAAATGCAGCCACTTTTGCCCCATAAAATACAGCCACTTTTGCCCATCAAATGTAACCACTTGTGCCCCATAAAATGCAGCCACTCATGCCCATCAAATGCCACCAGTTGTGCCCATCATATGCAGCCACTTGTGCCCCATCAAATGCAGCCACTTTTGCCCATCAAATGCAGCCACTTGTGCACATCAAATGCAGCCACTTGTGCCGTCAAATGCAGCCACTTGTGCCTCATCAAATGCCACCACTTGTGCCCCATCAAATGCTGCCACTTGTGCCCGTCAAATGCAGCCACTTGTGCCCCATCAAATGCAGCCACTTGTGCCCATCAAATGCCGCTACTCGTGTCCAACAAATGCAGCCACTTGTGCCCATCCAATTCCACCACTTGTGCCCATCACATGCAGCCATTTGTGCCCTATCAAATGCTGTCACTTGTGCCCATCAAATGCCACCACTTGTGACCCATCAAATGCAGCCACTTCTGCCTGTCATATGCAACCTCTTGTGCCCCATCAAATGCAGCCACTCGTGCCCATCAAATGCCACCAGTTGTGCCCATCATATGCAGCCATTTGTGCTCCATAAAATGCAGCCACTTGTGCCCATTTAAATGCAGCCACTTGTGTCAGTTAAATGCAGCCACTTGTGCCTGTCAAATGCCACCAGTTGTGCCAATCATATGCAGCCACTTATGCCTGTCAAATGCAGCCACTTGTGCCCATCAAATGCAGCCACTTGTGCCCCATCAAATGCAGCAACTTGTGCCCCATCAAATGCTGCCACTTTTGCCCATCAAATACCACCACTTGTGCCCATCATATGCAGCCACTTGTGCCCCATTAAATGCAGCCACTCGTGCCCATCCAATGCAGCCATTTTTGCCCATCAATTGCCGCCACTCATGCCCATCAAATGCAGCCACTTGTGCCCATCAAATGCAGCTGCTTGTACCCCATCTAATGCTGCCACTTGTGCCCCATAAAATGCTGCCACTTGTGCCCATAAAATGCAGCCACTTATGCCCATCATATACAGCCACTGGTGCCCCATCAAATGCAGCCACTTGTGCCCCATCAAATGCAGCCACTCGTGCACATCAAATGCAGCCACTTGTGCCCATCAAATGCCGCCACTCATGCCCATCAAATGCAGCCACTTGTGCCCATCCAATGCCTCCACTTGTACCCCTCATATGCAGCCACTTGTGCCCCATCAAATGCCACCACTTGTGCCCATCAAATGCCGCACCTCACGCCCATCAAATGCAGCCACTTGTGCCCATCCAATGCCACCACTTGTGCCCCTCATATGCAGCCACTTGTGCCCCATCAAATGCCCCCACTTGTGCCCATCAAATGCCGCACCTCATGCCCATCAAATGCAGCCACTTGTGCCCCATCAAATGCCACCACTTGTGCCCCTCATATGCAGCCACTTGTGCCCATCATATGCAGCTCCTTGTGCCCATCAAATGCAGCTACTTGTGCCCCATCAAAGGCAACCACTTGTGCCCCATCAAATGCAGCCACTCATGCCCATCAAATGCCGCCAGTTGTGCCCATCATATGCAGCCACTTGTGCTCCATCATATGCAGCGACTTGTGCCCCATCAAATGCAGCCACTTGTGCCCATCATATGCAGCCACTCGTGCCCATAAAATGACGCCAGCTGTGCCCATCAAATGCAGCCACTTGTGCCCCATCAAATGCAGCCACTCGTGCCCATCAAATGCCACCAGTTTTGCCCATCATATGCTGCCACTGTGAACCCCGCCCGCTTTTTGTTTGTTTTTTTAAAACAAGGGTTTACAACCCCTTTAACACTGCCCACAGTACACTAAAACACTGGCTAAGAACACAGTTAACCCTTTGATCACCCCTGATGTTAGACCCCTTCCCAGCCAGTGTCATTAGTACAGTGACAGTGCATATTTTTAGCACTGATCAATGTATTAGTGTCACTGGTCCCCAAAAAGTGTCAACAGTGTCAGTTAGTGACCGACTGTCTGCCGCAATATCACAGCCCTGCTGTAAGTCGCTAATCACTGCCATTATTAGTAAAAAAAAAGCATAAAAATTCTCAAAGTTTGTAGATGCTATAACTTTTGTGCAAACTAATCAATATACACCTTTTGGGATTTTTTTTTACCAAAAATATGTAGCAATATACATATTGGCCTACATTTATGAAGAAATTTTATTTTTTTCAATTTTTTTATTGGATATGTTTTATAGCAGAAAGTAAAAAATGTATTTTTTTTTTTTAAATTATCTGTCTTTTTTTGTTTATAGCGCAAAAAATAAAAAACGCAGGAGGTGATCAAATACCACCAAAAGATAGCTCTATTTGTGGGAAAAAAAGTACATAAATTGTATTTGAGTACAGTGTCGCATTACCCTGCAATTGTCAGTTAAAGTAACACAGTGCCGTATCGCACAAAATGGTGGTTAAAATGGAGATAAAGTTGTAAAAGATCACGTACTGTTCCAACCACATAAAACAATAAAAAGCAGATGGTGCACATCTGCTGCTGTGTTTTCATTTACATATTTGCACTGATTTGTTTTCTTTTCTGTTCCAACCACATGGTCTGCCAGCTAAAGAGTAAGATTAGTGGCACAACTTTGAGGAAATTGGGCCAGATCTGGGAATGTCTTGGTTGAATCAAGATGGGTCTTATAAGTTCCAAAGGTTATAAGATGGTGGAATGTGTGCGTTTTGTGGTGTGGACCCTCAGTATCCTCAGTGTTTTCAACGATGATCCTCAACCTAATCATTCCACTTTCATCATGAATTAACCTCACAATATAAACAAAAATACATGATATGCCTTTCTAGACAAAATTATACAAAACAATAGAGCACAATGGGACGTTAACCACCACAACTCAATGAGCATAGAAAGCTGCTTTGGGTTGACCATTATTTTTAAGACCTCCCTTTAATTAGGCTATAGATCATTGATCACATTTATGATTGATTTCACCTTCCTTCTGTTTCAGGAGACCATGAGAATGTTCAAATCATTCAGAAAAGTTTATAGGATCATTATATATTGTACAGTTATCGTGGTGTTTAGCTACATCATTTATCTACGCTTCAGTCAGGTAGGTTCCTTGTTGTAGACCTCACACTTTAAATTGTGTCTGTAGATACAACTGAGTAACAGTAGAAATGCTGACCATTTCCCATCAGCTTTACAACTTTCACTTTTTCAAAGTAAAAGTCCATCTGTTATCTGCCTGTGGAAACACTGAGAACATTGCCACAACAATGGAAAACAAACCCATTGACCAACCATAACTGAGATAATGACTATGATAAACTGTACAATCTCCCAAAAGCATACCATGTATTTTAATGAAACCACCAGCGCACTGGATAGCACAGCAAAAATAACGAAATATAAACCTAATTATTGTGTTGGAGACACCTTGAATGTTCAAGTTGAGATGTTCAATTACTTGGGGAGAAGAAAAACGTATGGAGGAGACTTCTTACAAGCCCGGATCTTTTCACCAAATCTTGAAGCTGGGGCTTCTGGAAGAATCGAGGACTGTAATAATGGAACTTACAATATTTATTTTACACTATTTTGGGAAGGAAAAATACAAATATCTATTCTCTTAATGCATCCCAGTGAAGGGGTAGCTCTGTTGTGGAAAGGGAGAAATATGGGATACAATTATATCAACTACACAGGAAAATTCCTTAATAAAAGTCAGGAAGTGCATACAGAATGTGGATTGTCCTTGAATTCCCAAGAAGAAAAATGTGAATATACAGACAGGAAAAATAGAGAAGTTTTCTACTGTATCAAGCTACCAGCAGTACCTTGTGAGGCTTTCATATCATTAAAAAGTGGGAACACGGGGAGATGGGCGGAGCCTAGCGGAGCAGACATGCATTGTTAGAGCTCTGCACCGCTGAGAAGAGAAGAGAAGGACAAAGCGGAGCCTGCAGGCTCAAAAGGTATCCATTTGAACCTTTTTGCCCCAGGGAACAAACTGTGAAAGTTTGGGCAGGAAATATTGTACTGGGAGGAAACCGTGGCAGAAATAAAAATCACCTCACAAAGAGCTCACAGGCACTCACTGCAACTAAAGCAGCTCCAGTCACCTCACAAGATACAGCATCAGGGCGCTCTCACAGACAGAAAATGTCACAGCAAGACTCTCCATTTGAGTCAGATACAGAACAAATCCTCTCACAAACTTCTCCACAAGCCTCCTCAGCATCCCCAGAAATATTATTACAATTTGAAAAGATGCTTCATAAGGCTTTAAAACAAACCTCAGACCAAATAACCAAAAGCCTAACCAAAGAAATAAGGGAGCTGGGAAACCGCACCACAGCCTTAGAAATAAAAATGGATGAAATTGAAATTACAACCCAAGTAAATATAACAGAATTGGAACAATTAAAAGAAGAGAATTTAATACTTCAAACTAAGCTCGAAGATTACGAAAATAGAGCCAGACGTTCAAACTTGCGCATAAGGGGAATACCTGAAACTGTGACAGACCTGCAATCTACTATTACTGCTCAATTACAAGAACTAAAGCCAGATATCCCTATTGAACGTTTAGAACTGGACAGAGTACACAGAGCCCTCACAGCCAAAAAGAAAGATGGACCCCCACGTGATATAATCACAAAATTTCATTATTACAGAACGAAAGAACAAATACTAATTGCTGCAAGAAAAAAAAAGGAACTTAATTTTCAAGGACACAATTATCAAATTTTTGCTGACCTATCCCAACTTACTATTACTAAAAGACGATCCATGAAACCCCAACTAATGGAACTGCAACTCCACAACATTATGTATCAATGGGGCTTCCCCTTTTCAGTCAGATTTAACTACCAAGGTACAATTTACAGAAGCAGATCAGCAGATGAACTACAACAAACCCTTTTAAAATTAAATCTGACAGAACCCACAAGCAGCAACTCTCCCACACGCAGCAGAATGATATCATCTTCACCTTCAGGCAGCACTCAGAAAATTTCAGAACAAAATGAGAATCAACATTCTCACAAAAGAGGCCGTTATGCCACATCATCCATGGACCAAGAAGATTCAATGGACTGACATCCTAATTCCTGATATCTCTTCATTTATTATACTAAGAGATGGTTCTCTATAAAAACCTGTATTTATAACTGAATGTAACTGCATTCTGATAGTCACACAGTGTGGGGGATCATGTTACATTCCAGTTATATTTCTTATTACTTCTGATTCATATAGCCTTAGAATATATAAGTGAAACAAGGAAATTCTTGTTCAGTTATATATTATCAGGTAATAACAATAGATTTATTACTTTTTAGGACAAATATGTTCAATAATCCAGAAGTAATGGAAGCTTTTTCTTTCTTATCTTAAAACAAATATATTATTACCTAACTAGTTCCTAGAATTATGTTTTTGTTTATTCTAATCTGAAGCAATACAACCTCAATTTTACGAGTTAACATATCTAAACAGTTACATATGAATAAAATATGTAATTGTTTACTCTAAAAGGGTTAAAATCCCAAAATAATTCAAACTATCTTCATCAATACTAAAGTTATTAACAGTACCTTTCTAACTGAATTATTTAGCCTAGGGCAAGACTAACCATATACAACCACCCTGGAATAAATAATTTCAACAAAAACTATATTCTGTACTCCAATTAATGAAACATCATTTTGATGTCTTTTGACATAGCACTTCTCTCCTGTAAGCAGAAGATCTGTGTACCCCCATTAGCCCTCCTCATTCTCCCAACCATATTATGTGGGAGTGTGACGAAGGCACTTATTCCCCTGAGAGAGATATTTATTCTCTTTCACGGGTAAATTGTGATTACTTGCAAAAAATAATTTATACAATGTATCATCTAATCTCATATGTTTTTTGTTCTCTCTACTCCAGAATTCACTGGTTTCTTTTCTATCTTTTCATCTCTTCAGTCCACACAGGTTGATCTGCGAAGTCAGCTCTGCATAACAAAAAGTAAGTCAAAACTATTTGATCTGTTGCCATGGCACCACTTAATATACTTTCCCTGAATGTTCAGGGAATAAATGTCCCTCAAAAAAGGACCAAAGCCTTCCGTACTTTCCATAACAAGAAGGCTCACATAGTATGCCTCCAAGAAACACACTTCACCAAAGATTCTACTCCAAAATATATTTCTCCTTTTTATCAACAAATTTACATGGCTTCTACCTGTACCAAGCAAAGGGGAACTCTAATTGCATTTCACCGATCCACACCATTCACCTTATCATCAGAAATTAAAGACCCAGAAGCTAGATACCTGATACTCATGGGTTATATAATGGATACAGCAATCACGGTGATTTCCTACTACGCTCCTAACAAACAACCTACACCATTCCTCTCACATATATTACAAGTGATTAATACACACAAAATAGGAACAGTGATAATGTGTGGGGATTCGAACCAGGTCCTCCTCCCATTTCTAGATAAATCACCTTTTACACCATCCAAAATAACCTCTAGATTACCTTTTTCTCAACTTCTTTCCAAATACAATCTAGTAGATTCGTGGAGAGAAAGTAACCCAATGAAAAAGAAATTCACTTATTTCTCGCACTCTCATCAAACCTTCACCAGAATAGATCATATTTTTCTAACAATAGGAATGATACCAGAAATTATTGCATCAGATATAACTCCGATTCCGTGGTCTGACCATAATGCAGTATACACTACTATAGCCTCAGCCATACCAAAAGCGCATGACCCAATGTGGTACTTACCGGACATAATGCTCAAACACCCACTACATCAGAAGGCCATTGAACAAGCTTTAAAGGAATACATATCAATTAATAATACAACAGACATTTCCCCAATAACACTGTGGGAAGCTCATAAGCCTGTCTTGTGTGGTACAATACAAAGACAAATGGCACTATTTAAACGGGAACGCAAAAATCTAGCAAAAAAACTAGAACTCAAATTTAATGCAGCCTACATATCATTCCAAGATAATCCATCTCAGAGTACAAAATCTCATCTGGAAAAATCTAGATTGGAATACGATCTATTTCTCACTGAGTCAGTTGATAAATCCCTCAAACGCTCCAAACACAATTTCTACATGAATACAAACAAACCAGGTACATATTTGGCTCAGGCAATAAATTCAACTAACAAATCTTTCAAACCAATACATTTGAAATTATCAAAAAATGTTTATACTTGTAATCCAGTTAAAATAGTCCATAAATTTCACTCACATCTCGCAACTTTATACAAGACAAACAATGAATTTAATCCTATAGGGGCTGAATCCTTCTTCTCAAAAATAACCTTACCTGAGTTATCTCAGAATCAAAAAAGCAGTTTGGATGAGCCTATAACTATAGATGAAGTTGCTAACGCCATAAAAGACCTAAAACTTAACAAAAGACCAGGCCCAGACGGCTACTCGGCTTTATACTATAAAACATTCTCAGAAATACTCTCTCCCATTCTCACTGAAACTTTTAACAAACTTCTAGATGGACATTCTTTTCGGCAAGAAACACTAATGGCAATTGTTTGTATGATCCCAAAACCCCTTTCTGATGATACTTCCTGTGTGAATTATCGGCCTATCTCTCTGTTAAACCTTGATATTAAATTATTAGCAAAAATAATAGCAAAACGCCTCAATAGCATTATAGGAAAATTAATACATAGAGATCAAGTAGGCTTCATGCCAAATAGACAGACAAGCGATAATATACGCAGGGCAGTGTTATTGGCACATATTGCTAAAAAACGGAAAATCCCTTTATGTTTTCTATCTCTCGATATTAAGAGGGCATTTGACACAGTATCCTGGCAATATATGCAATATTCATTACAAAAATGGGGTTTTGGACCCCACTTTTTAACATGGATCAAAGCATTATATAATAAACCCAAAGCCTATATAAAATATGCTGGATACAAATCTGATGCCTTTAATATCGAAAGAGGTAACCGACAGGGTTGCCCATTATCTCCCTTATTATTTGCCCTTATACTCGAACCCATGGCCCAATACTTTAGAACAAACCAAACTATAACTGGCATTGAAGTAGGAGGTATTACACACAAATTATGTATATTTGCAGACGATATATTACTTTTTCTATCATCACCACAGGTCTCTGGTCCTAACTTAATACCAGCTCTTGATGGATTTGCAGCCCTATCCGGCCTTATGATTAATCCTAAGAAATGCCTAGTGCTTAATATTTCACTCACAAACATGGAATTGATCCCGGCTAGGGCTGCACTCCCATTCACATGGGCAGAAAAATCAATCCCATATCTTGGAATTCATTTAACAGCATCTCATTCTGACTTATTCTCAACCAATTATCCTGTATTAAGACAGATCACAAATCTAATAAAACAATGGTCGCAACTTCCTTTATCCTGGATAGGGAAGAATAATGCAATCAAAATGACTATTCTACCCAAATTGCTTTATCTATTCAGAGTCCTCCCTATTTCAATTCCTTCCTATTTTTTGAGAATAGTACAGAAAAGAGCAACTTCATTTATATGGGGCTCTTCTAAACCACGTATACCTATACACACACACTACATCTTCCCAAAAATAAAGGAGGCCTGGGATACCCTAATTTTACTAACTACTACAGAGCAGCACATTTGGCCAGTCTGTCCAAATACCATGCAAAACAGGAAATCCCATTATGGGTATTTATAGAGGCTTCAGAAAATGACCCTCTATTAATATCAAACTTATTATGGCTTGATCCTAAAGACCGCTTTAAAATTCATAATCCCATAACTAAACACTTCTTATCTCTCTGGGATAAACTAAAAACCAAATATCAGTTACAATCTCCACACAATTCTCTCCTTTCTTTTATCAGAAATCAGGCCTTTTATCCGGCATGGAACACCTTGTCCCCATGTTGATGAGGACAAGAGCCTCATCCCCACAACCCTGGTCGGTGGGCTGGGGGCTTATCGGAATCTGGAAGTCCCCTTTAACAAGGGGACCCCCAGATCCCGGCCCCCCCTGTGTGAAGTGGTAAGGGGGTACAAAAGTAACCCTACCATTTCACTAAAAAAGTGTCAAAAATGTTAAAAATGACAAGAGACAGTTTTTGACAATTCCTTTATTTAAATGCTTCTTCTTTCTTCTTTCTTCTATCTTCCTTCATCTTCTTCTTCTTCTTCTTCTGGTTCTTCTGGCTCTTCTGGTTCTTCCTTTGGTGTTCTCGTCCAGCATCTCCTCCGTGGCGTCTTCTATCTTCTTCTCCTCAGGCTGCTCCGCACCCATGGCATGGGGGGAGGCTCCCGCTCTTCTCTTCATCTTATTCTCATCTTCTTCTCTTCTTCTCTTCTTCATCTTCTTCTCCGGGCCGCTCCGCATCCATGCTGGCATGGTGGAAGGCTCCTGCTGTGTGACGCGTCTCCTCTTCTGACGGTTCTTAAATAAGGGGGGCGGGGCCACCCGTTGACCCCGCCCCCCTCTGACGCACGGGACATGACAGGACTTCCCTGTGGCATTCCCCGTGATGCCACGGGGAGGTCCCGTCAAGTCACCGTGCGTCAGAGGGGGGTGGGGTCACCGGGTGGCCCCGCCCCCCGTTATTTAAGAACCATTAGAAGAGGAGATGCATCACACAGCGGGAGCCTCCCAGCATGCCAGCATGGATGCGGAGCGGCCCGGAGAAGAAGATGAAGAGAAGAGCGGTAGCCTCCCTCCATGCCATGGGTGCAGAGCGGCCCGAGGAGAAGAAAATAGAAGACACCGCGGAGGAGATGCTCGACGAGAACACTGGAGGAAGAACCAGAAGAACCAGAAGAAGATGAAGGAAGATAGAAGAAAGAAGAAAGAAGAAGCATTTAAATAAAGGAATTGTCAAAAACTGTCTCTTGTCATTTTTAACAGTTTTTTAGTGAAATGGTAGGGGTACCCCTTACCATTTCACACAGGGGGGCGGGATCTGGGGGTCCCCTTGTTAAAGGGGGCTTCCAGATTCCGATAAGCCCCCCACCCGCAGACCCCCACAACCACGGGCCAGGGTTGTGGGGATGAGGCCCTTGTCCTCATCAACATGGGGACAAGGTGTTTTGGGGGGTTACCAAAAAGCACCCTCCCAATGTTGAGGGCATGTGGCCTGGTACAGTTCAGGAGGGGGGGGCGCTCTCTCATCCCCCCCTCTTTTCCTACGGCCTGCCAGGTTGCGTGCTCAGATAAGGGTCTGGTATGAATCTTTGGGGGGACCCCACACCGTTTTTTTTTTTTAATTTTGGCGCAGGGTTCCCCTTAAAATCCATACCAGACCTAAAGGGTCTGGTATGGAATTTAGGGGGACCCCACGTCATTTTTTTTTAAATTTTGGGCGGGGTTCCCCTTAATATCTATACCAGACCTGAAGGGCCTGGTATGGAATTTAGGGGGACCCCCACGTCATTTTTAAAAAAATTTTGGTTCGGGGTTCCCCTATGGGGAATTCCCATGCCGTTTTTATCAGTGAACTTTTATGTGTATTGTCAGACCGGCAATGCAATAGCCGCGAGTAGTTTTAAATGACTTTTTTTCTTTGAAATGTCATTTTGCTGTCAGACTGTTCTAAACATGGGAAACATGCGCCCCTTTACAGGCATACTATAGACACCCCCAGCTACAAAATTTAAAGGGATATAACAGTTTTGTTGTTTAACTTTAAGCATTATTAAAATCACTGCTCCTGAAAAAACAGCCGTTTTTAAAACTTTTTTTTGCATTGATCCATGTCCCCTGGGGCAGGACCCAGGTCCCCAAACACTTTTTATGACAATAACTTGCATACAAGCCTTTAAAATTAGCACTTTTGATTATTCATGTTCGTGTCCCATAGACTTTAACGGTGTTCGCGTGTTCAAACAAACTTTTTTCCTGTTCGCATGTTCTGGTGCAAACCGAACGTGGGGGTGTTCGGCTCATCCCTAATCAGTAGTATAAAAAGGAGGAGAACAGTTTGGGACTTTGAATGAGCCGTGACCTGGTAAGGTCCAGTGCCCCCATCCCTGTCTAAATGAAAAAGGGAGAAGGAAGTGGGACTTTGAATGAAGCACGCAGGTATAAAAACAATCAAATTTATTTTATATGTCAGTAATAAGTTACAAATAGTAGTCATGATTCATTATAGAATCAAATACAATACATAAATACAAAAAAGAAACAGCACTCAAAATGCCTCATCCGTAAATTTGTGAAGAAATAAAGAAAAAGAATTCCAAAAAAGGAAAACCTGTGGTCAGACTTTAAAGGCACAACAAACAGTAGAAATATACAAAAATATTAGCATTTATTGAAATATATATATAATACAAACAACAGGAACATGAAAGAAACATCAATAAAAATCATATATACAAAAAACAATCTATATATGATTTGAGCCCTAATGCGTCTACGCGTTTCGTTGTACACTTCTTCAGGACACATTTGGGGTTCAGTAGTTGCAAAGAAGAGAAAGGGGTCTCACTATCTTGCAAAAGGAATCACAAATTAATCAATCAGTGATCGACAAAGTAATTTCCAACAAAGGGAAAGAGCAAGGTGGCGCAATGAGGTCAGAGCGAGTCACAAGGCAAACAACACCCAGGAACCACCTGTGAATCAATGATCACGAGTGTCTAGGTATGATACTTTCAAACAGGGGATGCCGTATCAAAGTGAATATTCATAGAAGACTGGATATAATCATAGATTGTTCATATCAGAAATTATAGGAATCCCTCAGTCAGAGGTAGCCACAGACTAAGAAATTTCGCTATATATCAAAAGTAATGAATCCAGATCTGGGCTGTTATCATCCAAGATATATAAAGATAAGACAATGTAATGAAAATCCCCTGGAAGAGAGCAGGACACTCTTCCTGCTCTCCTGCTCTCTCCCAGGGGATTTTCCTTACATTGACATATCTTTATCTATACTACTGAACCCCAAATATGTTCTGAAGAAGTGTACAATGAAACGCGTAGACCCATTAGGATGCAAAGTCCTCGATGTCCGCAGCCTGTGACATGACCTGTATAAAACCGAGAACAATGTTGTAAGCCATGAAATCATCAACCATTCCCATTACTTACCTTGGACCAACCTGGCTGCCCCTCCCCCCCTTTTTTTTCCGTGAAATGACGAAGAAACATTTAAACAGGACTGAAAATGTGTCAGCCTCATGAAATTACCAGGCAGAGTTACCTGAGGTGTAATCAGGCAAATTAATAATGAGAACTCAGGCCTTTGAACCTGAAAATGTGTCAGGCTATTGATGTGAGTAGTAATGATCGTAGCGTGAGCCGTGTGAAAACAGATGAGGAGACTTGCCACCGTTCAAGTCAATTAAAAACGACCATCTCAATCTGTGCATACCTATGAACGTGATAGGTAGTGCTGCAGTGGTGACGCCATGACCTAAGCGTGAAGATGTGCTGCTAACATGAATGTGAAAACAGAAAATACATGAGAACCAAATGCCGGGAAGTATGTGTAGCAGGACTAACGAGTCTGCTTGATGACCATCTGAGTCCTAGCAGGCCACCCAACGTGAATTCAAGCCCGAGGAGCCTGAAACGTGCCCAGACAAAAGACAAGCATAGTGAAATGTGTTATGCCCCGTACACACGGTCGGATTTTCCGATGGAAAATGTCCGATCGGAGCGTGTTGTCAGAAATTCCGACCGTGTGTGGGCTCCATTGGACATTTTCCATCGGATTTTCTGACACGCAAAGTTTGAGAGCAGGATATAAAATTTTCCGACAACAAAATCCGTTGTCGGAAATTCAGATCGTGTGTTCACAAATCCAACGGACTAAGTGCCACGCATGCTCAGAATAAATAAAGAGATGAAAGCTATTGGCCACTGCCCCATTTATAGTCCCGACTTACGTGTTTTATGTCACCGCGTTCAGAATGATCGGATTTTCCGACAACTTTGTGTGACCGTGTGTATGCAAGACAAGTTTGAGCCAACATCCGTTGGAAAAAAGCCGACTCAGCCTCTCCCATTTGTGTAGGGGGGAACTGTGCACTGTGACAATGTAATAAACACACTGAGCAAACACAGATGCAGCCAGACACCCCTACATTTACACACAGCTTCTCCTGTCCCATAGAAGTTTATGGACAGGAGAAAATCGGCCTTTTACTGCTGGCTGGGAGGGCCGATTTTAAGGCAGGGGCCTGGAGCTGCAGCTCCATCAGCCCCTATGTTAATCCGGCCCTGCATACATGCTGTTTTATCTAATACGATTTTAGTTCTTTCCAAAATAGTCCCTCGTTTGGCTTGGCTTATTTCTTTGGAGTTTCGTTACTTTAAAAAAATTCACAAGGGAGTGAATAGAGCAATAGCTACATTTGTGCCTTCTGTAGTTGGTTTCTCTTTCCAGCATGTTAATTTGGAAGGGGGACTGTCAGGCTTCTACAAATATGATAATGTCCATTTATCTGACATTGCTCTGGACATTTTCAACCTTGATATGCAGACCTGTGTTAAGTTGGCTGTCGCCCCGGGGGGGGGGGGGGGGGGGGGGCGGTTGCCAGGCTCTTTAATTATGCTGTTGTTTTATTGAGTTATATAATAGTTCAAGCTTATATATAGCTGAGCTATATATTTTGTAGTATATACAGTGGGGACGGAAAGTATTCAGAC
>JBBGZY010000293.1:5980000-6102500 GCA_037952925.1 Lithobates clamitans | reverse complement strand
TGGGCTGATTATAATGAAGTGAATTTTGTTCAGTTCATTAGTGTACGGCTAGCTCATTACTAGCGACGCTTGGATGTGTTTATGCATTCATAGCCAGTATGACCAGTTCAAGTGTATTCCTGTGTGCCAACTTTGTGAGCGATAGGGAAGGCTAGATATGATAATCCACTGTACCATTTTCTTCTGACTACAAGTCGATGTAAGCTTGAAATACACTTTATTACCAAAAGTATTGGGACGCCTGCCTTTACACACACATGAACTTTAATGTCATCCCAGTCTTAGTCCGTAGGGTTCAATGTTGAGTTGGCCCACCCTTTGCAGCAATAACAGCTTCAGCTCTTCTGGGAAGGCTGTCTACAAAGTTTAGGAGTGTGTCTATGGGAATGTTTGACTATTCTTCAGGTCTTCTGTGAGGTCAGGCACTGATGTGGACTAGAAGGCCTGGCTCGCAGTCTCCACCTTAATTCATTCCAAAGGTGTTTTATCAGGTTGAGGTGCAGGCTGTTCAAGTTTCTCCACCCCAAACTCGCTCATCCATGTCTTTATGGACCTTGCTTTGTGAACTGGTACAAATAATTTGGTGGAGGGGCAGGCCCGGATTTACTCCCTTTGCCGCCCCAAGGCCGGGTCCTTCAATGCCGCCCCCCCCCCCCACACACACACACACATACCACGTCCTTTATCGATGACTTCTACAATAGATCAATTAAAAACATATCTCCACACACGAGAACACTGAAAATAACTGGCTTTAATTGTACAGACTAAAAATACTTCAGGGTAAGCGCGCGAGGGGTAAGGATTTTTCGCAGGCAAATTTTCAAGGCAATGGCTGGTGTTAGTGCTTTAATCATCCCCGGCACCATGGTTGTTATGGTGTCAGGATGATTGAAACACATTACTTCTATCATTACATTGTAATATAAACTGAAATAGTTCAACTCACCATAATGCAGAATCATTGGGAGCCCTGAGCGTGTCACTTGCCACCATCTCTTGTCACTTGCCACCATGCCTGCCACCAGATGGGGATGTCACTTGCCACCATGCCTGCCACCAGATGGGGATGTCACTTGCCACCATGCCTGCCACCAGATGGGGATGTCACTTGCCACCATGCCTGCCACCAGATGGGGATGTCACTTGCCACCATGCCTGCCACCAGATGGGGATGTCACTTGCCACCATGCCTGCCACCAGATGGGGATGTCACTTGCCACGCTGCCTGCCACCACATGGGGATGTCACTTGCCACGCTGCCTGCCACCACATGGGGATGTCACTTGCCACCATGCCTGCCACCAGATGGGGATGTCACTTGCCACCATGCCTGCCACCAGATGGGGATGTCACTTGCCATCATGCCTGCCACCAGATGGGGATGTCACTTGCCACCATGCCTGCCACCAGATGGGGATGTCACTTGCCACCATGCCTGCCACCAGATGGGGATGTCACTTGCCACGCTGCCTGCCACCACATGGGGATGTCACTTGCCACGCTGCCTGCCACCACATGGGGATGTCACTTGCCACGCTGCCTGCCACCACATGGGGATGTCACTTGCCACCAGATGGGGATGTCACTTGCCACCATGCCTGCCACCACATGGGGATGTCCCTTGCCACCAGATGGGGATGTCACTTGCCACCACATGGGGATGTCCCTTGCCACCACATGGGGATGTCCCTTGTCATGCTGCCTGCCATCAGAAGGAGGAGGGCGGAACAGCGGTGCGGGCAATGAGAGATGTCATCTCTCTCCACCGCCGCCGCACCGCTGACACTACAAGCTACTCTCAAATTTTTTAAAAATGGCGCCGAGCGGCGCAATCACGCTACTGCGCATGCGCCGCCCGGCCGAGCGCTTACGAGTTTTCCCGAGCCCGGCCGGCTTCGGAACGGCGCATGCGCAGTTTCGTGGTCGGCTCGCGGCCATCTTTTCTATGGGCACTGGTGCCCATAATAGACATTAATAGCCAGCACGAAAGGGGGGGCGGCCGCGAAGTCGCTGCAGGAGCGGCGCCGCCCCTACACCACTGCCGCCCCGAGGCCTGGCCTCGGTGGCCTTGTGGTAAATCCGGCCCTGTGGAGGGGGGATTATGGTGTGGGGTGGTTTCTCTGGGGTTGGGCCTGGCCCCTCAGTTCCATTGAAGGGAACTGTTAAGGCGTCAGAACACCAAGACATTTTGGAATTTCATGCTCCCAACTTTGTGGGAACAGTTTGAGGATGGCCCCTTCCTGTTTCAAAATGACTGTGCATCAGTGCACAAAGCAAAGTCCATAAAGACATGGATGAGCAAGTTTGGGGTGGAGGAACTTGACTGGCCCGCACAAAGTCCTGACCTCAGCCCAATAGAACACATTTTGGATTAATTAGAGTGGAGACTGTGAGTCAGGCCTTCTCAACTTATATCAGTGCCTGACCTCACATATGGGCTTCTGGAAGAATGGTCAAACATTCCCATAGACACACTCCTAAACCTTGTGGACGGCCTTCCCAGAAGAGTTGAAGCTGTTATAGCTGCAAAGGGTGGGCCAACTCAGTATTGGACCCTAAGGACTAAGACTGGGATGCCATTAAAGGTAAAGGTAGGTGTCCCAATACTTTTGGTAAAATAGTGTAAGCAGTGCAGGAGATAAAATGGGATCATTAAGGATCAACCCTACTATGTTACACCTGTATTTAGGGTGTGATGAAATCCCCCCCCCCCCCCCCCAGACCAGACAGACTTGTAGCTCTCAATGGAACACGAGTGCGGTGATCACCCCACTCGTAGTCCTTTGACAATTCCTCCAGCTCTCCAAATAAAAGCCTGTACCTCAATACAGACAGGAAGCTAGAGGAAGAGTCTGCAAGAGTCCAGCATTGCACCAGTGATCCACTGATCATGGGTTTAATGTGTTGCAGGCTCTTTTGTAAACACATTTATAAATGCACATTTTTTTCCTGCAAATATATGTGCATTTAATATTATTATAATTATTATCTGTAAAAGGTGAGGTTGGCTTTTAAAAAGCATGCATGGCCTTCAGGAATTTACTAGGAATAATTCAATGGCAACAAATATGATAACCATAAAATCTAATTTTCGCCAGCCCCCCCCCCCCCACACCGTTTTCTTTTTACTGTCTCTTAGCGGGTGGTCCGTTGTGCCCATTTCAGATACTCACCCATCCAGAGGTTCCAGCATTGTCCCACTGAGACCATCTTGTCTTCTGACACCTCTCGGTCGTCTTGTTTGTGACATCATGCGGACTCCAGGCAGGGAGTGTTGTAGTTGGGATTTGAACCAGTGACCCTTTTTGCTGCTAGGCGAAAGTGCTACCCACCATCATTCAGTCTGACCTGCAGTAACCCTGACCCAGATTCAGACTCATTTTACCATTTGCCTGCACTATTCTAGTAGCACACTAGAGGGTGCTACATATTTATTAAAATTCTTGCTCCAGCATTTGGTTTACAACTTTTAATGATGCATGCTCCTGCTCTCTCTGTGCTGCTTCCCTGAACTGCTGGTCTTCACAGGAAAGAGTTAAAAGTGGACAGTGCAGGCTCCAGTCAGTCTGTTAGCTTGGAGCTGGAGGGATGAGGAGATGAGTGCCTTGCCATCCTAGGCTGCAGGGCTGTGTGTTTCTATCGACACAATTCTAGTCAATGCATGCAAGGGTGACTCCTTAAGATGCTGCAATAGATAGGAGCTACCCTGAAACAGAAATACTGGTGTGAGTGGTGGTAAAGGCAGGGGATTTTTTATCTTACTGCATTCTATGCATTAAAGTACAAAAAACATCTGTATGCAGCTCCCCCCACAACCCCCCCCCCCCAAATACATACAGTACCTGAGTCCGATCCCAATCCAGCAAAGTGCAAGAGAGTCAAGGCTCTCTTGGCCCTCTTCCTCCTCATTGGCTCAGATTCAGCAATGGGAGCCATTGGCTGTCAATCGCAGGCAGTGAGAAGTGAGGGGGCTCAAGAGCGAGCACGCATGAGTGCCCCCTATAGCAAGCGGCTTTCTATGAGGGCATTCAGTAGGGGGAGTAGCCAGGAACGCCAGAGGTGGACCCGAGAAGAGGAGGATCGGGGATGCTCTGTGCAAAACCATTACACAGAGCAAGTCAGTATAACATGTTTGGTTTTTTTTAAACCCTGAGATTTTACAATCACTTTAAAAGATAAAGAAACTGCATACTCAGTAAGGGATTAACTGCTAAAAGTATTTAACTTTCAATTTAAATCTGATAAATACATTCCAGGGGCATCAAAATAAAATGTGTTCCATTTTTGTTTTTCTTCTAAAGCAGCCACAGCCTGGGTAGAAAAGTCTCTTGCCAGCAGCTCTCTCTAGGAAAGCAGTGGTCTCAATGCAGAGAACTGGCACACACTTTGCTGAGTCAGACCTATAGCTCTGCAATCAGCAAAGCTCATGTTCCCTTCTGATTGAAGAGCTCTAGCTCAGCAGAGGGTGTGCTAGACCTGTGCAGAGAGATCACTGCTTTCACACAGAGTGCAAGTATCCCACTTTGGCAGAACACAGGCATTTCTACTCAGGCTGTGACTAATTTTTAAACTAAATAAACATACTTTTTTTTTTTCGCTTTGAAACACCCCGAATGTATATAACTTATTCAAAATGAAGGATCAGAGGG
Source organism: Lithobates clamitans (assembly GCA_037952925.1). Lineage (NCBI taxonomy): Eukaryota > Metazoa > Chordata > Amphibia > Anura > Ranidae > Lithobates > Lithobates clamitans. Next base: position 6,097,848 of record JBBGZY010000293.1, on the reverse strand, counting down.
GCTTTAGCCCTCATTTAAATTTGCAGTTGGGAGTTGTATGTTATGTTAGAAACTGGATTTGCACTGTCACTGAAATGGTTTAACCTCTGATGGACTGCCCAACGCCCCATGCAGATATACTGTGGTAGGGCAGCCCTCCTACCCAAAATCACGTACCTGTACGCAGGGGCGTTGCTAGGGGGTGGCTTTTGGGGCTATAGCCCCGAATCTGAGGCCAATAGCCCCGAGTCTCTGCAGGGGTCCCCAAGGGGAGGGGAGGCTCTCTGGGGACCCTTATGTAAGTGGGGGGGCTCTCTGGGGACCCTGATTTTAAGGCCTAGTCTCTCTAGGGACCCAGATTTAAGGGGGAGGCTCTCTGGGGACCCTAATGTAAGGGGGCCTCTCTGGGAACCCTGATGTAAGTGGGAGGTTCTCTGGGTACCCTGATGGAAGGGGGAGGCTCTCTGAGGACTCTGATGTAAGGAGGAGGCTCTCTGGGGACCATGATGTAAGCGGGGGGCTCTCTGGGGATATATATACACCCACACGTATATTACTGTATATACATGTGTATGCCCGCCCAAGCGTATGACTTTCTTTACTACGCTGCTATGGGCTCTAGCCCAAGATCTTTTGTAGACCTAGCAACGCCCCTGCCTGTACGTGATTTTGTGCACTGGGTCTGGGGCTCGCTCATGTGCCGCCAGTGACCCACTCCTGCTGTAATTAGACACAGCAGGAGCCAATCAGCAGGTCCGGTGGACACGATGTCCGCCGGGACATGCCGATCGTTTTCAGTAGGGATGGGCTTGATGTTCGAGTCAAATGTAAGTTCGACTTGAACATAGGGTGTTCGTTTGTTCTTTGAACAAAAGAAAAAATGGGGTGCTCGTGGGAAGTTTGCCCGCCGCCGAGCGCCCCATAATGCACTGCGAGATCGCAGTGCATTGATGGCTGCTGATTGGCCAAAGCATGCACCTGACCTGTATTCTTTGGCCAATCACAGCGCAATGTGATTGGCCCAAGGCAGGGTGCGGTGTATATAATACAGTGTAGTGCAGTGTATGGTACAGTGTAGTGTGGTGTATATAACACAGTGTAGTGCGGTGTATATAACACAGTGTAGTGCGGTGTATATAGCACAGTGTAGTGCGGAGTATACAGTCAGGTCTATAAATATTGGGACATTGACACAATTCTAATCTTTTTGGCTCTATACACTACCACAATGGATTTGAAATGAAACAAACAAGATGTGCTTTAACTGCAGTCTTTCAGTTTTAATTTGAGGGTATTTACATCCAAATCAGGTGAACGGTGTAGGAATTACAACAGTTTGTATATGTGCCTCCCACTTTTTAAGGGACCAAAAGTAATGGGACAATTGGCTGCTCATCTGTTCCATGGCCAGGTGTGTGTTATTCCCTCATTATCCCATTTACAAGGAGCAGATAAAAGGTCCAGAGTTCATTTCAAGTGTGCTATTTGCATTTGGAATCTGTTGCTGTCAACTCTCAATATGAGATCCAAATAGCTGTCACTATCAGTGAAGCAAGCCATCATTAGGCTGAAAAAACAAAACAAACCCATCAGAGAGATAACAAAAACATTAGGTGTGGCCAAATCAACTGTGTGAAACATCCTTAAAAAGAAAGAACGCACCGTGAGCTCAGCAACACCAAAAGACCCGGAAGACCACAGAAAACAACTGTGTTAGATGACCGAAGAATTCTTTCCCTGGTGAAGAAAACACCCTTCACAACAGTTGGCCAGATCAAGAACACTCTCCAGGAGGTAGGTGTATGTGTGTCAAAGTCAACAATCAAGAGAAGACTTCACCAGAATGAATACAGAGGGTTCACCACAAGATGTAAACCATTGGTGAGCCTCAAAAACAGGAAGGCCAGATTAGAGTTTGCCGAACAACATCTAAAAAAGCCTTCACAGTTCTGGAACAACATCCTATGGACAGATGAGACCAAGATCAACTTGTACCAGAGTGATGGGAAGTGAAGAGTATGGAGAAGGAAATGAACTGCTCATGATCCAAAGCATACCACCTCATCAGTGAAGCATGGTGGTGGTAGTGTCATGGTGTGGGCATGTATGGCGGCCAATGGAACTGGTTCTCTTGTATTTATTGATGATGTGACTGCTAACAAAAGCAGTATGATGAATTCTGAAGTGTTTCAGGCAATATTATCTGCTCATATTCAGCAAAATGCTTCAGAACTCATTGGACGGCGCTTCACAGTGCAGATGGACAATGACTTGAAGCATACTGCAAAAGCAACCAAAGAGTTTTTTAAGGGAAAGAAGTGGAATGTTATGCAATGGCCAAGTCAATCACCTGACCTGAATCCGATTGAGCATGCATTACACCTGATGAAGACAAAACTGAAGGGAAAATGCCCCAAGTTCAAGCAGGAACTGAAGACAGTAACAGTAGAGGCCTGGCAGAGCATCACCAGGGATGAAACCCAGTGTCTGGTGATGTCTATGCGTTCCAGACTTCAGACTGTAATTGACTGCAAAGGATTTGCAACCAAGTATTAAAAAGTGAAAGTTTGTTGGATGATTGTTAATCTGTCCCATTACTTTTGGTCCCTTAAAAAGTGGGAGGCACATATACAAACTGTTGTAATTCCTACACCGTTCACCTGATTTGGATGTAAATACCCTCAAATTAAAGCTGAAAGTCTGCAGTTAAAGCACATCCTGTTCATTTCATTTCAACCCCATTGTGGTGGTGTATAGAGCCAAAAAGATTAGAATTGTGTTGATGTCCCAATATTTATGGACCTGACTGTATAACACAGTGTAGTGCAGAGTATATTATACAGTGTAGTGCAGTGTATATAACACAGTGTAGTGCGGTGTATATAACACAGTGTAGTGCGGTGTATATAACACAGTGTAGTGCGGTGTATATAACACAGTGTAGTGCAGAGTATATAACACCAGTGGCGGCCCGTCCATAGAGGGCGCTCGGGCGCTGCCCCCCCCCATCTGTATGAGAATGAACAAAAAAATGATCACTTTAAGAGTGACCCGGCGCCGGACATGTGGCGGTCTATGGGAAGCTTCCCAGCCTGCAATCAGCTGATTGCAGGCTGGAAAGACGATTTGCCTACGTTTAGGGAGTGTCCAGGGCACAAGAGATGCGCCCGCAAACACTCCCCTATTCTCCAATGTCCAGTAAATTGCCATTGCAGCTCCTGTTCTTTTAATTTATTGGCCGAGACCGGAGGATGGTGGGCGGTGCTTTTCACGGCACCGCGTGTCACTTCCGGTCTCTCAGCTCACTGTGTTTGGAGTGAGACATGAGTGGAGGAGTGGACAGAGACGGAGCCAGGCATGGTGTGACTGTGTGGAGTGAAGAAGCACCAAGGCCTGACTGACTCGGGCTACCGAGCTTTGTTGCCGTAGCTTCTGGTATGTAAACCGCAGCAGTCTCTCTCTCTCTCTCTGTGGCCGCGGCACACGAGCGGGGCTCTGCTCCGCACACACTAATCCCTGGAGGCCTGACCGGACCCTTCATTCCCTTCCCTGTGCTTCTCTGCAGTGCTCTGCCACTCTCTCATTCTCTCCACTCTCTCAGTGAGTGACTGGGGGGGTCTGTGCTGATGATGGGGGGGTGGTAATTGTGCAGATGGGGGGGTAATTGTGCAGACTCGGTGGGGGGTGGTAATTGTGCAGACGGAGGGGAGATAATTGTGCAGACCCCCCCCGTCTGCACAGTTACCACCCCGTTTGCACAATTACCCCCCTGTCTGCACAATTACTCCCATTTGCACATTTACCACCCCCCGTCTGCACAATTACCCCCTGGGTCTGCACAATTACCCCCCAGGTAATTGTGCATGGGGGGTAATTGCGCAGATGGAGGGGTGGTAATTGTGCAGACTGGGGGGTGGTAATTGGGCAGACTGGGGGGTGATAATTGTGCAGACAGGGGTAATTGTGCAGATGGGGGGTGGTAATTGTGCAGACGGGGGTGGTAATTGTGAAGATGGGGGGGTGGTAATTGTGCAGACTGGGGGGTGGTAATTGTGCAGACGGGGGTAATTGTGCAGACTGGGGGGTGGTAATTGTGCAGACGGGGGGTGGTAATTGTGCAGACTGGGGTAATTGCGCAGATGGGGGATGGTAATTGTGCAGACTGGGGGGTGGTAATTGTGCAGATGGGGGGTAATTGTGCAGATGGGGGTGTTAATTGTGCAGACTGGGGGGTGGTAATTGTGCAGACGGGGGTAATTGTGCAGATGAGGGTGGTAATTGTGAAGACTGGGGGGTGGTAATTGTGCAGATGGAGGGGTAATTGTGCAGACGGGGATTGGTAATTGTGCAGACGGGGGGTGGTAATTGTGCAGATGGGGGGTAATTGTGCAGATGGAGGGTGGTAATTATGCAGACTGGGGGGGTGGTAATTGTGCAGACTGGGGGTGGTAATTGTGCAGATGTGGGTAATTGTGCAGATGGGGGGTGGCAATTGTTCAGACTGGGGGGGTGGTAATTGTGCAGATGGGGGGTGGTAATTGTGCAGACGGGGGGTAATTGTGCAGACGGGGGGGTGGTGATTGTGCAGACGGGGGTGGTAATTGTGCAGACGGGGTGGTAATTGTGCAGACTGGGGGTGGGTAATTGTGCAGACTGGGGGTGGGTAATTGTGCAGACTGGGGGTGGTAATTGTGCAGACTGGGGGGGGTGGTAATTGTGCAGACAGGGTGGTAATTGTGCAGACTGGGGGTGGGTAATTGTGCAGACGGGGTGGTAATTGTGCAGACGGGGGGGTGGTAATTGTGCAGACTGGGGGTGGTAATTGTGCAGACTGGAGGTGGTAATTGTGCAGATGGAGTGGTAATTGTGCAGACGGGGTGGTAATTGTGCAGACGGGGGGGTGGTAATTGTGCAGACTGGGGGTGGTAATTGTGCAGACTGGAGGTGGTAATTGTGCAGATGGAGTGGTAATTGTGCAGACGGGGGTGGTAATTGTGCAGACTGGAGGTGGTAATTGTGCAGATGGAGTGGTAATTGTGCAGACGGGGGTGGTAATTGTGCAGATGGAGTGGTAATTGTGCAGACGGGGGTGGTAATTGTGCAGACTGGGAGGTGGTAATTGTACAGACAGGGGGTGGTAATTGTGCAGACTGGAGGTGGGTAATTGTGAGACATGCTATATACCAGGCGATTTTAACCAGTTGCCGATGTACGTCAGCAGAATGGCACAGGCAGGCATAAGCGCTTACCTGTCTGTCCCTGCCTGCCCGTGGGCGGGGGGTCCGATCGGATCCCCCCGGTGCCTGCGGCGGCCGGATTCGTTACAGGAGAGATCCGTTCTGAGGGGGGAGGCCACCGATTCATGGCCACCCCCTCGTGACCCCCATATACTACCTAATAAAAGGTTTTAACCCCCTGATTGCCCCCTAGTTAACCCTTTCACCAGTGATCACCGTATAACTGTTACAGGTGACGCTGGTGAGTTAGTTTGTTTTTTTATACCGGCCGTTTATTACCCAATAAAGGTTTAACCCCCTGATCGCCCGGCGGGTGACATAAGTTAGGTTTTAGTGTCTGATAGGGTCTGCGTCGCCCCAGGCAGCGTCAGGTTAGTGCCAGTACCGCTAACACCCACGCACGCAGCATACACCTCCCTTAGTGGTATAGTATCTGAACGGATTGATATCTGATCTGATCAGCTCTATTTTAGCGTCACCAGCAGTTTAGGGTTCCCAAAAACGCAGTGTTAGCGGGATCAGCCCAGATACCTGCTAGCACCTGCGTTTTGCCCCTCCACCCAGCTCACCCAAGTGCAGTATCGATCGATCACTGTCACTTACAAAACACTAAAAGCATAACTGCAGCGTTCGCAGAGTCAGGCCTGATCCCTGCGATCGCTAACAGTTTTTTTGATAGCGTTTGTTACATTTGCTGACAGTCTAGGAGCTTTTTTACCTGTGAGTCTCACTAGTGTACCAGTAAATTTAGAGCCCAAAATGGCAAATCGAAGGTACACTAGTGAAGAGGCCTACACGTTTCTGAGCATGACAGATAGTGAAGAGGAAGTCACTCATCTGTCAGATTCAGGCTCAGAATACGATCCTGTAGACAGCAGCGGCTCCATGACAGATAGCTCTGACGACGGAGTTGTGGTCCCTGCCAAGGTCAGGCGTACCCGACCCCGATCATCTTCTGCTGTTGAGGTGCAAGAACCGCAGGGCTCTCGTATGGATCAGAGAAATACTAGTGCCACTATTCCTTCTGGTGACCTGGCAAGCACCAGCGGCCTAGTACACCCTGGTCGTACATCCCGCACTGCAGTAACACTTGGTGACGTGGCGAGTCCCATAAGTGCAGTTCAAGCTGGCGAGGTGGCAAGCACAAGTAGTGTCCCGCTGCCACCAAGAAGAAGACAAAGACAGGACCATCGTGCCCATAGTGTCCTTCCTGTAAAATTCACCAATCCTAATTGGGAGCCCACAACTTCTGCAGCACCTGTACTTCCCCCATTCACTGGCCAACCCGGCATTCAAGTGGAAACAGTTGATTTTACGTCACTTGTTTTTCACCTATAGATCTATTGTGGGCCAAAGTCATTTGTATGCTGGTACATTCATCACCGCTAATCCCCAGTCCTCCCTTGTCCCTTCACATGGGCATAGTTAAAATGAGTACATTGCGGTCATATTGGTCCACTGACCCAATGTACCATATGCCCGTGTTCTCTGCTTCCATGGCCAGGGCATGATATGAGCAGATCTTGCGGTTCATGCACTTCAATGACAATGAACTCTGTCGTCCTCGTGGAGACTAGGGCTGAGCTGAACACCCCCCGGTTCGGCTCGCATCCAGAACATGCAAACAGGCAAAACATTTGTTCGAACATGCGAACACCGTTAAAGTCTATGGGACACATGAATAATCAAAAGTGCTCATTTTAAAGGCTTATATGCAAGTTATTGTCATAAAAAGTGTTTGGGGACCTGGGTCCTGCCCCAGAGGACATATATCAATGCAAAAAGAAGTTTTAAAAATGAAATATTATAAAAGTGTAATATTCCTTTAAGTTTCGTACCTGGGGGTGTCTATAGTATGCCCGTAAAAGTTTTATCAAAGTTCATTGATAAAAACGGCATGGAATTTCCCCACAGGGGAGCCCCAAACCAAAATTTAAAAAAAAAATGGCGTGGGGGACCCCCTTAAAATCGATACCAGACCCTTATCCGAGCACGCAACCTGGCAGGCCGTAAGAAAAGATGGGGGGACGAGAGAGCGCCCCCCAAACTGTACCAGGCCACATGCCCTCAACATTGGGAGGGGGCAACATGAGGAATGACTACCCCAAAGCACCCTCCCAATGTTGAGGGCATGTGGCCTGGTACGGTTCAGGAGGGGGGGCGTTCTCTCACCCCCCCTCTTTTCCTGCGGCCTGCCAGGTTGCGTGCTTGGATAAGGGTCTGGTATGGATTTTTGGGGGACCCCCACATCATTTTTTTAAAAATTTGGCTTGGGGTTCCCCTTAAAATCTATACCAGACCTGAAGGGCCTGGTATGGAATTTAGGGGGACCCCCACGCATTTTTTTTTTAAATTTTGGCTCGGAGGTTCTCCTGTGGGGAAATTCCATGCCATTTTTATCAATAAACTTTAATGTGTATTGAGGGCCGACAATTCATTATTGCCGGCACTAGCGGTAGTAGTTTTACACGACTTTTTTTCCTTTAGAAATATAATTTTGCTGTCAGACTGTTCTAAACACAGGAAACATGTGCCCCTTTACAGGCATACTATAGACACCCCCCGGGTACGAAATTTAAAGGGATATTACACTTTTATTGTTTCACTTTAAGCATTATTAAAATCACTGCTCCCGAAAAAACGGCCATTTTTAAAACTTTTTTTTGCATTGATACATGTCCCCTGGGGCAGGACCCAGGTCCCCAAACACTTTTTATGACAATAACTTGCATATAAGCCTTTAAAATTAGCACTTTTGATTTCTCCCATAGACTTTTAAAGGGTGTTCCGCGGCTTACGAATTTGCCGCGAACACCCCAAATTGTTCGCTGTTCGGTGAACGGGCGAATAGCCAATGTTCGAGTCGAACTCATGTTCAACCCGAACATAAAGCCCATCCCTAGTTGAGACCCTGGATACGATCGGCTCTACAAAATTCAGCCCCTCGTAAACCACTTCAACCAACGTTTTGCAGACTTGTTTACTCCCCATCAATTTGTCTGCGTTGAGGAGTCCCTGATTAAGTTTTCTGGCCGCTTGTCATTCAAACAGTATCTTCTCAGCAAGCATGCCAGATACCGTGTCAAGATGTATAAGCTCTGTGACAGGGCCACAGGCTATACATGGAATTTTATGGTTTACGAGGGAAGAGATAGTCACGTAGAGCCGACAAACTACCCTGACTACATAGGAAGCGCTGGCAAGATTGTGTGGGACTTGGTGTCATCCTTATTCGGAAAGGGGTACCATTTGTATGGGGACAATTATTACATGAGCGTGCCACTTTTTAGTCACTTGTTTGATCTTCAGATTGGAGCATGTGGCACTGTGCGATCTAATCACCGGGGCTTTCCCCAGCGGCTTGTAAATTCCAATCTTAGGCCTTGGGGAGAGAGCCTGCTTGAAGTGTAATAACTTGCACGCTATGAAGTGGAGGGATAATAAGAATGTTTTCGTTCTTACCTCCCTTCATGCAGACACGACTGTCCAAATTCCTACGGTGACTGGTGTTGTGGAGAAACCCCTCTGTGTCCACGAATATAAACAAAATATGAGAGGGGTGGACCTCAACGACCAGTTGTTGGCGCCGTACCTAGTTGCCCGTAAGGCCAGACACTGGTATAAAAAAAGTGTCTGTTTATTTATTTTAATTGGCTTTGCTGAATGCTCATGTGCTATACAGAGCTTCAGGATGGACTGGATCCTTCCTTAAATTCCAGGAAAAGATTGTGAAAGACCTTCTGTTTCCAGACGGTGCTCCACCTCATATTCCCAATCCAAATGCAGTAAGCCGGCTTCATGAGAGGCATTTTCCTTATGTCCTCCAGAGTACCCCCACCCAACGAGCCCCCCAAAGAAAATGTTGTGTCTGTAGAAAGCGCGGATATGGGTGTGACACCCGCTATTATTGTCCTTCCTGTCCTGACAATCCTGGTCTTTGCATTGGTGAATGTTTTGAACGCTACCATACACTAGTGGAGTTTTAGCGTAGGGTACAGCATTGCACAGACTAGACACACTTTCACAGGGTCTCCCAAGATGCCATTGAATTTTGAGAGACCCGAACCGTTACAGTTACAGTTACGCCCTGTACACACGGTCGGACTTTCCGACGGAATATGCGCGATCGGAGCATGTTATCGGAAATTCCAACCGTGTGTGGGCTCCATCTGACTTTTTCCATCGGAATTTCCAACATACAAAGTTCGAGAGCAGGCTATAAAATTTTCCGACAACAAAATCCGTTCGCGTAAATTCTGACCGTGTGTGGACAAATCCGATGGACAAAGTGCTACACATGCTCAGAATAAATTAAGCGAAAACTAAAGCTATAGGCTATTACCCTGTTTATAGTCCCGATGTACGTGTTTTACGTCACCGCATTCAGAACGATCGGATTTTCCGTCAACTTTGTGCGACCGTGTGTATGCAAGACAAGTTTGAGCCAACAGCCGTCGGAAAAAATCCATGGATTTTGTTGTCGGAATGTCCGATCGTGTGAACAGGGCATTAGAAATCCTGAAGGCAGGGCTCGGTTTTCGGGGCCCCGTACGCTTTTGGTATCCCCGTACTCAGGAGAAGCAGCAAAATGTATTTTGGGGTAAAATTCAACATATAACCATGGCATGTGTGAGCAATATATCATTTAGTGACAACTTTTTGTAAAAATATATATATATTTTTTGTCATTATTCAATCACTTGTGACAAAAAAATTAAATATTCAATGGGCTCAACATGCCTCTTAGCAATTTCCTTAGGGTGTCTACTTTCCAAAATGGGGTCATTTGGGGGGGTTTGTACTGCCCTGCCATTTTAGCACCTCAAGAAATGAGATAGGCAGTCATAAACTAAAAGCTGCGTAAATTCCAGAAAATGTATCCTAGTTTGTAGACACTATAACTTTTGAGCAAGCCAATAAATATACGCTTATTGACTTTTTTTTTTACCAAAGACATGTGGCTGAATACATTTTGGCCTAAATGTATGACTAAAATTGAGTTTATTATTGGATTTTTCTTATAACAAAAAGTAGAAAATATCATTTTTTTTGCAAAATGTTCGGTCTTTTTCCATTTATATCGCAAAAAATAAAAATTGCAGAGGCAATCAAATACCATCAAAAGAAAGCTCTATTTGTGGGAAAAAAGGACGCACATTTCGTTTAGGTACAACATTGCATGACCGTGAAATTACCACTTAAAGCAGCGCAGTGCCAAATTGTAAAAAGTCCTCTGGTCTTTGGCCAGCCAAATGGTCCAGGGTTGAAGTGGTTAAAAAACAAATTTCTTCATCGGTTTAGGCCAATATATAATAATCGCAATAAGCGTATATTGATTGGTTTGCGCAAAAGTTAGAGTGTCTACAAACTATGGGAAAGATTTATGGCAATTTTTATGGCATTTTTTTATTATTATTTTTTTTTTACTAGTAATGGCGGTAATCTGCTATTAAAATGCACTGATCACTGTGTAAATGTCACTGGCAGGGAAAGGGTTAACACTAGGGGGCGATCAAGGGGTTAACTGTGTTCCCTAGTTAGTGTTTCTAACTGTATGGGGATAGGACTGACTGGGGGAGGAGACATATCGCTGTTCCTACTTAGTTCCTACTTGTTAGGGCAGTTAGTAGTAGGCCCTGTTAGGTCTAGGGTACCCCCTAAACCCCCCTAATAAAGGTTTAACCTCTTGATCACCTCCCAGTTAACCCTTTCACCCCCTGTCGCCAGTGTCACTAATCGATCGCCGTATTTATGTCACAGGTGACGCTAGTTAGCCAGTTAACCAGTTAGTTGATTACAGAGGAGAAGTATAGTTTTAAAGCTAGTCTGTTGGAAAGACTCAATTTAGGCGCCACATCCCTTATTGCAAGAATAACATAGAAGGAAAGAAATTGGGACTTTTAAAGCACACACATACACAAAATTTTAGAAAAATAGAAAATATTTATTGAATTAAAAATACATATGTGAAAAAAGGGTAAAACCACAGTACATCAGTAACAAATATCAACAGAAGTAAATCGTCTCTCTACATGTTTCGCCGTTCACGGCTTCTTCAGGAGATTCTGTTACAATAAACTGTGTGTATAGACTGATCACTATAATAGAAAAGTATACAAATCAAAAAAACACAATATAGAAAAAAGAGCATACAAAAACAAAGCAGCAAACAACAATCCATAGAGATTTTAGTATCATAGACTGATAAACAATGAACAGTAAGCATGTTCTAACCACGGCACCAACCTTCAAAATTTCAAAAATACAGTCATCAATAGTGGAGGAAGGGTAAGCAGGGCCATTTGGAAGCATCATAGAGAAAGGTAATAGACTGGGAAGAACAGAAAGTCCATCTAAATTGAAGGTAAAGATGCAAAAAACATGAGTATAAATAAATATTTAAATATTTGGACAGAAAGAAAAAAAAGGGAGAGGTTTGCAAAAGCAAACTCCCTAATAAAAGCCGACCTCAATAAATTTTGAGCCAGTCAAGATCTTGATAGCAGCAGCAGGTTATAAAAATAGTTTTTGAATGAAGACTCAGGTAACAAAGTCCAAATTAATCTTTACCTGGTAATGTCTACCTTCAGAAGTTACCAGGTAAAGATTGATTTGGACTTTGTTACCTTAGTCTTCATTCAAAAAATATTTTTTTATTGCAACTTTGTTTTTGTATTTCTTTTTAAGGGAATTTTGGAATACTTTGAGAATCTTTTTGATTTGAAAAGTCTATTTTTTTTTCCTTGCTTGCAAATGGAGCAAATATAACCTGCTGTTGCTATCAAGATCTTGACTGGCTCAAAATTTATTGAGGTCGGCTATTATTAGGGAGTTTGCTTTTGCAACCCTCTCCCTTTTTTTTTTCTTTCTGTATAAATGTTTAAATATTTATTTATACTTATGTTTTTTGCATCTTTACCTTCAATTTAGATGGGCTTTCTGTTCTTCCCAGTCTATTACCCTTCTCTATGATGCTCCCAAATGACCCTGCTTGCCCTTCCTCCACTATTGATGACTGTATTTTTGAAATTTTGAAGGTTGGTGCCATGGTTAGAACATGCTTACTGTTCATTGTTTATCAGTCTATGATACTAAAATCTCTATGGATTGTTGTTTGCTGCTTTGTATGTTCTTTTTTCTATATTGTGTTTTTTGATGTGTATACTTTTCTATTACAGCGATCAGTCTATACACACAGAGTTCATTGTAAGAGAATCTCCCGAAGAAGCCGTGAACGGCGAAACATGTAGAGAGACAATTTACTTCTGTTGATATTTGTTACTGATGTACTGTGGTATTACCCTTTTTTCACATATGTATTTTTAATTCAATAAATATTTTCTATTTTTCAAAATTTTGTATATGTGTGAAGTCCCAATTTCTCTCCTATGTTATTCAGTTAGTTTCACTGTCAGATTTTTATAGCGTCAGGTACCCCCATATATTACCTAATAAAATTTTTAACCCCCTGATTGCCCCCTAGTTAACCCTTTCACCCCCTGTCACCAGTGATCACCGTATTAGTGTTACGTGTGACTCTGGTTAGTTAGTTTGTTTGTTATAGCATCAGGGCACCCGCCGTATATTACCCAATAAAGGTTTAACCCCCCGATCGCCCGGTGGGTGATATCAGTTAGGTTTTAGTGTCAGTCAGGTCTGTGTCGCCCCAGGCAGCGTCAGATTAGTGCCAGTAGCACTAACACCCACGCACGCACCATACATCTCCCTTAGTAGTATAGTGTCTGAACGGATCGATATCTTTGGTCTGATCAGAACATATTAGCATCCCCAATAGCTTAGGGTTCCCAAAAACGCAGCGTTAGCGGAATCAGCCCAGATACCTGCATTTAGCCCCTCTGCCCAGCCCAGCCCAGCCCACCCAAGTACAGTATCAATTGATCACTGTCACTTACAAAAACACAACACACATAACTCCAGCGTTCGCAGAGTCGGACCTGATCCCTGCGAATGTTAACAGTTTTTTTGGTAGCGTTTGAATCACTCGCTGACAGTCAGGAGCTCCTTTTCCTGTGAGTCTCACTACTAGGGATGGACTGTCTGTTCGGGTCGAACACCGTTAAAGTCTATGGGACACATGAATAATCAAAAGTGCTCATTTTAAAGGCTTATATGCAAGTTATTGTCATAAAAAGTGTTTGGGGACCTGGGTCCTGCCCCAGAGGACATATATCAATGCAAAAAGAAGTTTTAAAAATGAAAGATTTTCTGGAGCAGTGATTTTAATAAAGCTTAAAGTAAAACAATAAAAATGTAATATTCCTTTAAGTTTCGTACCTGGGGGTGTCTATAGTATGCCCGTAAAAGTTTTATCAAAGTTCATTGATAAAAACGGCATGGAATTTCCCCACAGGGGAGCCCCAAACCAAAATTTAAAAAAAACATGGCGTGGGGGACCCCCTTAAAATCTATACCAGACCCTTATCCGAGCACGCAACCTGGCAGGCCGTAAGAAAAGATGGGGGGACGAGAGAGCGCCCCCCAAACCTTACCAGGCCACATGCCCTCAACATTGGGAGGGGGGAACATGGGGAATGACTACCCCAAAGCACCCTCCCAATGTTGAGGGCATGTGGCCTGGTACGGTTCAGGAGGGGGGGGGCCTTCTCTCACCCCCCCTCTTTTCCTGCGGCCTGCCAGGTTGCGTGCTTGGATAAGGGTCTGGTATGGATTTTTGGGGGACCCCACGCCATTTTTTAAAAAATTTTGGCGTGGGGTTCCGCTTAAAATCCATACCAGACCTGAAGGGCCTGGTATGGAATTTAGGGGGACCCCTACACATTTTTTTTTAAAATTTTGGTTCGGGGTTCTCCTGTGGGGAAATTCCATGCCATTTTTATCAATAAACTTTAATGTGTATTGAGGGCTGACAATTCATTATAGCCGGCGCTAGCGGTAGTAGTTTTACATGACTTTTTTTCCTTTAGAAATATCATTTTGCTGTCAGACTGTTCTAAACACGGAAAACATGTGCCCCTTTACAGGCATACTATAGACACCCCCCAGCTACGAAATTTAAAGGAATATTATACTTTTATTGTTTCACTTTAAGCATTATTAAAATCACTGCTCCCGAAAAAACTGGCATTTTTAAAACTTTTTTTTGCATTGATACATGTCCCCTGGGGCAGGACCCAGGTCCCCAAACACTTTTTATGACAATAACTTGCATATAAGCCTTTAAAATTAGCACTTTTGATTTCTCCCATAGACTTTTAAAGGGTGTTCCGCGGCTTATGAATTTTCCGCGAACACCCCAAATTGTTCGCTGTTCGGTGAACGGGCGAACAGCCAATGTTTGAGTCGAACTCATGTTCAACCCGAACATAAAGCCCATCCCTAGTGGAGACCCTGGATACGATCGGCTCTACAAAATTCAGCCCCTCGTAAACCACTTCAACCAACGTTTTGCAGACTTGTTTACTCCCCTTCAATTTGTCTGCGTTGAGGAGTCCCTGATTAAGTTTTCTGGCCGCTTGTCATTCAAACAGTATCTTCTCAGCAAGCATGCCAGATACCGGGTCAAGATGTATAAGCTCTGTGACAGGGCCACAGGCTATACATGGAATTTTATGGTTTACGAGGAGCCGACAAACTGCCCTGACTACATAGGAAGCGCTGGCAAGATTGTGTGGGACTTGGTGTCACCCTTATTCAGAAAGGGGTACCATTTGTATGGGGACAATTATTACACGAGCGTGCCACTTTTTAGTCACTTGTTTGATCTTCAGATTGGAGCATGTGGTACTGTGCGATCTAATCACCGGGGCTTTCCCCAGCGGCTTGTAAATTCCATTCTTAGGCCTTGGGGAGAGAGCCTGCTTGAAGTGTAATAACTTGCTCGCTATGAAGTGGAGGGATAATAAGAATGTTTTCGTTCTTACCTCCCTTCATGCAGACACGACTGTCCAAATTACTACGGCGACTGGTGTTGTGGAGAAACCCCTCTGTGTCTATGAATATAACCAAAATATGAGAGGGGTGGACCTCAACGACCAGTTGTTGGCGCCGTACCTAGTTGCCCGTAAGGCCAGACACTGGTATAAAAAAAGTGTCTGTTTATTTATTTCAATTGGCTTTGCTGAATGCTCATGTGCTATACAGAGCTTCAGGATGGACTGGATCTTTCCTTAAATTCCAGGAAAAGATCGTCAAAGACCTTCTGTTTCCAGACGGTGCTCCACCTCACATTCTCAATCCAAATGCAGTAAGCCGGCTGCATGAGAGGCATTTTCCTTATGTCCTCCAGAGTACCCCCACCCAACGAGCCCCCCAAAGAAAATGTTGTATCTGTAGAAAGCGCGGATATAGGTGTGACACCCGCTATTATTGTCCTTCCTGTCCTGACAATCCTGGTCTTTGCATTGGTGAATGTTTTGAACGCTACCATACACTAGTGGAGTTTTAGCGTAGGGTACAGCATTGCACAGACTAGACACACTTTCACAGGGTCTCCCAAGATGCCATTGAATTTTGAGAGACCCGAATCGTTACAGTTACGCCCTGTACACGCGGTCGGATTTTCCGACGGAATATGCGCGATCGGAGCATGTTGTCGGAAATTCCAACCGTGTGTGTGGGCTCCATCGGACTTTTTCCATCGGAATTTCCAACATACAAAGTTTGAGAGCAGGCTATAAAATTTTCCGACAACAAAATCCGTTCGCGTAAATTCCGACCGTGTGTGGACAAATCCGATGGACAAAGTGCCACGCATGCTCAGAATAAATTAAGTGAAAACGAAAGCTATTGGCTATTGCCCTGTTTATAGTCCCGACGTACTTGTTTTTTGTCACCGCGTTCAGAGCGATTTTCCGACAACTTTGTGCGACCGTGTGTATGCAAGACAAGTTTGAGCCAACATCTGTCGGAAAAAATCCATGGATTTTGTTGTCGGAATGTCTGATCAATGTCCGATTGTGTGAACAGGGCATTAGAAATCCTGAAGGCAGGGCTCGGTTTTCGGGGCCCCGTACGCGGCTAGGCTCCCAAAAAGTCCCACGCATGTGGTATCCCCATACTCAGGAGAAGCAGCAAAATGTATTTTGGGGTAAAATTCCACATATAACCATGGCATGTGTGAGCAATATATCATTTAGTGACATCTTTTTGTAAAAATATATATATATTTTTTTGTCATTATTCAATCACTTGTGACAAAAAAATTAAATATTCAGTGGGCTCAACATGCCTCTCAGCAATTTCCTTAGGGTGTCTACTTTCCAAAATGGGGTCATTTGGGGGGGTTTGTACTGCCCTGCCATTTTAGCACCTCAAGAAATGAGGTATGCAGTCATAAACTAAAAGCTGCGTAAATTCCAGAAAATGTATCCTAGTTTGTAGACACTATAACTTTTGCGCAAGCCAATAAATATACGCTTATTGACATTTTTTTTTACCGAAGACATATGGCTGAATAAATTTTGGCCTAAATGTATGACTAAAATTGAGTTTATTGGATTTTTCTTATAACAAAAAGTAGAAAATATCATTTTTTTTGCAAAATGTTCTGTCTTTTTCCATTTATATCGCAAAAAATAAAAATTGCAGAGGCAATCAAATACCATCAAAAGAAAGCTCTATTTGTGGGAAAAAAAGGACGCAAATTTCATTTAGGTACAACATTGCATGACCGCGAAATTACCACTTAAAGCAGCGCAGTGCCAAATTGTAAAAAGTCCTCTGGTCTTTGGCCAGCCAAATGGTCCAGGGTTGAAATAGTTAAAAAACAAATTTCTTCATCGGTTTAGGCCAATATATAATAATCGCAATAAGCGTATATTGATTGGTTTGCGCAAAAGTTAGAGTGTCTACAAACTATGAGAAAGATTTATGGCAATTTTTATGGCATTTTTTTATTATTATTTTTTTTTACTAGTAATGGCGGTAATCTGCTATTAAAATGCACTGATCACTGTGTAAATGTCACTGGCAGGGAAAGGGTTAACACTAGGGGGCGATCAAGGGGTTAACTGTGTTCCCTAGTTAGTGTTTCTAACTGTATGGGGATAGGACTGACTGGGGGAGGAGACATATCGCTGTTCCTACTTAGTTCCTACTTGTTAGGGCAGTTAGTAGTAGGCCCTGTTAGGTCTAGGGTACCCCCTAAACCCCCCTAATAAAGGTTTAACCTCTTGATCAACTCCCAGCTAACCCTTTCACCCCCTGTCGCCAGTGTCACTAATCGATCGCCGTATTTGTGTCACAGGTGACGCTAGTTAGCCAGTTAACCAGTTAGTTGATTACAGAGGAGAAGTATAGTTTTAAAGCTAGTCTGTTGGAAAGACTCAATTTAGGCGCCACATCCCTTATTGCAAGAATAACATAGAAGAAATAAAAATTGGGACTTTTAAAGCACACACATACACAAAATTTTAGAAAAATTGAAAATATTTATTGAATTAAAAATACATATGTGAAAAAAGGGGAAAACCACAGTACATCAGTAATAAATATCAACAGAAGTAAATCGTCTCTCTACATGTTTCGCCGTTCACGGCTTCTTCAGGAGATTCTGTTACAATAAACTGTGTGTATAGACTGATCACTATAATAGAAAAGTATACAAATCAAAAAAACACAATATAGAAAAAAGAGCATACAAAAACAAAGCAGCAAACAACAATCCATAGAGATTTTAGTATCATAGACTGATAAACAATGAACAGTAAGCATGTTCTAATCACGGCACCAACCTTCAAAATTTCAAAAATACAGTCATCAATAGTGGAGGAAGGGCAAGCAGGGCCATTTGGAAGCATCATAGAGAAAGGTAATAGACTGGGAAGAACAGAAAGTCCATCTAAATTGAAGGTAAAGATGCAAAAACATGAGTATAAATAAATATTTAAATATTTGGACAGAAAGAAAAAAAAAAAAGGGAGAGGTTTGCAAAAGCAAACTCCCTAATAAAAGCCGACCTCAATAAATTTTGAGCCAGTCAAGATCTTGATAGCAGCAGCAGGTTATAAAAATAGTTTTTGAATGAAGACTAAGGTAACAAAGTCCAAATTAATCTTTACCTGGTAATGTCTACCTTCAGAAGTTACCAGGTAAAGATTGATTTTTTATTTTTTTATTGCAACTTTGTTTTTGTATTTCTTTTTAAGGGAATTTTGGAATACTTTGAGAATCTTTTTGATTTAAAAAGTCTATTTTTTTTCCTTGCTTGCAAATGGAGCAAATATAACCTGCTGTTGCTATCAAGATCTTGACTGGCTCAAAATTTATTGAGGTAGGCTATTATTAGGGAGTTTGCTTTTGCAACCCTCTCCCTTTTTTTTTTCTTTCTGTATAAATGTTTAAATATTTATTTATACTTATGTTTTTTGCATCTTTACCTTCAATTTAGATGGGCTTTCTGTTCTTCCCAGTCTATTACCCTTCTCTATGATGCTCCCAAATGACCCTGCTTGCCCTTCCTCCACTATTGATGACTGTATTTTTGAAATTTTGAAGGTTGGTGCCATGGTTAGAACATGCTTACTGTTCATTGTTTATCAGTCTATGATACTAAAATCTCTATGGATTGTTGTTTGCTGCTTTGTATGTTCTTTTTTCTATATTGTGTTTTTTGATGTGTATACTTTTCTATTACAGCGATCAGTCTATACACACAGAGTTCATTGTAAGAGAATCTCCTGAAGAAGCAGTGAACGGCGAAACATGTAGAGAGACAATTTACTTCGGTTGATATTTGTTACTGATGTACTGTGGTATTACCCTTTTTTCACATATGTATTTTTAATTCAATAAATATTTTCTATTTTTCAAAATTTTGTATATGTGTGAAGTCCCAATTTCTCTATAAAGATTTTTATAGCGTCAGGTACCCCCATATATTACCTAATAAAAGTTTTAACCCCCTGATTGCCCCCTAGTTAACCCTTTCACCCCCTGTCACCAGTGATCACCGTATTAGTGTTACGTGTGACGCTGGTTAGTTAGTTTGTTTGTTATAGCATCAGGGCACCCGCCGTATATTACCCAATAAAGGTTTAACCCCCTGATCACCCGGTGGGTGATATCAGTTAGGTTTTAGTGTCAGTCAGGTCTGTGTCGCCCCAGGCAGCGTCAGATTAGTGCCAGTAGCACTAACACCCACGCACGCACCATACATCTCCCTTAGTAGTATAGTGTCTGAACGGATCGATATCTTTGGTCTGATCAGAACATATTAGCATCCCCAATAGCTTAGGGTTCCCAAAAACGCAGCGTTAGCGGAATCAGCCCAGATACCTGCATTTAGCCCCTCTGCCCAGCCCAGCCCAGCCCACCCAAGTACAGTATCAATTGATCACTGTCACTTACAAAAACACAACACACATAACTCCAGCGTTCGCAGAGTCGGACCTGATCCCTGCGAATGTTAACAGTTTTTTTGGTAGCGTTTGAATCACTCGCTGACAGTCAGGAGCTCCTTTTCCTGTGAGTCTCACTACTAGGGATGGACTGTCTGTTTGGGTCGAACATGAGTTCGACTCGAACATTGGCTGTTTGCCCCTTCACCAAATAGGGAACAATTTGGTTTGTTCGCGACATATTTGAAAGCCGCAGAATACCCATTAAAAGTCTATGGAAAAAATCAAAGTGCTAATTTTAAAGGTTAATATGCAAGCTATTGTCATAAAAAGTGTTTGGGGACCTGGGGCCTGCCCCACGGGACATGTATCAATGCAAAAAAAAGTTTTAAAAACGGCCATTTTTTCTGGAGCAGTGATTTGAATAATGCTTAAAGTGAAACAATAAAAGTGAAATATTCCTTTAAATTTCATACCTGGGGGGTGTCTATAGTATGCCTGTAAAGTGGTGCATGTTTCCCGTGTTTACAACAGTCCAAGAGCAAAATGACATTTCTAAAGGAAAAGAAAGTCACTTAAAAGTACTAGTGGTAGCGCCGGCAGCTATAATGAATTGTCGGGTCTCTGCAATACTCATAAAAGTCTTTAAAAAAAACGGCCTGGGATTCCCCCACAGTGTATTACCAGGCCCTTTGGGTCTGGTATGAATATTAAGGGGGAACCCCGAACCAAAATTTAAAAAAAAAATACGTGGGGGTCCCCCCAAATTCCATACCAGGCCCTTCGGGTCTGGTATAGATAATAAGGGGAACCACGTGCCAAAATTTAAAAAAAAAATGGCATGGGGGTCCCCCTAAAAATCCATACCAGACCCTTATCTGAGCACGCAACCTGGCAGGCCACAGGAAAAGAGGGGGGGACGAGAGAGCGCCCCCCTCCTGAACCGTACCAGGCCACATGCTCTCAACATGGGGAGGATGTCCTCATGTTGATGGGGACAAGGACCTCATCCCCACAACCCTTGCCTTTAACAAGGGGACCCCCAGATCCCAGCCCCCATGTGAAATGGTAATGGGGTACAAATGTACCCCTACCATTTCACAAAAAAAGTGTCAAAAATGTTAAAGACAAGAGACGTTTTTTGACAATTCTTTTTCTTTCCCCGCTGCTTCTTCTTCCATCTTCTTCTGGTCTTCATTCGGTTTTCTTCCTCCATCTTGTTCTTCCCCTGCTTCTTCCTCTTCTTCCTCCGATCCTCTGTTTCTTCCTTCGGTCTTCTCGTCCGCGTCTTCCTCCGCCTTCTTCTTCCCCGCTCCGTTCTTCGGATGAGCTGCATCCATACAAGGTTCCCGCTGTGTGACTCTTCTGTTCTTCTGACACTTTTTATATAATTGAGGGTGGGGCCACCCATTGACCCCGCACCCCTCTGACGCACGGGGACTTCACAGGGACTTCCCTATGGCTTTCCCTGTGATGTCAGAGGGAGGCGGGGTCACCCGGTTACATGTATGCCCATCATTAGAAGTGGGTGGATGAAGGGCGGTATTCTAATGGTGGGCATACCCACCGATCAATCTCTTTTTTTTGTTCAGCCCACAAGCTGCATGAAAAAAAGAACATCACAATGTTTGCCCAACAAGGACCAGTAACGTACTGGTATGTTGCTGGACCTTGAGTGGTTATACCAGAATGATGCCTGCAGGTTTAGGTATCATCTTGGTATCATTATTTTCAGCCAGCGGTCGGCTTTCATGTAAAAGCAATCCTAGCGGCTAATTAGCCTCTAAACTGCTTTTACAATTAGTGGGAGGGAATGACCCCCCCACCGTCTTCCATGGATTTCTCGGGCCCTCCTGTCCCAATAGGGAACCCGAGAATGCATCCAGTGGTTCCGCCAGCTGACCATAGAGCTGATCAGAGACCAGAATGGCTCCAATCATCTCTATGGCCTAAGAAACCGGAATCTACGAGCATTTCATGACTTAGGTTTTCCGCATATAAACAGCGCCATTGGGAAATTGGCAAAGCTTTTTATCACACCAATCTTGGTGTGGTCAGATGCTTTGAGGCCAGAGGAGAGATCTAGGGTATAATATCCCATTTTTTTTTTAAAAAGAGTACCTGTCACTACCTATTGCTATGATAGGGGATGTTTACATTCCCTGAGATAACAATACAAATTTAAAAATATAATAAAAAAGCAAAATAAATAATAAAAAAAAACACTCCTGCTCACGTGCAAAGGCGAACGCAAGCGTCGGTCTGGTGTCATATGTAAACAGCAATTGGACCATGCATGTGAGGTATCACCGGGCAGTAATTTTAGCAGTAGACCCCCTCTGTAAATCTAAAAAGGCTTTTAACCATGCCATGTTTGGCAAAATATCAAATATTCCATGGAGACAACATGCCTCTCAGCAAATAGCTTGAAGTGTCTTCCTTCCAAAATGGGGTCATTTGTGGAAGTTTGTGCCATCTGGGCATTCCATGGCCTCCGAAACTGTGATAGGCAGTGAGGAAGTGAAATCACCATTTAGGCCCTTAGAAAGCCTGGGCTTCCAAAAAGTCTCACACATGTGGTATCACCGTACTCAGGAGAAGCAGCAGAATGTATTTTGGGGTGTAATTTCACATATGACCATGGTATGTTTGAGCAATAGATCATTTAGTGACAACTTTGTGCAAAAAAAAAATAATAATAATTTTCCCGCAACTTGTGGCAAAATATAAAATATTCCATGGACTCAACATGCCTCTCAGCAAATAGCTTGGGGGGTCTACTTTCCAAAATGGGGTCATTTGGGTGGGTTTTGTGCTATCTTGGCATTTTATGGCCTTTGAAACTGTGATAGGTAGTGAGGAGTGAAATCAAAAATTTACACCCTTAGAAATTCTGAAGGCGGTGATTGGTTTTTGGGGTCCTGTACAGGGCTGATCCTGGCCGGGGTGCACGGGGTACAGTGCACCCAGGTGCCACAGAGGTGGGGGCGCTGAAGCGCCAGAGTGCTCCCCTCCCTCCTCCTCCTCCTCTTGTCCATAGGCGGCTCTCTCTGACGGTCACCGCCACCGCCGTGCCCATCCCCCCTCCCTCCTACTGTCAGAGGAGAAGAGCAAAACAGCCAGAGACTGGAGCAGCTGTCTCTGTGTGCAGAGAGAGGCCAGCCTCGGCCGCGCAGTGACATCACGAGCCCGACCCCGACGTGTTCCACTTCTCCTCCTGTGTGTAACTCCCGCCTGCTGCCCAAGCCTGACATGCTCTGTTCTCCACCCAGGCGGCGCGGCTGCACACCCTCCTCTCCTCTCCAGCTGCTGCCCGGGTGTTTTTAATTAGCCTAATGGAGGGGGGTCTGTACTAATGTAGGGGGGTGGTTTGTCCTGGGGGGTCTGTACTAATGTGAGGGGGTGGTTTGTCTTGGGGGGGTCTATACTAATGTGGGGGGGGGGTTTGTCCTGGGGGGGTCTATACTAATCTAGGGGGGAAGGATTTGTCCTGGGGGGTCTAAATTAATGTAGGGGGGTGATTTGTCCTGGGGGGTCTATACTAATGTAGGGGGGGGTGATTTGTCCTGGGGGGTCTAAACTAATGTAGGGGGGTGATTTGTCCTGGGGGTCTGTACTAATGTAGGGGGGAGGTTTGTCCTGGGGGGGTCTATACTAATGTAGAGGGGGTTATTTGTCTTGGGGGGTCTGAACTAATGGAGGGGGGTGATTTGTCCTGGGGGGTCTAAACTAATGGAGGGGGGGTGGTTTGTCCTGGGGGGGTCTGTACTAATGGAGGGGGGTGGTTTGTCCTGGGGGGTCTGTACTAATGGAGGGGGTTGTTTGTCCTGGGGGGTTTGTACAAATGTAGGGGGGTGGTTTGTCTGGGGGGGCTGTAATAATGGAAGGGGGCAGGTGGTTTGTCGCAGGGGCCTGTACTAAAGGAGGGGGTGGTTTGTCCTGGGGGGTCTGTACTAATGGAGGGGGGGTGGTTTGTTCTGGGGGGTCTGTACTAATGTAGGGGGTGTGGTTTGTTCTGGGGGGTCTGTACTAATGGAGGGGGGTGGTTTGTCCTGAGGGGGGTCTGTACTAATGTAGGGGGGTGGTTTGTCCTGATTGGGGTCTGTACTAATAAAGGGGGTGGTTTGTCCTGGGGGAGTCTGTACTAATGGAGGGGGGTGGTTTGTCCTGAGGAGGGGTCTGTACTAATGTAGGGGGGGTGGTTTGTCCTGGGGGGGTCTGTAATAATGGAGGGGGTGGTTTGTCCTGCGGAGTCTGTACTAATGGAGGGGGGTGGTTTGTTCTGGGGGGGTCTGTACTAATGGAGGGGGGGTGGTTTGTTCTGGGGGGTCTGTATTAATGGAGGGGGGTGGTTTGTTCTGGGGGGTTCTGTACTAATGGAGGGGGGTGGTTCTGTACTAATGGAGGGGGTGGTTTGTCCTGAGGGGGGTCTGTACTAATGGAGGGGGGGTGGTTTGTCCTGAGGGGAGTCTATTCTGATAAAGGGGGGTGTTTTGTCCTGGGGGGTCTATACTGAGGGAGGGGTTTATACTTAGTGGGGGGTCTGCACTGACGGAAGGGGGTCTATAGTTAGTGGAAGGGGGTCTGTACTGATGGGCAACTATAGTTGGTGGAGGGGGGTGACACCATGTGTTACCGCACCGGGTTACACCAACCCTAGTGATGCCACTGCAGCCGTGGGCTCTTGTTTCCCCTCTCCCTCTCCTCCTCGTGCGCGCTGCTGTACTAGTGAGTGGCACACTATGTTTCTTTCCCCGCCTTCATATCGGCCAGGGAAGAAAAAAAAAGGAGCAAAGAAGAGGATTGTGGGACATGTAGTCCCAAGGACTAGCAGCCCCACTGTAACACAGAAACTGCAGCCCACACAGCATGCTCAGCTGAATGGGAGAGAGAGAGCCAGGAGCCCGGGAAAGCTTTCAGGGAAGTACACCCAGGACTCCAGAGGGAGAGGACAGTGTTGAAGGAACATCATCAGAGAGAGAACCCCGCTGACCTGCGCCTCATGAGGGAAAGCCACACAGCCTAGCGCCATCCCTGGTGGAGAAAGGAATGGAGTCGTTGCCAGAATACATATCTGGGCTCTACCCAGTGGAGTCGCCACAGGCAATTCAGAGTGAGCTGGCTCCTGATCAGAGGAACCGTTGTTTGCTGGATCACTGTATCAGGTGAGAAGGCCAATCGGCCATTATTTACTAACGTCCATAGGAACTGCAGTCTCTGACCATCTCTTGTAACATGTCTGCAGTCTCTGACCATCTCTTGTAACATGTCTGCAGTCTCTGACCATCTCTTGTAACATGTCTGCAGTCTCTGACCATCTCTTGTATCATGTCTGCAGTCTCTGACCATCTCTTGTTTCATGTCTGTAGTCTCTGACCATCTCCTGTAGTATGTCTGCAGTCTCTGACCATCTCCTGTACCACGTCTTCTGTCTCTGACCGTCTCCTGTAGTATGTCTGCAGTCTCTGACCATCTCCTATAGTATATCTGCAGTCTCTGACCATCTCCTTTAGTATGTCTGCAGTCTCTGACCATTTTCTGTAGTTTGTCTGCAGTCTCTGACCGTCTCCTATATTATATCTCCAGTCTCTGACCATCTCCTGTACTATGTCTGCAGTCTCCGACCATCCCCTGTAGTATACCTCCAGTCTCTGGCCATCTCTTGTAACATGTCTGCAGTCTCTGACCATCTCTTGTAACATGTCTGCAGTCTCTGACCATCTCTTGTAATATGTCTGCAATCTCTGACCATCTCCTGTAGTATGTCTGTAGTCTCTGACCATCTCTTGTAACATGTCTGCAGTCTGACCATCTCCTGTACTATGTCTGCAGTCTATGACCATCTCTTGTAACATGTCTGCAGTCTCTGACCATCTCTTGTAACATGTCTGCAGTCTCTGACCATCTCTTGTAACATGTCTTCAGTCTCTGACCAACACTTGTAACATGTCTGCAGTGTCTGACCATCTCTTGTAACATGTCTGCAATCTCTGACCATCTCCTGTAGTATGTCTGCAATCTCTGACCATCTCTTGTAACATGTCTGCAGTCTGACCATCCCCTGTACTATGTCTGCAGTCTCTGACCATCTCTTGTAACATGTCTGCAGTCTCTGACCATATCTTGTAACATGTCTGCAGTCTCTGACCATCTCTTGTAACATGTCTGCAGTCTCTGACCATCTCCTGTAGTATGTCTGCAATCTCTGACCATCTCTTGTAACATGTCTGCAGTCTGACCATCCCCTGTACTATGTCTGCAGTCTCTGACCATCTCTTGTAACATGTCTGCAGTCTCTGACCTTCTCCTGTAGTATGTCTGCAGTCTCTGACCATCTCCTGTATTATATCTCCAGTCTCTGACCATCTCCTGTACTATGTTTGCCGTCTCTGACCATCTCCTGTACTATGCCTGCAGTCTCTGACCGTCGCCTTTATTATACCTCCTGTTTCTGACTGTCTCCTGTAGTATGTCTGCAGTCTCTGACCATCTCCTGTATTATATCTCCAGTCTCTGACCATCTCCTGTACTATGTTTGCAGTCTCTGACCATCTCCTGTACTATGTCTGCAGTCTGACCGTCTCCTTTATTATATCTCCTGTTTCTGACCATCTCTTGTATTATGTCTGCAGTCTCTGACCATCTCTTGTATTATGTCTGCAGTCTCTGACCATCTCTTGTATTATTTCTGCAGTCTCTGACCATCTCCTGTAGTATGTCTGCAGTCTCTGACCATCTCCTGTAGTATGTCTGCAGTCTCTGACCATCTCCTGTATTATGTCTGCAGTCTCTGACCATCTCCTGTACTATGTCTGCAGTCTCTGACCATCTCCTGTACTATGTCTGCAGTCTCTGACCATCTCCTGTACTATGTCTGCAGTCTCTGACCATCTCCTGAATTATATCTCCAGTCTCTGATCATCTCCTGTACTATGTCTGGGAGCTCTTTCTAACAGACTCTCCAAGAGAAGCCCTCTCTGTGTGCATCAGAGAGACTCCGCTCCACGTCTCATTAGTGTACTCTCTTGCTGTATTTTCATTATTGTTAAAAGATCATGGGAGGATCCCAGGGTAACAAAGAGTTCTTAGGGGAACATCTCTGTGTTTGAGTCATTGCCATAGAAACATTTGTAAAAGGGAGGAGTTGGTAAGATGACCACGCCTACGTGGGGGGCGCCAAAAATATTTCTGCACCCAGGCGCCTGTGACCCTAGGATCGGCCCTGGTCCTGTACATGGCTAGGCTCACACATGAGGTATCCCCATACTCAAGAGAATCAGCAGAATGTATTTTGGGGTGTAATCTCACATATAACCTTGGCATGTGTTAGTAATATATCATTTAGTGACAACTTTGTGGGGGTTTTTTTTTGCATTTTTCAATCACTTGTGACAAAAAAATAAAATAGTCAATGGGCTCAACATGCCTCTCAGCAATTTCCTTGGGGTGTCTACTTTCCAAAATGGGGTCATTTGGGGGGTTGTACTGCCCTGCCATTTTAGCACCTCAAGAAATGAGATAGTAGTCATAAACTAAAAGCTGCGTAAATTCCAGAAAATGTACCCTAGCTTGTAGACGCTATAACTTTTGCGCAAACCAATAAATATATGCTTATTGACATTATTTTTTACCAAAGACATGTGGCTGAATACATTTTGGCCTAAATGTATAACTAAAATTGAGTTTATTGAATTTTTTTTATAACAAAAAGTAGAAAATATCTTTTTTTTTTCAAAATGTTCGGTCCTTTTCCTTTTATATTGCAAAAAAAATTGCAGAGGCAATCCAATACCATCAATAGAAAGTTCTATTTGTGAGAAAAAAGGACATAAATTTTGTATGTGTACAGCATTGCATGACCGCGCAATTACCAGTTAAAGCAGCGCAGTGCCAAATTGTAAAAAGTGCTCCGGTCATTGAGCAGCCAAATCTTCGAAGAAGCGGTTAATAATAATTCCATACTTTCATTTAGGGAAAGTTCTGGTTCACTTATTTACCTGCAGGTGTAGCACAATATCCTGTTTGGGAAGGGCTATTTGCCACCCAAAAGAGGGCTACAATGGCTTTCACTTTTGTAGGTTATGCTGTATAGATTGGTGAAGAAGGATCTGTTCTCAGCATACAACCAAAACTTTATTTCTCCTTTTTGAATTAACCATTCTTTTCATATCATAAGTAACAAGTTTGCAAAAAAAAAAAAAAAAAAGATACGGTTCCCTTATGCTTATCACAGAAAAAACATTGCATGCTAAAACATATTCAGCGCTCTTTAAAGGAAGTTAGAATATGTGAGTGCTCTGTATAATGATTCTAGTACAAAGTGTGAGAAAAGTGTGAGAATTGTAATCTGTAAAACTCCTCCCTGATCCTGTCTATAAAATACAGAAGCTTCGGGGTTATTAGCATTGCACGCGTTCTGTCTCCAGACAGAGAACTTCATTCATATCTGACAGCACAAGGTAAGAGATCGAAGCCAGGTACATTTCACTGATAAATTATTACCTTTTATTAAGTTTGAGAAATCGCTGAGCAACTTATTTCTTTTGGCTGTTCAATTTGTGTGTGTGTGTCTGGGGCAACAGGTTCATTTTGAGGTATGATTTTTTTTCTCCCTTTTTTTTTTTTTTATTTACATGTATACTATAATACATAATCTAAATAATAGTATTGATATATATTTATTAGTATTTATATATATATATATATATATATATATATATATATAATTAGAGTGTAAGCTCCTTGAGGGTAGAGACTGATGTGAATGTACAATGTATATGTAAAGCGCTGCGTAAATTGACAGCACTATATAAGTACCTGAAATAAATAAAATATA
The DNA here is from genome assembly GCA_037952925.1 of Lithobates clamitans. Lineage (NCBI taxonomy): Eukaryota > Metazoa > Chordata > Amphibia > Anura > Ranidae > Lithobates > Lithobates clamitans. The sequence continues at coordinate 6,069,478 of JBBGZY010000293.1, read as the reverse complement.
TTGTATGGAAAGAAGATGATATGAGGATACAGATATTTAGTAGTAGATTGTAATATAGTAGGGAAGAGATGAAGTTTTAAAGTTTTTTTTTTTTAATAAAGTTTAAATTTTTATATAAAGCATTGCCATGTATGCCCTGCTGGGAATATTCTATTTACTTCTGCAGCAGAAAATCTCCCCAAAGTGAGTGACATTCCGATCTTAGAGCGATATCATAGGAACAGGTGTCACCCCTTCACCTTTTGCTCTGACAACCACCACAAATGTTTGGATTTTCCCTCGCTTTTTGTCCCTGTTACAGTAATCACCAAGCAGGGCTGCAGATAGGGAGGTACCTCCTGTATAGGGCCTGGGCACGCAGGGGGACCCAGGCAGAACAGGGAGGGTGTTTGGTGCAGGGGGGAATTACAAGAGCGATGCCCTCTCTGCTGGAGATGAAAGCTGGTTTCTCCCCCTCTCCCTCCCGCTGGCTTTCAGCTGCTGCAGGGAGAGACACAGGGCATTGTTCTGTAATTGCAACCCCCCGACGCACCAATCCCCCTCTCTGTCCTGCCAGTATCTATTTTTCCTGATGCTTGTCCCCCTGTGTGCCTGGGCTCCCACCCAGAACACTGCCAGCTTCCCTCTCCCGTCGACTGCTGCGGGTACAGACAGTGGTGTTTAGGATGGAGAGTAGGGGAAGGGCTGGTAAATATGTGATTTATGGGCCACTTCCTTTAGTGAATGAACACAGTGAACTGAACTGAAAGCAGACCTTCAGTCATTTTTTCAACTTTCCATTTATTAAATCCTCTGCCATTGTTATTTTAACTTTGGATAATAAAACATTTTTTTCTGCCAGAAAATAACTTTTACAGCCCACTTCCTCTTTCTTGTCTGGTCATTAGCGTAAGCTTATGACATCATGCACAGCTTTCCCTCTCACTCTCGTGAGAGTTTGCCAGGAAGGGAGGGGGGATGAGTCATAAGAGGGCCAATGAAAGCTGCAGGGCTGCAGAGCTGGAGGTGTGCCTCTGTGTTAATACAGGAAGTGAACAGGCAGCAGCTTCAGTTGCCCACAGTTAAAATGGCTGCAGCCAGACTCAGTGGAGGGAGATTTCTGCGGGATATTTGGCAAGTGCAGAATCACAGTATATATAAAATATTATGCAAAGCGGTTGGAGGGAAGATTCAGAATAATAAAGATGTTTTTATTACAGATTATGTGAGCAGACTGTAGTTCCTCTTGAAGCATTGTAAACTCTGTGTACTACGCTTCAGTTTATGAATGGGGTGGAGCATCTGTATCCTGTTCATTTAACTTCAGTGCAGCTGAGGCTACAGAGAAAGCAACTGAAGAATCTGTTTCCTCAATTCCTTTCACTGTCTCAAAGGTGTGATATTTCACCCAAGCCTACCAACAGCATTGTAAAAAAAAGAAAAAGAAAAAATAATTAAAAAAAAAAAGAAAAAAAATAATTAAATTTTTAAAAAAAAACTGTTTAAAAAAATTGTTAAAGATAATTGAAAAAATTAAGGGCTCATTTACACAGGTTCTCTGGCCCATACATTGTGCATGAGTGGTTTGATTGCGTGGCGAAGCCACCTCTTACTCTATGAGAATGCAGCAGCTGTATAAACACAGCCGCAGGTCCTAATTTGTTAGGTATGAAGGTCAAATATTTTGTATCTGCTGCACTTAGTAAAAATGTAATTGGTAAATCACTGAGTTTAGCTGCTCACACGATATTGATGAAAGGTCAACAAAGTCAATAAAAGGGGTAAAGGCGCAGCGCCTAAACAAAAATTAACCACTTGCCAACCAGCCGCCGTCATTTTACTGCGACAGGTCGGCACGTTCCTGCGAGCCGTCGTAGCTGTACGTCGGCTCCTTTAAGCAGGATAGCAGGCGCGCACGCCGCTGCACTGCGGGGGGGGCTGATGCTCGTGGCCAACGGTCGTGATGACCACCAGCCACAAGCGATCACGGGCACGAGAGGCAGAACAGGGACGTGTGTGTGTAAACACACAAATCCCTGTTCTGTGAGGAGAGACAGATCGTGAGTTCCTAATAGCTAGGAACCACGATCTGTCATCTCCTATAGTCAGTCCCCTCCCACTACAGTTAGAACACACAGTCAGGGAAAACATTTAACCCCTTGATCGCCCCCTAGTGTTAACCCCATCCCTGCCAGTGACATTTATACAGTAATCAGTGCATTTTTATAGCACTGATCTCTGTATAATTGTCAATCGTCCCAAAAATGTGTCAAAAGTGTCCGATGTGTCCGCCATAATGTCGCAGTCATGGTAAAAATTGCAAATCGCCGCCATTACTAGTAAAAAAAAAAATAATAATAACAAAAATGCTATAAATCTATCTCCTATTTTGTGGACGCTATAACTTTTGCGCAAACCAATCAATATACGCTTATTGCGATTTTTATTACCAAAAATATGTAGAAGAATACACATTGGTCTAAACTGAGGAAAAAATTAGCTTTTTTAAAAAAAAATTGGGGATATTTATTATAGCAAAAAGTACAAAATATTGTGTTTTTTACAAAATTGTCTGTCTTTTTTTGTTTATAGCGCAAAAAATAAAAACCGCAGCGATGATCAAATACCGCCAAAAGAAGGCTCTATTTGTGGGAAAAAAAGGACGTCAATTATGCTTGGGTTCAGCCGGGCTCTACTGCGCAATTGTCATTTAAAGCGATGCAGTGCCGTATCGCAAAAAATGCTCTGGTCATTGAGCAGCCAGATCTTCCAGGGCTGAAGTGGTTAAAGAATATGATAGTCCATAGAGAAAGTCCACAGGAAATATCCTTAAAAGGGCTTCTGTAGTAAAGTGCAGCTAAAAAGCACACATGTGAGGAATCCACCACCAGCATCCAATCACACTGCCTCCTCTTAGACCCTCATTACCAAGCTCAAAAACGCATTAGGCAGCACTCAAGTATAGCGTCAGTCTTTGTGGATTAGCAGCTAATCCAATCGTATCCTCCATAGCTCGATCAACCACATAGTGGGACAAAAGAGACACTCCTCATGGTGCAGAATCTCAATCCAGTTTATTTGTGAGATGTAGAGTAATACTCACATAACAGCAGTTAAAACACGCTTGTCTCAGTGTAAGAACAGCATTCCCAACCAGCAAGATGGCCGCTGCGTCCCGGCATACACAAGCGTCTTACGTTGTTTTGGATTCAGAATAAAAGTTCTGAAATTATTATATCTACCCCTTTATCAAATTAAAGCATGCATGCCATTAAGAAGTAATCACGCTCTGACACTTAGTTCAGAATAAGAAACTTCTAGTTTATTTCCGCTTTCTTAGTTGTTTTTTTTACCCTCGCAAAACAGTACAGTATAAGCAAAGCATGTCGTTATGACAATTCATAAGATTTTAACAATGTCAGCAGTTTTAGTAACTTTAGCAATAATTTCAACAAACTTAACAATTAATCAAAGCTATCATTATATGTTGACGTCATGTCTGGTCTTGATGCAATTTCTGGGAGATGAATGAGAAGGCAGCAGAAAGCTACAGGAAGCTACAGTCTATTGATAAATCAATGCAGTCTGACTCCAGACAGAAAAAGAGGAAGTAGGAAAATATCTGGAAAGTATTACGTTTTTTAACATTTAATGTTTCTGATACAGATATAAAGCGTTTGGAATAGACATTTTAATATACCTCACCTAGTAACCTAGTAACACCTGATATCATTATTATTCACATCCATTACAACGTCTCCAGTTCCTACCTACGCGTTTCGTCATCAGATGGCGTCGTCAGGGGCGTGGAGGTGCGGGTGAGGAAAAAAAATGTTAATGCAGACCTAGGAGGTACACGATGGGAGAGACACAAATGTGTGTAATCTGTCCACTAGACAAGTCAGCATAAGACAAACAATGTTCCAGCCGTCTGATACAGTGGAATTAATTTATCTTCATAAATTTCTTGAAGGATATTATTGATAAATACTTCTGTCCTGTAAAGTGAAGGAGCCTCTACAACCCGGTCTGCTGGAGGGTCAACCTATTCTCTCTGACCATTAACCTGTACAAGATTAATATTACACCTTTCCATCCACTCCAGAAGGGAAGCTTTATTGTCCTTATTCAGAGAATTAAAGGGGTTGTAAACCTTTGTGTTTTTTCACCTTAATACAATCTATGCATTAAGGTGAAAAACACCTGGCAGTGACCGCCCTCACCCCTGTTTTACTTACCTGAGCCCTGGAACTTGACCCGCCGGGGACACACTGTCTCTCTGCACGGGGTCCGGCTCTTGATTTGATAGATTGATAGCAGCGCAGCCATTATCTCCCAGTGCTGTCAATCAAATCCAATGACACAGGTGCCGGGGGTCCGGGCCGAGTCCAACATTTGTGTCTATGGACGCAAATGCTGGACTTGGGAGCACGCCCGCAATGTAACCTCTTGGGGGTAAGCGCTTCTCCGAGGGAGTTATCTGATGTGGGGAGGAGCCGCGAGAGCTGCCAGGGGTCCCCAGAAATTGAGGATCGGGGGCCACTCTGTGCAAAACAAGCTGCACAGTGGAGGTAAGTATGATATGTTTGTTATTGTTTGTTATTATTGGTTGTTATTATTACGTGGTTGTCAATCATTAGAGAATGATCTGCTCTCTCAAAAGCCAGGGCCCATAGTCAGTAGGCAAGAGGGCACCTTGCAGTCCCCTCCAAAAGCCCATGTCCTGGTGAGGTCTGTCACACAGGTATTTCTATAGCGCCAATAAATTACACAATACTTTACATATTGTACACTCACATCAGTCCCTGTCCTCAGGGAGCTTACAATCTAAGGTCACTAGATCTTACATACATATACTGTAAATACTAGAGTGTCAGGAACCGACGTGACCATAAATGTGTGCACTGCCATAGAGAATATGAGGCACAAATATTGTGTAATAGAATGTCATTTATTTAAAGAGATAACTGGATAAATGTAAACGCACCTCCATAATACCAATCTATGTAAAACAAAGCAGATAAGCAAACATAGTGTGACACACGATGAACCAAATGAAGTATGTACAGCAGGCAGGGAAGGCAAAGAGTGGCTGTAACAGAGCAAGGATCATACACAGACATCCCAACATGCAAAAACTCGTTTCAGGGAGGGGACGCGCCTGATCAGTGCTAATTAAAATTCACAGTTTTTGACATACAAAGGCACTCTGTGTCTCTTATTTTTCTTTTTTACTAGTAAATGTTTTTTGAATGACTACTGCCTGCTTGAGAGAGAAGGGAGTGTGCAAAACTGTAAGTGCTGGAACATGGAAACTTCAAGTTACAGTGATTGTTAAGCCCGGTTCACACAGGGGCGGCACGACTTGCAGGTCGCCTCAGCGAGGCGACCTGCAAACGACTGCCCGGGCGACTTGCAAAACGACTTCTGTATAGAAGTCTATGCAAGTCGCCCCAAGTCGCCCCCAAAGTAATACAGGAACCTTTTTCTAAGTCGGAGCGACTTGCGTCGCTCCGATTAGAACGGTTCCATAGCACAGAACGGGAGGCGACTTGTCAGGCGACTAGGTCGCCTGACAAGTCGCCCCAGTGTGAACCGAGCCTAAGGGTTTTTTTTGTTTTTTTTTTAAATGACAAACATATCATACTTACCTCCACTGTGCAGCTCGTTTTGCACAGTGTGGCCTCGATCATCATCTTCTGGGGTCCCCCGGCGGCTCTCACGGCTCCTCCCCACATCAGATTACCCCCTAGGAGAAGCGCTCTGGATTTAATAAGTCCATAATAAAAATCTTAAGAGACAGAACACCATAAAAAAAAAAAACATGAGCAGCCTTGTTCTCAACAGTCCAATAATAATAGTATGAAAGTTCATAATGCCAATCTGGTCATGTTGTCTTTGCTTCTGGGACAGCCTTCCATGGTGATTCAAATGAATGCTCATCTTGTCATTCTCAGTATTAAGGACCCTTGATTAGAATTGTTATAGATATACTGTGACATAATAATGAGACCAGGGGTGGACTGACAACTCATGGGGCCCCCCGGGCAATAGGAGATTATGGGGCCCCCAAGCAATCAGAGATTATGGGGCCATACAGTATACACACACACAGTATACAATCACACAGTATACACATACATGTACACAGACATGTTTCTATTGGCTGAGAAGGTACTGGAGAGGTGGGACAGCTATAATCTTGGGGTTTTTAGACCAAAAGGATGTCGGTAAGGGACATTTCAGAGACAGATGTAAAAAAAAACACAGATTTATACATACTGTCCCTGGTTTTACTGAGGCTGGCAACCCTGATGGGGCCCCCTAGTGGCTCAGGGCCCTCGGGCAGTGCCTGAGTGGCTCAATGGTCAGTCCGCCCCTGAATGAGACCCTTTTCCATTGACACGTTTAACAATTTGAATGGTTACTCCCTTCAGCCAGGCAGTGTCAACTAAGGCCTCATGTATACTGCTGCTGCTAAACAGACGTTTAGGAGCAGTTGGGCATTTATTTCAACTGCTCCTGAACTCTCCTCTATTGTTATCTTATCAGTACATGTACACAGGGTCGTTTATAGTCGCTTCTAGGCAGTTGAGTTTAGAGGCCTTTTTTGGAAAGCAAAAAATGAGTTCAGACGCTGAGTTTAGAGGCATTTCAAGCGCCAGACGCTTCTAAACGCGGCAAAACTTGGCTAAATGCAGTAACTCGCGTTTCGTTTATAGGCGTTTTTAATTTTTGTCCATTTAAAAAAAAAAAAAACATTTTTCAAACGCTTATAAACGCAAATGCAGCAAAACGCAGTATGTAAATGCGGCAAAACGGGCGTTTTAAACGTGGGTTACTATCTGTCAAGTTAAATCGTTCAGGAGAGGTTGTAAAAATGTGCTCTCCACAAAAAATAAAAGCCGCATGTACAGCGTCTCACGACCACGCAATTGTCAGTTAAAGTAACACAGTGCCGTATCGCAAAAAGTGGCCTGGTCAGGAGCTGAAGTGGTTAATTTATCCATTGCTATACAGTATATTCTTCAACATAGGGCCCCCCATAGACTAGAGGTGGAGCTGTACTATACAGAGGCAGTGAAGCTTCCACATATATTTGCGAATGTTTTGAAACTAAAACTTCTCTTTTTATTGCTGTTTTGATCACGTTTAACCTTTGGCCAGCCAGGTCATAATATTACAGAAAGGTCAGAGACTCACAGATATACTATCTTTGGAATTAATTAATTTATTTGGAATTAATACATTTTTTTGGTTAATACATTTTATTGGGTTTTCCAATAAGTATTTACGTAAAAAGAGAGGAAGTGTATGGGTACTTACAACTAGGTTGTAAAACACAGAGGACATATTGCATACACAATGGCAGAAAGAGCAATGAGTAGAATATGTTAAGTAAAGATTAAACAAATAAACCACTTGACCTCTGGAAGATTTACCCCCTTCATGACCAGGCGATACTGCGTCATTAAATGACGATTGCACGGTCGTGCGACGCTGCACCCAAATAAAATTTGTCATTTTTTTTCCCCCACAAATAGAGCTTTACTTTGTGATATTTGATCACCTCTGCATTTTTCTTCTTGAAGAAATCAAATTTCTTCATCAATTTAGGCCAATATGTATTCAGCTACATGTTTTTGGTAAAAAAATCCCAATAAGCGTATATTGATTGGTTTTACGCAAATGTTACAGCATCTACAAACTATAAGATATTTTTATGAACTTGTTTTTTTTTATATATACTAGTATACTAGGCGGCAATCAGCGACTTATAGCGAGACTGCGATATTACGGCGGACATTCTGACACTAACTGAGACTTTTGACATTTTGCCTGGAACCAGTGACGCTTATACAGTGATCAGTGCTAAAAAATATGCACTGTCACTGTACTAATGATGCCCCCGCCCCTGATGACATCATGTATGATGAAACTAGTAGGGCGGAGTTTATGTCCAGCGATACCACGCTACTCTGATCTGCAGATTTTTATGTGAGAACCTTTTTAGCCATTTGTTGCATTGTATTGGACCTGTGGTCACTTTTAATGGCATTTTTTCAATAAAACCAGCCTGGTTTTACGCTATGTGGCGACTTCCATGCGTGTTTAAACTCCTATATTATGGAGTCTGGCTATCTGGTAAGGGCACATCTTGTATTTATATGGTGGAAGGCGCACCTGGGTTTATGATCGATCACTATCATTTGGACATGTGTTGCATCAATATATCACTTAATTTCTGTATGGACTTATATGGAAAGGCTATGGACTGACTACTGTCACTTTATTTTATTTCACATGTTATATGTCACTTTATTTCATTTCACATGGTATATTATTAGTTTTGTATTTATCGCGGCAATTGTTGTTTATATGTATTTTGACACAATTTGTTCTGTTGTGTAATTGCCAGCAGCTCGCTTCTTCATGTTTTTTGTTTTTCATTTTTTTACTTTCACCTGCGTAATCATAACCTCTTCCCGTTTCTTATCACTGTACTAATGACACTGGCTGGGAAGGGGTTAAAGAGGCAGTAAACTTCCTCTACTGACTTTTACCTATAACAGGGGTAGGCAACCTTCGAGAGATAGAGATCTTCTTGAACAACACTAATTAAGTCAAAGATCAGCGCCCCCCCCCCCCCCCCCAAAAAAAAAAAAGATAGTAAGCCCCACTTTTTTTTTAATAAAATATTTTTACCCAGAACTAAAATAAAATAAGTATTACATGAGAGCAGGGTTTAGGAGTGCATTATGCAGAGAATGCAGGGTTCAGCAGTGCGTTACGCTCAGAATGCAATGATCATGAATTTGTTGCGCTCAGAATCCAGGCTTAAGGCGTGCGTTGTGCTCAGAATGCAGGGTTAACCGGTTCCCGACCGGCATCACGTCTATATACAGGGGCAGAATGGCATGGTACGGAGTTCCTTTAAGAGCCACCAGAGGGCGTGCCCGCTGCACGGCGAGGGACCCGATGCGCATGGCTGGCGGCTGTGATCGCTGCCGGCCACGCGCGATCATGTGCACGAGCGCCAGCCAGGGGATTTGTGTGTGTAAACACACAAATCCCTGTGCTGTCAGAGGAGAGGAGACATGTTGTTTGTTCCTACTATGTAGGAACAGCAAAATGTCTCCTCTCCTACTCAGTCCAATCCCCATACAGTTAGAACACACTGAGGGAACACACAATTAACCCCTTGATCGCCCCCTAGTGTTAACCCCTTCCCTGTGCATACACCTCAATCATTGTAGTAGTATGGACATATACATATCTAGATCTGAGAGATCTAATGCCCCGCACACACGTTTGGACATTCCGACAACAAAATCCATGGATTTTTTCCGACGTATGTTGGCTCAAACTTGTCTTCCATAAACACGGTCACACAAATCTTGTCGGAAATTCTGAACGTCAAGAACGTGGTGACGTACAACACGTACGACGAGCCGAGAAAAATGAAGCTCAATAGCCAGTGTGGCTCTTCTGCTTGATTCCGAGCCTGCGTGGAACTTTGTGCGTCGGAATTGTGTACACACGATCGAAATTTACAACTGATTTTGTTGTCGGAAAAATTGAGATCCAGATCTCAAATTTTGTGTGATGAAAATTCCGATGGAAAATGTCCGATGGAGTCTACACAAGGTCGGAATCTCCGACAACAAGCTCCCATCGAACTATTTCTGTCGGAAAATCCAACCGTGTGTACGGGACATTACACAAAAGAGGTAGTTCATTCCGCAATACACATTTATTGATAGGGTTACATAATATATACAAATTACACACCAGACTGTATTTACAACACAATGTATAGTGTAGGTCCCCTGACTTACATGATATTTACAAATACAATATAAGATGCAAGTATAGCGTTAGATTACCTGTTAACTTCAGGTCGGCCCATGGTGACTGCTCTCTATCCCCACACCAAAGAGGCACTTAGCTTGGTCACAAAGCATTATATCCCCCCCCTCCTTTCTGTACTGTGGCTAATATAATTCTCCCTAATTGGTCACCGTACCTAGTAAATGTATATTGGGCACAGCCTGATTGGATGAGTCAAAGAAGGTTATTGTTTACTACCCAGGTGAAATGTTATTAGGGAAAACAAAAAGCCAATCTTTGAAGTTGAACTAATTATCTTAAAGTGGATGTAAACCCGATTTTTTTTTTTATGTCATACTGTAGAGTATAAGATTTCCTATCATTTGAGCCCAGTCTTGCCACAAAGAGTTAATCCATCTCTGAGCAATCCTCTTTTATTGTTCAGTGAGATAAAACTTGACAAACAGAGAAAAACTTTGTCAAATCCTCCCCCTTGCTGTGAGTGACAGGTGATTTACATCTCGTGCACTAGCCTAAGACAGGCATTATTTTTTAATTCCCACCCCCACTCCTTTCTTCAGCAGCTCTGCAAGGATTGGCTGTTCCACACCTCAGCATGATTTGGCATGCTGAAGTCATGTGGTTACTTTCCTGTCTTTTCACTGGATGTTAGAGATCATAGCAGAAGTTCAGTGTAAGAAATACACAGGAGAAAATGTATATTGACAAGGGGAGTGTAGAGGTGGGCGGGGAGTCTACTGACATCACGACTCCACCCACCGAGCTCCAGACAACAGACCCGCCCACAGAATCTGCAGTTTTTCAGGTCTAATAACAGACAGAGGGGAGACATTTGACAGGTAAAGATACATGCAGGAGACATGTATATCCTTATAGATAACCCCTATGGCAGTAGTTTAGAAAGGATGACATTGGGTTTACATCCACTTTAACCTCCCTGGCGATATGATTATTTTGGATTTTAGGTGCTGAAAGCGGTACAATTATTTTGCATGGAAATTTGGTGTTTTATATTGTAGGCCTCTAATTCTTAACAATAACACACTTAGATCTGTCCACCAAGAGTCTAGTAGATGATGAAGTTTGAAACACAAAAACATAAATTATAATATAATATATAAATATAAATAATTAAAATAAATAATAATATAATAATAAAATAAATTTCCCCACAATTTACTATCGCTCAATTCTGCAAGTGTTCTAGTTTACTATCGCTGTATTCTAGCTGGTCTAAAGCCACTTTTGACGTGAAGGGACACTTTCTGGTTGCTATGGACAATCTCCAGTTTCCAGGCAGAAAGAACAGTATATATAATCTAAAACTGCATGCAGGGCACTGGACAAAGCATTAGGGACAAAAGGAATGTGAAATAATTTCATACAGTACTGTATGAAATTAAACTCTCCATCTCTACAGTCCACATTTCTGGATCCCAGTATCGGTAGTCATCACTTGTTCTGGATGTAATAAGTAGTCCATATTAAAAATCATAAGAGACAGAACACCAAAAAAAACATGAAGAGAAAAAAAAAATAAAAAAACATGAGGATCCTTGTTCTCAACAGTCCAATAATAATAGTACGAAAGTCCATAATGCCAATCTGGTCATGTTGTCTTTGCTTCTGGGACAGCCTTCCATGGTGATTCCTATTGGATACAGCATACAATAATGACCTTTGGACCAGCTTTCCTGGCTTTCTGAGATTATACTTTATCAATGTGGACAAAGGTAGAGAAAGAAAAACACAAGTACTTTTAAGACATATGCATTCAAATGTCATTCTGAGTATTAACCACTTAAGGACCAGCCTCGTTTTGAGATTTTGGTGTTTACATGTTTAAAACAGTTTTTTTTTTGCTAGAAAATTGCTTAGAACCTACAAACATTATATATGTTTGTTTTCTAACACCCTCAAGAATAAAATGGCTTTCATTGCAATACTTTTTTTAACACCATATTTGTGCAGCAGTCTTACAAGCGCATTTTTTTTGGAAAAAAATCACTTTTTTGAATAAAAAAATTAGACAAGAGTAAAATTAGCCCAATTTTTTTTGATTGTGAAAGATAATGTTACGCCGAGTAAATTGATACCCAACATGTCACGCTTCAAAATTGCACCCGATCGTGGAATGGCGACAAACTTTTACCCTTAAAAATCTCCATAGGCGACGTTTAAAAAATTCTACAGGTTGCATGTTTTAAGTCACAGAGGAGGTCTGGGGATATAATTATTGCTCTTACTCTACTGATCACGGTGATACCTCATATGTGAGGTTTGAACACCGTTTTCATATGCGAGCGCTACTCACGTATGCGTTCGATTCTGCTCGCGAGCTCGTCGGGACGGGGCACGTTTAACATTTTTTTTAATTATTATTTATTTTACCTTTCATTTTTTATTTTTACACGTTTTTAAAAAAAAAAAATGTCACTTTTATTATCCGTCCATGTTTGTGTATTTACCCTAAAACTCAAAAACCATTATTAACCGCTTCCCGACCGCCTCACGCAGATATACTGCGGCAGAAGGACATGTACAGGCAGATTAACATACCTGTATGTTGCCCTTTAGGAGGCGGCTTGCAGGCGCGTGTGCCCGCTGGGAGCTCCGCGGGTGGGATTGTGGGTCCTGCAGACTCGATGTCCGCAGGGATACCCACAATCGTCTCACGGAGAGGAGAAACGGGGAAATGCTGATGTAAACAAGCATTTCTCCATTCTGCCTAGTGACAGGACACTGATCACAGCGCTCTGTAATCGGGAGCGTTGATCAGTGCCCTGTCACACACAGCCCCTCCCCCCCACAGTTAGAAACACTCCCTAGGACACACTTAACCCCTACAGCGCCACCTAGTGGTTAACCCCTTCACTGCCAGTGACATTTTTACAGTAGTCAATGCAATTTTTTAGCATCTATCGCTGTATTAATGCCAATGGTCCCAAAAATGTGTCAAAATTGTCCGATGTGTCCGGCATAATGTCGCAGTCATGATAAAAATCGCTGATCGCCGCCATTACTAGAAAAAAAAAAATTATAAAAATGCCATAAAACTATCCCCTATTTTGTAGACGCTATAACTTTTGCACAAACCAATTAATAAACGCTTATTGCGATTTTTTTTTTTACCAAAAATATGTAGAAGAATTCGTATCGGCCTAAACTGAGGAAAAAAATGTTTTTTTATATATTTTTTGGGGATATTTATTATAGCAAAAAGTAAAAAATATAGCTTTTTTTTCAAAATTGTCGCTCTTTTTTTGTTTATAGCGCAAAAGATAAAAATGATAAAATACCACCAAAAGAAAGCTCTATTTGTGGTGAAAAAAGGAAGTCAATTTTGTTTGAGAGCAACGCCGCACGACCGCGCAATTGTCAGTTAAAGCGACGCCGTATCAAATCGCAAAAAGTGCTCTGGTCTTTGGCTAGCCAAATGGTCCGGGGCTGAAGTGGTTAACACCTCACTCTACCTCTCTGAGAGGTTTCCAATGACTAATTATGATGCTTGGAACCACCTTCCAGCAGAGATAATGAGTCCATCAACAGTAAGTACAGTCAAAAGTGCACAAACACCCACATATCTTTACTCTGACAAACAAAAAGTTATAGGAAAACTTTGTGGGTTTGAAAGTATTTAAAGTTTAAGAAGACAACATGTAGACATAAAACCTTCACCTATATTAACAGGAAATGAGTCAGTTTGGAAAGAAAAACAAAACAAAACACATACTGAATCCATAAGATGCCACAAGTTGCAAAATAATGTATTATTATGTACTTTCCCAGTGTCAGAGTGAATATAACTTCACTCCAAGCCCCAGGAAAGGAAAAAGAAACAAAACAAAATCCCTACAGTTTCTCAGAGTTATAGGGATCGAGATCTCATATCTAGGGTTGCCACCTTTTCTTCAAGTCTAACCCGAACACTTCAGCGAGGCACAGCAATTTTTTTTTCATAGTATGCATAGATAAACTATGCATAGATGTTGCTATTAAATAACATTTCTAATCATATGAAGTTAATCACAAGAGTCCCCCTTTACATCAGCGTCCACAGAGTTCCCCCTTTACATCAGCGTCCACAGAGTTCCCCCTTTACATCAGCGTCCACAGAGTTCCCCCTTTACATCAGAGTCCACAGAGTTCCCCCTTTACATCATAGTCCACAGAGTTCCCCCTTTACATCAAAGTCCACAGAGTTCCCCCTTTACATCATAGTCCACAGAGTTCCCCCTTTACATCAAAGTCCACAGAGTTCCCCCTTTACATCAAAGTCCACAGAGTTCCCCCTTTACATCAAAGTCCACAGAGTTCCCCCTTTACATCAAAGTCCACAGAGTTCCCCCTTTACATCAGAGTCCACAGAGTTCCCCCTTTACATCAGAGTCCACAGAGTTCCCCCTTTACATCATAGTCCACAGAGTTCCCCCTTTACATCAAAGTCCACAGAGTTCCCCCTTTACATCAGCGTCCACAGAGTTCCCCCTTTACATCAGAGTCCACAGAGTTCCCCCTTTACATCATAGTCCACAGAGTTCCCCCTTTACATCAAAGTCCACAGAGTTCCCCCTTTACATCAAAGTCCACAGAGTTCCCCCTTTACATCAAAGTCCACAGAGTTCCCCCTTTACATCAAAGTCCACAGAGTTCCCCCTTTACATCAAAGTCCACAGAGTTCCCCCTTTACATCAAAGTCCACAGAGTTCCCCCTTTACATCAAAGTCCACAGAGTTCCCCCTTTACATCAAAGTCCACAGAGTTCCCCCTTTACATCAAAGTCCACAGAGTTCCCCCTTTACATCAAAGTCCACAGAGTTCCCCCTTTACATCATAGTCCACAGAGTTCCCCCTTTACATCATAGTCCACAGAGGTCCCCCTTAACATTAGAGTTCCCCATTTACATCAGAGTTCCCCATTTACATCAGAGTTCCCCTTTACATCAGAGTCCACAGAGTTCCCCCATTACATCAAAGTCCACAGAGTTCCCCCATTACATCAAAGTCCACAGAGTTCCCCCTTTACATCATAGTCCACAGAGTTCCCCCTTTACATCAGAGTTCCCCCTTTACATCAGAGTTCCCCCTTTACATCAGAGTTCCCCCTTTACATCAGAGTTCCCCCTTTACATCAGAGTTCCCCTTTACATCATAGTTCACAGAGTTCCCCCTTTATATCATAGTCCACAGAGTTCCCCCTTTACATAATAGTCCACAGAGTTCCCCCTTTACATCAGAGTTCCCCATTTACATCAGAGTCCACAGAGTTCCCCTTTACATCAGAGTCCACAGAGTTCCCCTTTACATCAGAGTCCACAGAGTTCCCCTTTACATCATAGTCCACAGAGTTCCCCCTTTACATCATAGTCCACAGAGTTCCCCTTTACATCAGAGTCCACAGAGTTCCCCTTTACATCATAGTCCACAGAGTTCCCCTTTTACATCATAGTCCACAGAGTTCCCCCTTTACATCAGAGTTCCCCATTTACATCAGAGTCCACAGAGTTCCCCTTTACATCAGAGTCCACAGAGTTCCCCTTTACATCAGAGTCCACAGAGTTCCCCTTTACATCAGAGTCCACAGAGTTCCCCTTTACATCAGAGTCCACAGAGTTCCCCTTTACATCATAGTCCACAGAGTTCCCCCTTTACATCATAGTCCACAGAGTTCCCCCTTTACATCATAGTCCACAGAGTTCCCCCTTTACATCATAGTCCACAGAGTTCCCCTTTACATCAGAGTCCACAGAGTTCCCCTTTACATCATAGTCCACAGAGTTCCCCTTTACATCATAGTCCACAGAGTTCCCCCTTTACATCATAGTCCACAGAGTTTCCCTTTTACATCTGAACTTGCAGAGTTCCCTTTCAATGTAAGGGGGGACTCTGCAGACTCTGATGTAAGGGAGAACTCTGGGGACTGTAACATAAGGGATGCTCTGGTGTACAAAGAGCAGTAAGGTCTGATGTAATGAGTGCTCTGAGAACCCTGATTTACCTTAGCGTACTCACTTAGAGACAGGAGAGAGAAGGGGGAGACTTAATCCAGTAGCTATTCGCTACTGGCCTTTTTCTAGTCCCGTCGCACGTGCTGTACGTCACCGCGTTCTGGACGGTCGGACTTTGGGATGACCGTGTGTAGGCAAGACCGCTTGAATGCAATTCCATTGGAGTTTATTCCCATGGCAAAACCGGTCGTGTGTACAGGGCATTATAGACAAAAGTTATTACCCTTTTCCCTTTCTTTGACACACAAAGAGAGCAAACACTGCCACATTGTTACATTTACATATTTACATTGGTATATGTTCACTGACATTCACACTTGGATCTGGTGAAAATAAATTACTCAGGTCATAGACATCTGAATGACACATTAGATTTGGTATTTCTTTCATTGTTTCTACATTGCTTATATTTAAGTTTTGTTCCCAGTAAGGGGAAGTCCTAGCAGATAACATAGATAGGTTGCCCCCCCCCCCTGTATTTTCTGTTTGAATGGAACAGAAGGTTTTCTGTGGGACCTTAACAATTTGATCAAAAGAATGTTTTATTTCTTTCAGTTCTTTCCTACACTGTACCACATCTGCATGGCATGCTTCGTATTTTACCTTAAGAACATGTTGTGATGTTTCCATTATTTTATTGGTATTTTCCCAATTATGAATATGCAACTTCAGTAGTTCAATCTCATTTTCCAGAGAATTAATTGCGGTAATGAACTTAAGTATTTCAGAACTGATCTCCTGTGCTGAGATCGCTTTCCATGGAATTTACATTCAAAGGGGAGCATGAGGCTATTTGCCTCTGACTAGTAACTGCGGGGCCATGCGTATAGATCTTATCTTTGGAGGCATTGTAATTGTAATGTTTCCTCTTTCTGTTTGAAAAAGTGGCCGATTTACCAGTAGTATGACTTGCTAAACAGGTTTTGTTGTTTGTGCTCTGGTGATATATCTTTGATTTTACATAATTATACCTTGTGACTACATGACAATACTTGCCTATACAGTCCATGATGCATTGATATGAATCTTTAAGAGGATTTAGAAAAAATCCACATTTCATTTTAAATTTTGGTTGTGCCTTAGATATTAGGAGGGTTTTGTACTCTGGGTCCTCTCTGTGTCCGTTTCTCCGTTTGCCTACATAGTAAGCTGACCATAGCCTGTTTGCATAAAGAAGTGGATTCTCATTATTTTCCTGTTTTGTTCTATACATTGCTATTAAGCCTAGGTCAAAGGGATATATTATTTTTAGCAATTCATTTACAGTTTCATTGCAATCTGCTCTTCCTTCTTTAACATGGTCTGGTAGGGAAGACCTTGGGGATTATTTACCAAAAGGCAAATCCACTTTGCACAAGTGCAAACTACAAGTGCAAAGTGCACTTGAAATTGCACTGAAAGTGCGCTTGGAAGTGCAGTCGCTGTAAATCTGAGGGGTAGATCTGAAATGAGGGGAAGCTCTGCTGATTTTATCATCCAATTATGTGCGAGCTAAAATGCTGTTTTTTATTTTTCTTGCATGCCCCCCTCGGATCTACAGCGACTGCACTTCCAAGTGCACTTTCAGTGCAATTTCAAATGCACTTTGCACTTGTAGTTTGCACTTGTAGTGCAAAGTGGATTTGCCTTTAGTAAATAACCCCCATGTGTCTAAGTTAACTGTTAATAGTAAAACTTTAACCTGATCTCTGGAGTTGGCAACACCCAGCAATTTATATTGTTGCAAGACATTATCTGCATTAAATGTTATGTGTACTCCTGGCAATAGGTTGCCAATATTGTTATCTACAAGTAGCACATTTTCTAAAGACTGTCTGCCCTCCCTATCCATCTTTTGTGCTGTGCTCTCAATTTCTGTTGATATGTATACATGTACTTCATCTGCTGCAGAAAACATCTTTCAAAATTTTTTAACTAGATTGAATCTTCATGCATAGAAACATTGGGCAACAGCTCTTTCATCTCCTTCTAATGCAATAGCCTCCCTATTGATTACACACTGTACATGAGCACATGTTAATTTTTAGCATTCAAATGAAAAATCCTTTCATAGTGTTCCTTTTATAGATATTGCAACCCCTTGAGATATTGCTGAAAGAGACCACCAAATGTTTCCGTCCCCTCGATGGTCGCCATTTGTTGCCTAGTTTCTGTGATTATGTGCATACACCTCAATCATTGTAGTAGTATGGACATATACATATCTACAGTGGGGACGGAAAGTATTCAGACCCCCTTAAATTTTCCATTCTTTGTTATATTGCAGCCATTTGCTAAAATCATTTAATTTTTTTTTACTTCATTTTTTTCCTCATTAATGTACACACAGCACCCCATATTGACAGAGAAACACAGAATTATTGACATTTTTGCAAATTTATTAAAAAAGAAAAACGGAAATATCACATGGTCCTAAGTATTCAGACCCTTTGCTGTGACACTCATATATGTAACTCAGGTGCTGTCCATTTCTTCTGATCATCCTTGAGATGGTTCTACACCTTTATTTGAGTCCAGCTGTGTTTGATTATACTGAATGGACTTGACTAGGAAAGCCACACACCTGTCTATATAAGACCTTACAGCTCACAGTGCATGTCAGAGCAAATGAGAATCATGAGGTCAAAAGAACTGCCTGAAGAGCTCAGAGACAGAATTGTGGCAAGGCACAGATCTGGCCAAGGTTACAAAAAAATTTATGCTGCACTTAAGGTTCCTAAGAGCACAGTGGCCTCCATAATTCTTAAATGGAAGACGTTTGGGACGACCAGAACCCTTCCTAGGACTGGCCATCTGGCCAAACTGAGCTATCGGGGGAGAAGAGCCTTGGTGAGAGAGGTAAAGAAGAACCCAAAGATCACTGTGGCTGAGCTCCAGAGATGCAGTCAGGAGATGGGAGAAAGTTGTAGAAAGTCAACCATCACTGCAGCCCTCCACCAGTCGGGTCTTTATGGCAGAGTGGGCCGATGGAAGTGCAAGACACATGAAAGCCCGCATGGAGTTTGCTAAAAAACACCTGAAGGACTCCAAGATGGTGAGAAATAAGATTCTCTGGTCTGATGAGACCAAGATAGAACTTTTTGGCCTTAATTCTAAGCGGTATGTGTGGAGAAAACCAGGCACTGCTCATCACCTGTCCAATACAGTCCCAACAGTGAAGCACGGTGGTGGCAGCATCATGCTGTGGGGGTGTTTTTCAGCTGCAGGGACAGGACGACTGGTTGCAATCGAGGGGAAAGATGAATGTGGCCAAGTACAGGGATATCCTGGAGGAAAACCTTCTCCAGAGTGCTCAGGACCTCAGACTGGGCCGAAGGTTTACCTTCCAACAAGACAATGACCCTAAGCACACAGCTAAAATAATGAAGGAGTGGCTTCCCAACAACTCTGTGACTGTTCTTGAATGGCCCAGCCAGAGCCCCGACTTAAACCCAATTGAGCATCTCTGGAGGGACCTAAAAATGGCTGTCCACCAATGTTTACCATCCAACCTGACAGGACTGGAGAGGAGGAATGGCAGAGGATCCCCAAATCCAGGTGTGAAAAACTTGTTGCATCTTTCCCAAAAAGACTCATGACTGTATTAGATCAAAAGGGTGCTTCTACTAAATACTGCGCAAAGGGTCTGAATACTTAAGACCATGTGATATTCCAGTTTTTCTTTTTTAATAAATCTGCAAAAATGTCAACAATTCTGTGTTTTTCTGTCAATATGGGGTGCTGTGTGTACATTAACCACTTGCTATCTGGGCACTTAAACCCCCCTCCTGTCCAATTTTCAGCTTTTAGCGCTGTCGCACTTTGAATGATAATTGCGCGGTCATACAACATTGTACTCAAATGAAATTTTTATCATCTTTTTCCCCACAAATAGAGATTTTTTTTGGTGGTATTTGATCACCTCTGCGGTTCTTAGTTTTTATTAAAAAAATTGAAAAAGACCGAATTTAAAAAAAAAAAAATTTTTATATATTTTTTATATTTTGTTATAAAATTTTGCAAACAGGTAATTTTTCTCCTTCATTGATGTACGCTGATGAGTTGGCACTGATGGGCACCGATAGGTGGCAGTGATGCACACTGATAGGTGGCAGTGATGGGCACTGATCAGTTACACTGATGGCAGCACTGCTAGGTGGCACTGATTGGCACCACTGGTGGGCATTGGTAGCTGGCACTTGTGGGCATTGATAGGTGGCACTTGTGGGCATTGATAGGTGGCACTTTTGGGCATTGATAGGTGGCACTGCTGGCACTGGCAGGTGGCAATTGCAGGTGGCACTTGCAGGCACAGATGAGGCATAGGTGCCTCCTTCCTCTTCAGACCGATGTCCCTTTAACATAAGCCGGCGATCGGCTTTTTTTTCCAGCGTGAGAAGAAAAAAAAAAGATCACCAAGCTTTTGTTTACATCATGTGATCAGCTGTCATTGGCTGACAGCTGATCACATGGTAAGGGCCAGGATCAGCCCCTTACTCGGATCTGTGATTATCCAAGTCTCCGTGACTCGGTGATCACAGCGCGTGCACCGCACGCCCTGCAGGGTGCGCGCAGTGCGCGTGCACAGGGGAGGACGTCATATGACAGCCTCCTGGAAACTGAGGTCCGCGCTGTGGCCGTCATTCGGCTATGGCCCATACCTCAAGTGGTTAATGAGGAAAAAAATGAACTTAAATGATTTTAGCAAATGGCTGCAATATAACAAAGAGTGAAAAATTTAAGGGGGTCTGAATACTTTCCGTCCCCACTGTAGATCTGAGAGATCTTACACAAAAAGAGGTAGTTCCATAAGCAATACACATTTATTGATAGGGTTACATAATATATTTATTCAAAGGGGTGAACAGCTCTGATTAGCAGACATAAATAGGACCCTCAGAGGCAAAGTAAAAACTTTTTTATTATAGTTAAAAAAATAATAAAATGTTCACCAAGGCATACAGCAGTCAATTGATGGTCATGCAAAGACTTGGATTAAAAAACTGACAGTACCTGGAGGTTGGAGCCGCATGGATGACACAGGGGCTTAGGGAATCCCAGCACAAAGCCGTTGGACAAAAGAACACAGGAGCACCGCTGGTGCCAAATGGCCAAGGGTCCGATGAAGGGTGAACCAAACTGCAGGCACAGGAACTGTTGGGGCCAGTATCCAGCGGCCACTCACACTGTGTACGAAGCCCGGAAGTGGTGTCGCAGCCTGGAAGAAGTCAGCCAAGGGAATTTGAAGAGTATGGGCAAACCCTGCTGCTGGGGCCAATTAGGAACTGCCGATGCCAAGGGAGAAAAGTGAAGCACACATCACTGACTGGAGACACTACATGTTTCGGGGACACGCCCCTTCTTCAGGTTTTCTCCAACAGTTCCTGTGCCTGCAGTTTGGTTCCCCATTCATTGGACCCCTGGCCATACGGTCCTGGACGGGTCCCCCACCAGCGGTGCTCCTGTGTTCTTTGTCCAACGGCTTTGTGCTGGGTTTCCCTAAGCCCCTGTGTCATCCATGCGGCTCCAACCTCCAGGTACTGTCAGTTTTTTAATCCAAGTCTTTGAATGACCATCTTGCTGTATGCCTTGGGGAACATTGTATTATTTTTTTTAACAATAATAAAAAGTTTTTACTGATAAAAAGTCCAGCGGTATACAACTCCTTTAAACATCTAGGGAGATCAAGGGGTTAACTGTGTGCCTAGCCAGTGTTTGTGTGTTAAAGCGATTGTGAATGACCACCTTGTAAAACAACCCATTCTGTTTAAAATTGAAATAAAAGGCAAATCATTTGTGTATAGATATAAAAAAACATATAAATATATTTTTCCCTTTTTTTATAGGTGACCACATACTCTCTTGCATATTCAGCTGCATAAGAGCTGGGTGGAGAAGAAGCAGAAATTCCCAGTGACTAGCTGGGCAGTGGGGGGGGGGGGGGGGGGGGGTTAGGACGAGTCTGATCATTGGAGGAGAGCACACTGAATTCCCAGCATAGCTAATGAACTGACCATGCTGTGCTCTCATGCCTAGTGTGGTCAGTTTTTTAATAGTAAAGCAGAGGGACAGACAGGAACACAAGGGATTTCACACAAAGGAAGCAATACAAAGAGAACAGGATAGGTTCTCATACAAATATATGGTACAGCAGGCACATATCAGGAATATGAAAAGCTGGGGTAACAAACACTTTAACTGTGTGTTGCTTTTACTAGGGAAAGTAATGGATTCTAGTCCCTGCTTTGCAGGAACACAGAATCCATTCCTTTCCCCCTGTCAGAACTGAGATATGCCTTGTGTACATAGGCATATCTCAGTTTCTCTGTGTATTACCGACGATCAGCAGGGGCCGAAGGACATTGTGTGCCTGACACCCACAGACTGGCTTTTGCTGTGAATTAGCATAGCAGAAGCGGCCTGCGTGCACCCCCTGCAGGCGGAAGCCTGGAATCATATATATATATATGTGATCTAGGGTTGCCTCCTGTCTGATTTTGACATTGACAGTCCGGTATTGACACGTGTCCAGTTTTCAGGCGGACTGAAAACCGGACACATACCTTCAAAGGTATATCTGGAGCAAACCTCCGTCCTGGGACAAATTCAATAACTCTTATTCTGTCCCATGGATAGAAGCCAATGCCGAGCAGGTTCCGGGTGCTCAATGCACCAGTGAAGATTCCTGTCGGGCTGGCAAAGCGGCACATCACTCTTCTTTCTCCCTGACTCCCCCGCACTGAAAATAGAGTAGTAGAGTTGCTCTACCCAGGGCCTAAACTAGGGGAGGGCGGGGGAAGTCTTTTGCCCTGGGCACCACTGCTGACAGGAGTAGTGACAGCGGCATCACTACTCCAGTCAGTCCAGTGCTGGGATCGTCTCTTATAGATTCTTGTTCAGTCACCCGTTGCGGGTCGCCATCAGACCGGTGCCCGATGTGTATGACATGAGTGCAGAGGATGCTGCTGCGGCTGACAGGTGACATAAGGAGATCCGTGCTATACTGGTGCAGTGCTGGGACTTGTAGGTCTTTAGTAGATGGACACAGTGCTGGGACTTGTTGTTCTTCATCAGTCAGGGAACAGGGCTGGGATTTGTTGTTCTTTATGAATCAGGGAATGTGCTGGGACTTGTTGTTCTTCAACAATTGGGGTAAGTGCTGGGACTTGTAGTTCCTCACTATTTGGATGCAATGTAAAATCTTTAGTTGCTCTCCAGATAGAGAATAGCACTGGGACTTGCAGTTCCCCAGCAGTCAGTCACAATGCTGGGACTTGTAGTTCCACATAAGTTGCAGGGGCATCACTGAGACTTGCAGATCTCCAGCAGTCAGGTTCAGTGCTGGGACTTGTAGATTCTTACTATCTGAGAACAGTGCTGAGACTTTTAGTCCTCCAATAGGCAGGGCAGTGCCTGGACCTGTAGTTCCTCTCCAGTCAAGGCAATGCTAGAACTTGTAGTTCCTCTCCAGTTGGAGGGTACTGCTGAAGCCTGTAGTTCCCAACAGATGGGAGAAGTTCTGAGACATTTAGTTCCTCACCATTTGGGGACAGTGCTGGGAAGCACTTTTTGCTCCCCAACAATCAGACACAGCACTGGGACTTGTAGTTTGCCACCAGAATGGGTGCAGTGGGACTTGTAGTTTACAATCAATTGTGGACAGTGATGGGACTTGTAGTTTCCCACTAGAATGGGTGCAGTGAGACTTTAGTTTACCACCAATTGGTAAACTATTGGTGGGACCTGGAATTCCTACACAACTGTCCAAGCATAGTGCTTTCTTCAGTGCATTACACAACCTATTCATATTAAGTGTATCAGTACTGTTTAATCTGCAGAGCTCTCAATCGGTTGAAGGAGAGAGGAAGAAATCTCTGACAGAGGACCCTGCATCTCTCTTCTGGTAAATCCCATATTACACAGTGACACAGGTGGCTGACATACACCAAACACAACACCCCAGGCAGCATGTAAATATGAGGCAGAGCAGCACATTTTCCCTCATGTTCCTTCTGTATATTCAGTGAGAATGCGAAAATAACACAGCATGTCCAAGGGGAAGGAACATGTTGTATGACTGATGTCAGGAAAACGGGTCTCTGCATTTGGGGTGGTTGAATTGAAAGGGACTGCATGTGCATTTCCATCCGATTGTCATCCGATGGATGGCGAACGTATCCCCATACATCTGTTTTTATTGGACCGGATTGGATGCCCGGCAGGTGTCAGCAGACACATGTTCGCTGACAACCGCGGCCCCGTAGAGAACAATGGGTGGTTTAATCGGGTCCACCTGAAAAACGGACAGTTGGCCCTGATCAGTCTGCTGGTGTGAAAGAGGGCCTCACATGTTCGGGTTTGGCTTGAAGAAAAGGTGGCAACCCTAACGTGATCCTGCACAGCGCTGCCACCCTGTAGCAGGAAAACTGCTATGGGGCAGACGGCAATCAGTTAAATGGTGTGCACCTTGCATAGACATGGTCACACAAAAGTTCCCTGAACTTTTGACTGTCAAGAACGCGGTGATGTACACTACGACGAGCCGAGAAAATGAAGTTCAATGCTTCCGAGCAAGCTTCAAATTGTTTCCGAGCATGCGTTATTTTTTGCGCATCTGAATTGCATACAAACGAACGCATTTTCGGATAGGAACTTTTTCCAACTGTAAAATAGAGAACCTAGTCTCAATTTTTTCCTGGCTGGAATTCTGCCAAGAAAAGGTGAAATGGAGCATACACATGGTCGGAATTTCAGACCAAAAGCTCACATCCGACTTTTGCTGGCAGAATTTCTGATCGTGTGTATGGGGCATTAGGGTATATGGGGGGGGGGGGGCAGGAAAAGGTTGCAACACTCTTATCTAATTCCAGGCCTACCTCATCCCCAGGAAAAAAAAGAAATAAAAGTAAATGCGCTCCTTTCAGTTTCATGGAGCCCCAGACCGAGGGAGATTGACAGTTATTTTGTGTTCCTTCCATTTGCGCACCAACTGTTATCACCCTCTCACCAAGCTGCTTGGCGATGGTCTTGTAGCCAATTCCAACCTTGTGTAGGTCTACAATTTTGTCCCTGACATCCCTGGACAGCTCTTTGGTCTTGGCCATGGTGGAGAGATTGGACTTTGATTGCTTCTGTGGACAGGTGTCTTTTATACAGGTAACAAGCTGAGATTAGAAGCACTTCCCTTAATCGCTTGCCACCCACTGGTTGTCATATGACGGCCAGGTGACGCGGCTCTCATTTTGGGAGGGCGTCATATGACGTCCCTCCATTTAAACAAGGAATGTGCACGATCGTGTGCGCGCATCCCTGTTCCTTCTGTGACGCCGTGTCACGGAGACACCGCTCGCCACCAAGGGGGGTGAACAGCCATTGGGCATGTCTGCTTACCCCGTGATCGGCCGTGATGAAGTCATGGCCAATCACAGGTGGTACCGGCCCATTTTGCACGGCGCATGCGCGCGATCTCGAGCATGCTGCGCGTACACGTCGGTGGCAGCGTGTTCCCGGGAACACTGCTTGTCACCGACGCTGGTAAACAGCCATTGGCCGGCGGCTGTTTACCACGTGATCGGCTGTGATCCTTTCACAGCCAATCACTAAATTTCAACAAACCGCAGTAACGAGATGTTACTGGGTTCTCCTCCTCACACACTGATCGTGTGTGAGAAGGAGATTGCGGTAACATCTCGTTACCACTTACAGTGTACACCAATCACACTGATTCCCCTCCCAATAAAGAGAACCTACCATCACCCATCATAGTACCTGTCACAGTTCATCTGAGTACCTGTCAGTCCATATGAGTACCTGTCACAGTCCATCAGAGTAGCCGAGTACCTGTCACAGTCCATCTGAGTACCCGAGTACCTGTCACAGTCCATCTGAGTACCCGAGTACCTGTAACAGTTCATCTGAGTACCCGAGTACCTGTCACAGTCCATATGAGTACCTGAGTACCTGTCAAATTCCATATAAGTACCTGAGTACCTGTCACAGTTCATCTGAGTACTCGAGTACCTGTCACAGTCCATATGAGTACCTGAGTACCTGTCACATTCCATATGAGTACCCGAGTACCTGTCACTAGCCCATCAGAGTAACCGAGTACCTGTCACCCATCTGAGTACCCGAGTACCTGTCACAGTCCATCTGAGCACCGGAGTACCTGTCACAGTTCATCTGAGTACCCGAGTACCTGAGTACCTGTCACAGTCCATATGAGTACCTGAGTACCTGTCACAGTTCATCTGACTACCCGAGTACCTGTCTCCAGGCCATCAGAGTACCCAAGTACCTGTCACCAGCCCATCAGAGTACACGAGTACCTGTCACTAGCCCATCAGAGTAACCGAGTACCTGTCACCAGCCCATCAGAGTAACCGAGTACCTGTCACCAGCCCATCAGAGTACCCGAGTACCTGTCACCAGCCCATCAGAGTACCCGAGTACCTGTCTGCAGCCCATCAGAGTACCCGAGTACCTATTTGCAGCCCATGCCTCATAGAATATACGTTGGGGTGTTTGCTTTCCAAATGGGGTAATTTTGTGGGTAATTCCATTGTCCTGGTGCTCCAGGACCTTCAAAAGTGTGATAGGTAGGAATGAAATGAGATGTGTAATTTATGCTCCTAGAACACCTGAAGGTACTACTTCAATTTTGGACCTCTCTATGTGGCCAGGCTGTGTAAAAGTCCCACACATATGGTATCGCCATACTCGGGAAGAGTAGCAGAATATATATTGGGGTGTAATTTGTTGTATGCATATGCTGTGTGTGAGAAATAACCTGATAATATGACAATTTTGTAAAATAAATAAATAAATAAATAAATAAAAATCTTAATTTTGCAAAGAATTGTGGGAAAAAATGACAATTTAAAGAAAACTCACCATGCTACTTACTTAATACCTTGGAATGTCTACTTTCTTTTTTTTTCCCATTAAGACTTTTATTAAAAAGATTTGCAGATAACATCAGCAAACAAAAATGATTGCGTGAGCCCAAACAGGAAGTTATACAGGTAGATTTCAACAGAACATAAAAAATAAAAAATAGAATATGTTTAAACATCTCTACACAGTAAGCTGAATCATAGATGAGGCTGCGGTGTTTGGGCTCTTATATCCTAGGAGATGGGGCATATAATAATAAAAGAAAATAAATTAATACAAATAGGAAAATAAGAGAATAAAAAAAATAAAGAGAAAAGAAGAAAAAAGAGGGCGAATAAATGGAAGGGGAATCAAGGGGGGAGGGGGGCGAGAGAGGGAAAGAAGGGGGAGGGGAAAGTAGGGGGGGAGGGGAAGGAGGGGACAAGGCTTAATGAGGAGAGGGGGTACAGAAGTCACCAACTACCCTCTCCAGCATCCAGTGGTTAGAACACTAAAGTGCGTCACGCCAGTAGCGTGAGCCTGATTCTGTATGAAAGGTCCGGGGTAATATGGCCCCAGTTCGGTATTAGTTTGCATTATCCAGGCGGTCTTGGTACGACTGAGAGCTTTTAAAGGTTGGCCAGGCTTCCCAAATAGCAGTGAATTTAGAAATATTATCTGAAGCCGTGTAGATCAATTCCTCCATCTCAGCGACACGATTAATTCGAGTAATCCATTCAGCCATGGAGGGCGGGGATAAAGACCGCCAATGTACTGGTATGCACATCCTAGCAGCATTAATCATGTGCATTGCAACCGACTTAAAGTACCTCTTTTTCGAAATTTTAGTTAGATGTAGGAGATACTGTGCTGGGCAAAATTTCAGCGGGAGTAAAGACAACATTGTTGTCACATTGTGTACTTTACGCCAGAAGGGTTGGAGCCTTGGGAAATCCCACCAAATGTGGAAAAATGTAGCCGGTTCCTTGCCACAGCGCCAGCATTGATCAGAGACTGACGGGGAAAATTTATGGACCAAGTCCGGGGTTTTGTACCAGCGGGTTTTCAGTCTTTTCCCATTTTCCTGGACAGAAACATTTAGGGACCCTTTGTGAATGTATAAATGTATGCGGTCCCTGCTCTCCTCTTCTATCTCAGCACCCAAGACAGAATTCCAATAGGAGCGTTCTGAGCTTAAAAGTGCAGAGGACTCACCGAATAGGGAGGCATAGAGCATGGATATGACATGACTTTGGGGGGTCGAGCTAGCACAGAGTGACTCCAAAACTGTAGGGGTCTTTGTGAAACCCTTTTTGCAGGACGGATCATCTAGGAAATGTTTAAGCTGGATATAGGGCCAGAATGGGAATGAACCTGTGTCAGAGCATTCAGCAAGTTCAGCTTGCCACATAAAGTTCCCCCTTCAAAAAAAAATGTTTGGCTAGCATTTCAGTTTGCAGCCATTCGAATTTTAAAAAGGCTCAGGATAAGCCTGGGGGAAAATCTGGGTTGTTTTTTACCGGAGTGATGGGGCATGATTTAGCTGAGACTGCGTGAGCAGCGCAAGCCCTGTCAAACTCTTGAAGGGTGGCACCAATTATAGGGTGGGTTAAAGCAACTGGAGATACATGCGCCTTTGAGAGCCAAGGGGTGTGGCGTAAATCCGAGTTCGCTGTTAGGTATTCTAAAGTAACCCAATCTTTACATCTGCTATGTACCTTCCAGTCGACAATTTGCGCTAAGTGTACTGCCCAATAATAACAATGCAGGTCAGGTAGGCCTATTCCTCCGCATGTCTTAGGAAGCACCAGCTTCTTCCAGCTTATCCGTGGGGGTTTATTACACCAAAGGAAGGTTCTACATATGGACTTGCAAAGTTCAAAAAAGGGAGGTGGTAGGCGTATAGGTAGTGTTTGAAGTTTGTAAAGCAGCCTGGGGAGGATCGTCATTTTAATGATGGACGCACGCCCAAACCAGGAATTGGTGGATTTATCCCATTTTTGGAGATCATGACGTATATTCTGTAATTCCGTTTGGAAGTTTCTGCTGTAAAGCTCTGCTAGATCAGTAGGAAGTTGGATACCCAGATAGTTTATGGCTCCTGTTTTCCATTGAAAAGGAAAATTAGGTTGACAATGCTTGGCCAGTGTCATGGGTAGGGATACATTAAACGCAAATGATTTGGAGTAATTGATTTTTAGGTTAGACATTAGTTTGAACTGGTCCAAAATTTGCAGGAGATTGGGTAAGGGCGTAAGTGGTGAAAAAAGAAACAATACTACATTATCCGCAAAGGCCGCAATCTTAAATTCCTGGTCTTGAATCCTTATGCCTTTAACATCTGGGTTGGCTCGACTGCAAGGAGAAAGGGTTCTAGTGTAAGTATAAATGAAAAAATACAAGCGCGCCACCAATGAATATATATAGTGATATGATGTATATAACAGCTATATCCACGTGATTTACCACTGTTTTTGTGAAAAAGTAAATAAAAAATATATAAAAAATTGCGATACATTATTCAAAATAACTAGGATAACCTATTGTGCATAATGTTTATATGTCACAAATAAAGAGTTACTCCATATACTGGTAACCTAATACAAATATCTTTAAGTGAAGTTCTTTTCAGAGGTGTGAAACATTGTTACAAATTATTATGTGCCTTTTTAGAACTGGTGTTTATGTGAAAAAAAAAATTGTGTTGATTTATGTGCTCGTGATTTTATTATCAGCAATCTGGTTGCTCCCACTTTACATGCCAATTTAAATCAATAATTGTTCCTCTGCAAAGAAATATTTAATAAGAATATACACCCTCGTGATATATCACAAACAATAAAGTCCGTGTGAGGATATCTTGTATTTTAGATCAACCATAAATCTTCTGCTTTGACACACACAGGTGATCTTCCCACTTTAGGTAAAGTAAAAATGCTCGCTTACCGGATCTGTTGGATCTCAGATTATAGAGATCTAAAGGGCTTGTTGCATTTGCCTGCCGGCTTCTGTGATGTTCACCCGAGTAGCACTCCAGAAAGTTGTCCTCTCTTCCTTCAGTGGAACAGCAAACAGACACTTCTTTAAGGTTCAGGTGTTGATTTCCACAACTGCAGGAGGGAAGATCAGTTATCTTCCCTGGATTCTCCAAATCCTCCAAATATCCAGACCCCTCAATGGAGATAAAACGGGGGAGAATCCATAGTGTAGATGTATAAAATTTATTGTGAAAAGTCACATATAACTCCACAGCAAAAGCACAAGCACTAAAAACACAGCATTCCAGGAACTACAAGCCAAAAAGTCAAATCAAATTGCACAGCAAGTAACACCGCAAATTGTGCACAGCAAAGGGAACCGGATAAAAAATAGCAATAGCTCACAGGCAGCAGAGGGTAAAGCCTTCTTACTGCATTGGGGAAAAAATGAATAAAACGTGATGGCATTACAACCGCTTGCTCCATCCAATGATCTAGTGTAAGTATGTACAGTAAGGGAGAGAGGGGGCATCCCTGTCTAGTTCCATTATGGACGGAGAAGGCGTTCGACAGATGGCCATTAACCTTTACCTTAGCTTTAGGGTTAGCATACAATGAAAATATGAAG
This sequence comes from Lithobates clamitans, assembly GCA_037952925.1. Classification (NCBI taxonomy): domain Eukaryota; kingdom Metazoa; phylum Chordata; class Amphibia; order Anura; family Ranidae; genus Lithobates; species Lithobates clamitans. Next base: position 6,039,179 of record JBBGZY010000293.1, on the reverse strand, counting down.
GCCCGCATGCAGGGCCTAAGCCCCAGCGAGGTCAAGACTGCTTTCAAATAGTCCCAGGCCACCCTGTCGAACGCCTTCTCCGCGTCCATTGCCAGAAAAAAGCCCTCCTGTTGGGAAGTAGTAAGCCAGTTGTGCAGGTTCAGGGCCTTAATGGTGTTGTCCCTGGCATCTCTTCCAGGGACAAACCCCACTGGGTCGAGTCCCACCCAGGCTGGTACGTGTTGAGACAGGCGAGTTACCAAAATTTTGGCAAAGAGCTTGAAGTCCACGTCTCCAAGTAGAGAGATTGGACGATAACTGGCTACATTAGTAGGGTCCTTCCCTTCCTTGGGAATAACAGATATATAGGCTTCGAGAAGACTATCTGAGCTATAAGAGTCGGTGGAGAGTGAATTAAATGCTTTAAGTAAGCTCGGCGCTAGGACGTCTGTGAAGGTTTTATAATACAGGGCCGTAAAACCATCTGGGCCTGGACTCTTGCCTGGTTTTGTGGTTTTAAGTGCCTCTAGGAATTCTTCCAAGGTCAAGGGAGCTTCTAAAGCCAGGGAGTCATCAAATGACAGAGCTGCAGGGCTGTGTTGACTGTTGAACCTCTAATTCCTGGCGTTTCGAGAACGCAACAGGATTTGTGTCTCCTGGGCATAAGTTATATAGTTTACTGTAGAAGCAAAGGCTAGTAGATTTTCAAAGGGGAACCAGCCACTCTGAGGTGGGATAGAAGTCTAACACTGGGTTAATTGATAGTATCGAAAAATAAGTGCTAACATACCAGAAAAAAAAGTAACATACAGAACAGCATCAACATGAGCCATGAGGGTCAGGAGGGAGTTCTCTCAAGTTAGTACAGGTTTCATTCCTAGTCCACTCCCATTAAGCCCCAAAGCTAAAGATATACTCTATAAAGAAGAGAAGTTCGGACTGTTAGAGGATTAGTTTCCCTCTAGCTCTCTTCAGCCGAGAGGTAGGTGCCATCGAGCACTGGCTTTCACATCAATAAGCTGGGTTGTGGCCATGATACCCTCGCAACTGTCTGAAGTTCAGCTCACTTACATCCATAGTTAACGAACACTACAATGTACAAACAGCCTAGCCTACCCGTCCGGTGCCTCCATGGAGGAGTTGTAAGCAGAGATGTCAATGTCCACAGGAGTATGAGGAGTCACTTGTACCTCTGGCAATTCAGTCCCCCAGGAAGAGGGGCGGGCAGCCAGAATAGCTCCCAGAGGGCCCACCTCCATAAAAGGAGTAAAATCAGGCCCTGAGTAGAACAGTGACATCTCCACCAGCAACTTTATTGTATTGTCGGTCCGTCAGGGGGACCTTCCTTCTCGTCCACTGAATCGTGTGGCCCGTGATTTGCCATGAGTCACATGAATCGTGTTATATTTTCCCCAGTTAGCATGTGCGCATTATTACCTCTAGGATGGCAGACCTATTCAAAGCTACGTAAGGTACCAGCATTGCGAAAAATTAAAAAATGAAGTATCATACAACAGTAGTGATGCAGCAAAGTCACAAAGCCAAACTGTAATCTAAGCAACTTGAACTCCCACATGTGGGCATTCTTAAACTTGGCTCGGTCAGGGCCTGGATGTGCAAAAGAAGTTAGTTACCTGAGTCAGGTCCTTTGAACCCTGGAGCATAGCACATTGAGAGCCAACTGCAGCTTAGACGGGGCAAAAAAGAAAAAAAAGAAGTATAATTATTGTGCGCCAAGGTCTAGAGCCTTAAAAATAGTTCATGGCAAAGGCCTCCTGGTTCATAGGTGTTATGAAGCCAAATGAGAAGAGGATGATCGTCAGGAGGCAACAGCATGCAGGCTAGGTACAATTATGGATGATGCGGCAGGATCCAACACACAAACAACATCAGTCTCACATTCGGTATCAGCGAGTAACACATCATAAATTTAGGCATCTGCATAAGTCTCAGTCCGAGGGGGCTTCATAGGGTTGAAAAGTATACAGGAATTGTAGGTGGTGACGAACATGCCCACAAGAATGTAGAGGGGTTAGAGTATATGTCTACTCACATAACCTGTTGCTTTAGGCTCAGTGACCTGTCTTCTGACGAGCCGATGAGGGCTATGATCTGGGATCACGGTCAGTGATGCCATCTAGACCTCTAATCGGTGAGTTGGAGGCAGCGTCTCTGGCGGTTGCGTTGCGAGCGGGGGGTCATCTCATGTTGGGTAGCAATCCAGGGTTCAGATTGCATGAAGGAGCTGTACCACTCTGGCACAGCAATCACAAGGATGCCCAGGGTGTCACAGAACGCTTGTAAATCAATTGGTGTACACAATAAGGCTGTGCGATTTCTAACAAAAAGGAAATTTCCATCGATACATAATATGTCTGTCCCGTAAAGCATTGAGAAGGGGATGAAGCTCTCTTCCATCTCTATGGGCACATCTGGGGGCCTGCCAAGGAGTGTATTACATATTGCCCACACCGCTGGTTGTAACTGGGGGCCTTCTATGGTTTCAGGGATCCCCCTAATTCGCAGGTTGCGCCTCCGGCCCCTATTGTCGAGATCCTCAATGTGGCGATGCATCTCAATGAGATGCTGGGCATGTGCATCAGTAAATTTCTGTACCTGCTTTATCGCTGCTCCATGTGTCATGGCTGCCAATTCCACCATCTCTACCTGTGATGCCACAGCCTTGATGTCAGCTTTCAGGTCAGAGATTGCGGTGGTTAGTGTGCTTTTTATGTCCATCGCCACTAGTTGCGGATCTGCCATACAGAGGAAAGGGGACGACTGCGGGACGTAGCTGGCGGTGTTCGGGTGTGCCCCGAGCACAGGTGCGTTGGGCAGGCTAATCTGACTAGCGGCAGCGTGGCTGGAGGCCTGGGTAGAGGCCTGCGAGTCCACCTGTTGGGAGTGGAATATCGCCGGAATAGTCCGGCTGAGCTGCGTGGAGAGGTCCGCCTGGGAATGGGTGGCAGAGCTGCTTCTCCTAGCCATCTCCCCGTGTGTTTGCCGAAGCTGTCTCTATGATGGAAGCTAGTATGTCAGCCCTGGATGCCGGAACATGCTGTTCAAGCAGCCATCTCGGTCTGGTGCCAGGCCATGCCCCTGGAATGTCTACTTTCTAAAAAGGGGTCATTTGGGGGGTATTTGTACTTTCCTGACTTGTTAGTGTCTCAAGAAATGAGATTCACCTAATGTACTGAAGGCCTGATCAGATGTGATCAATTTTCAGAGATTGGCACCATAGTTTGTAGACTCTATAACTTTCAAAGACCAAATAATATACACTAATTTGGGTTATTTTTACCAAAGATATGTAGCAGTATAAATTTTTGCCAAAATTTATGAAGAAAAATTACTAATTAGCAAAATTTTATGACAGAAACAAAGAAAAAGGCATTTTTTCACAAAATTTACGGTCTTTTTTTATTTATAGCACAAAAAATAAAAAACCACTAGTGATTAAATACCACCAAAAGAAAGCTCTATTTATGTGAAAAAAGGACGCAGGTTTCATATGGGTACAGTGTTGCAAACGGTGAGACCACTGAAAGCTGAAAATTAGTCTGGGCAGGAAGGGGGTGTAAGTGCACTGTATTGAGGTGGTTAAGAGAGTGCTCCTAATCTCAGCTAGTTACCTGTGTAGAAGACACCTAGGAGCCAGAAATCTTGCTGCTTGATAGGGATCAAATACCTATTTCACTCATTAAAATGCAAATTAATTTACAACTTTGTGTAAAAAAAAATGCGTTTTCATTTTTTTTCCCACATTTTCCAAAAACTTCTGGAAAAAAATGAACCATTCAAAAGACTCATTATGCCTCATAAATTATACGTTGGGGTGTTTGCTTTCCAAAATGGGGTCTTTTTGTGGGCAATTCCATTGTCCTGGTGCTCAAGGGCCTTCAAAAGTGTAATAGGTGGTTGAGAAATGAGATATGTCATTTATGCTCATAGAACGCCTGAAGGTGCTACTTCAATGTTGGTCCTTTGTATGTGGCCAGGCTGTGTAAAAGTCTCATACATGTGGTATCGCCATACTCGGGAAGAGTAGCAGAATGTATTTTGGGGTGTAATTTGTTGTATGCATATGCTGTGTGTGAGAAATAACCTGATAATATGATCATTTTGTAAAAAAAACAAAAAAAAAAAACCTTACTTTTGCAAAGAATTGTGGGAAAAATGACAACTTAAAAACTCACCATGCTACTTACTTAATACCTTGGAATGTCTACTTTCTAAAAATAGGTCATTTGGGGGGTATTTGTACTTTCCTGACTTGTTAGTGTCTCAAGAAATGAGATTCACCTGATGTACTGAAGACCTGATCAGATGTGAACAATTTTCAGAGATTGGCACCATAGTTTGTAGACTCTATAACTTTCACAAGGACCAAATAATATACACTAATTTGGGTTATTTTTACCAAAGCTATGTAGCAGTATAAATTTTGTTAAAAATTTATGAAGAAAAATTACTAATTAGCAAAATTGTATGACAGAAACAAAGAAAAAGACATTTTTTTTACAAAATTTACAGTCTTTTTTTATTTATAGCACAAAAAATAAAAAACCCACTAGTGATTTTTTATTTTTTTTAACCACATCAGTGACCGTTTTCGGAAGGGCATGTTTAAACTTTACAGTTCAATCTTATGCCGACTCGTTTTCACATCATTGTGGCATTTTTATTTATATATTTTTTTTCCCCTCTTGTTCTTAATTGCAAGTATAAATGTCCCCAGCCCAAACGACCAATTCCTTTAATGGGACCTCTCCTCACTAGGAACAGTCAAAAAATCTAATACAAAGAGTATAAGGACTCCCCTAAATCCGTCCATAATTCTGAACCCCCCCCCCCAATGACACTCCTCCCAACCCTACCCATCCACCCCACTCCTTGACACCTACCAGTTCTAATCTACTCTTTTCTCCACTCCTTTTACTTCGTCCAGGTATTAACTGTTTAAGGGGCAAGGCCACTTTTTTAAAATTTTTTTTTTTTTTTAATTCCCATCGCCTCAGCGCACCTTAATGAGCACTTGAACTCTAACCAATCCCTCCATTTTTCTTCGTACTCTTCCATTCCCATTCCCTCACTATACCTCAGATATTCAAGGCTTTGGATTTCGTTTTGTTTTATTAAACCAGTCCTGCAATGTAGGGCACTTTCTTTCTTGCCAGTATCTGGGTATAAGGCTTTTGGCTGCGTTCAGGAGTTGTGGTAATAGTGTTTTCAGATATGTCCTAGTTGGCAATCTAAACCCATGAAATAAGCACGCACATGGATCATCAGGGACTCCAATGTGAGTTATCTCACTAATAATTTGCCTGATTTCTCCCCAGAATTTTTTGATTTCCGGACAATGCCACCAAATATGCGCCATTGTCCCAATCTCTTTACATACCCGCCAACAATATTGCGAGGTTTCACTCTGGTACTTATATGCTCTGTCTGGGATAATATACCATCTCGCCAAGCACTTGTAATTTAGCTCCGACATCTTGTAATTAACCAATGTTACGTGAACCCACTTTAGTAAAATCCCGATCTCTGGTTCTTTGAGTTTTTAATCCAATTTCAACTCTCACTTCTTAATAAATGGCGGTATTTCTACTCCCTTCAAATCTATTAACACTCTATAGGTCTTAGAAACCCCCTTCTTCCCTGCTTTATCAACACACAGTTTCTCTAAGGGGCATACATTTTTATCAGATCTGACGGGTTGAGGGAGTGTTTCGATAAAATGTTTTAATTGACTATACCGCCATCGTTCAATAACTATAAGTTCCCCTTTATTTTTTAACTCCTGGTATGTACACAGTTTGCCCTGTTCCATCACTGTTCCATCAAATCCTTTAATTGTGCTTCCTCTTGTAAAATCCATTTCCCAAACAATACCTCCATTCCTGGTGCAAAATATTCTGTGTCCTTCATTGGAATTAAGGGAGAGTTGTACCCATTTCTCCCTTTCGTGTAGGTTGTCCCAAACTTTTAATGCATATCTAGTGATAATATGTGTCTCTGTGCTTAGTTTTTTAAAGAGTGAAGGAATCCATATTATTTTTCCCATTTTTACTTTACAAATCGTGCTGTCCATTTTCACCCAACGCTTTTCCTTGTTATTTTTTGCCCATTCCATAATTCGTGATAATATAATTGCCTCATGATAGCTTCTAATATCTGATAAAGTGCCTCTCTTGATCTAGTTAGCTTAACACCAAGGTACTTGAGCTCTTTTTTCCCCCACGCGAATAGGAACTCCTTTTGAAAAGAGCAATCCCCTTTTTTAACCTTGTTTATCGCTAGTATTTCTGATTTGGCAGGATTTATCTTGAAGTTAGATATTTCTCCATATTCTTTCAAGATTGAAAGCAAGTTAGGGAGGGTTATCCTCGGACTAGTGATGTAAAATAAAATGTCGTCCGCAAAGGCCCCCAATTTATGAACCTCTTCTCCGTCATTTACTCCCCTGATATCCGGATTCTGCCTTATCTTTATTAGGAGGGGTTTAAGCGCGAGCACAAATAATAAGGGGGAAAGTGGCACCCCTGTCTTGTGCCGTTGGACATTTCGAATGGTCCTGAGAGTGTTCCATTGACCTTGACCCTTGCAGTAGGGCGTACTTATATACGTATATATGTCTTTATCCATCTTGACATATTTGGCCCTAATTCTATCTCCTCCAGCCTACTATGCATAAAGCCCCAGTCTACCCTGTCAAAGGCTTTTTCAGCGTCAATTGACAGGAGTAGCCCCGGGGCTCTGCTATCTTTAATTCTCTGTATTACCAAGAGTGTTCTTATGCCGTTGTCCCTCCCTTCCCTGCCTGGTATAAACCCAACCTGGTCTGGGTGTACAGTGTCGTTCATTATATTTTTCAGTCTCCCTGCCAATACTTTTGCGAATAATTTTGTGTCCATATTGAGGAGTGATATGGGCCTGTAGCTGGAGCAGAGTGTGCTGTCTTTGCCCTCTATCAATATAATGGTAATAATGGCCTCTAACGACTCTTTCCTCATGTCCCATTTTACCCCTATCCCGGTCATGTAGGTGCATAGTTTAGGGATTAAGAGGTCCTGACATTTTTTGTAGTATAGTATAGTTAAACTGTGGGGTCCAGGGCTTTTCCCGACCAGTGTTTCATTTATTATTTTTTTAATCTCGTCTTCTGTTATGGGGGCCTCTAGTTCTCTACATTTGTCTTCTGCTAATGTATTTAATCCTATGTCTTTTAGGAAAGCTTTTGTCTTCTCCCTTTTCTTATCAGCCTCATGTGTTGAAATCTTCTTGTTAATACAGTATAGCCCCCCATAGTAATCTTGAAAGGTTTGGCAATTTCACTAGTTCTGTATCTCGTATCCCCTGCTGTTGTTTTGATTTTCTCAATATAGTTAATAGTTTTCTTTTTTTTTAGTGCCTTTGCGAGATACTTCCCCGGTTTATTCCCACCAATATACCTCTTCTCTTCTTTATTAGATTGTATGCCGCTCGTGTTTCTTGTTCTACTAGATCTCTCATGGCCTCTCTTTTATGATAGAGTTTCAAGAGCACCTCCCTCTCTCCAGTTGACTTATACAACTGCTCTAAGTCAAATATCTCTTTTGTTAAGGTTAATTTATCTTGCCTTGATCTTTTTTTTTTTACCGAGCCAGCTTTAATCAGGATACCCCTTATATAGGCTTTATGGGCCTCCCACACGGTAGCTACTGATATCTCCACTGATTCGTTTATCTTAAAATACAGTTCTAATTCTTCTTTTATAGGTTTTCCTATCTCTTTATCATTTAGTAAATCTTCGTTTAACCTCCAAAAAACTACTCTTTATTTTAAGCTGTTTTATGTTCAATGTTAAACTTACAGGCGCATGATCAGAAAGTCATTATTCCAATGTTTGAGCTAGTCACTGCCTCCAACCATCTATGCTCGATCAGAAAAAATTCAAGTATGAAGTCCCATGCACGGGGGAGTGGAACGTATAGTCCCTAGAGTTAATATGCTGCGACCTCCATGCATCTACAAGTTGATACTGATGCAGTTTCTGTTTCACTTTATTGTTCCATGTCATACCCATCCCCCATGCATGCGACGTGCTGTGCTTTCCTGGATCCAGGCAGAGATTGAAATCACCAGCCACCCCTTTCTTAAATTCCATAAATTCGGCTAGCATCCCTATCAAGAAACTATTTGGGTTCTTATTAGGGCCATACATGTTTGCCAGTGAGCAATCAGTTCCATTTAATTTCCCGTTCAAGAATAAGTACCGCCCATCCGGATCCATTTTTCTCTCAATTCAAACCTTACTCTACTGGCAAACCCTATGGCAACTCCTTTCGCCCGGCTTAAAGGCGAATCCCCGTAGAACCAAACTGGGAATTCCTTCGAAAAAAATTTTTGGTTCTTGCCCAGGAATAAATGTGTTTCCTGCAGCAAAACCACATCAGCTTTGAGAAATTTTAGTTCATGTAAGATATTAGCATGCTTTGTGGGGGAATTTAAAACATGTGCATTGTACAAAATTATTTTTATGCTAGGCATTCTTTCATTTTTAGGAATTCTCTGTCTTGAGCCCTGCATCGGAGTGATAGTCCGAGTAAATTTGTGTCGTATTTTCCCGGTAGGTACCCTTTCTTAACTACAACCCAACCCACCCCCCCTCCCTCCCCCCTCCCCTCACCCACTCCCCACCCTCCCCTCCCAGGAGGGGTCCCACCCGTGCTCCCCTCCCCTTATCATCCCCCTCCCCCCACTCCTCCCGTACTCACGCCCGCCCCTCCCACCTCTTCCCTCCCCAATGGGGGTATACAGGACTCCCCATGACCTAGTCAACCGAGGCCCCACAAACACCTCCCGGCCCTTCGGTTGCCCCCTGGAGGTTGCACTCGGTGTGGTCGCTGCAAGAACCGTCACCTCCCCTAAAAAAAAAACTCGTACCCGTTCACCCCCTTTTTTCCCTCGCTGTCCAGCAAAGGGTTATTTAATATTAATCTCAGGCAGCGCTTGCTATACCATATAAGTATAAGTGGAGAGGCGCCTCTGGGTGCAGTCGTTTTTTTGTAAAATCAATTTAATAAACAACGTAGGATCAACTCACATGTAGTATAAGAATAAAAAGCGTGGTATCAGATAGTCAAGATGACGTTCCCGAATCCTGTGACATGATCCATGCTGTGTGCGGTGTCCAGGGCTCTTCCGAATGATGTTGATGCTGGCTCCGGAAGAGCGGCCTCAGAACGAGACCTGGAACACAGTAGACAGCTGGCTGCAGGGGGACGACGTCATCCAAAATGGACGCGTTTCTTGAGCGTGCGCATTTGGATGTTCTGCAAGTCACGCTCCTTCCTCAACAGACATAGTCTGATAACCATGAAGAGGGATTAATAAAGGAAAAACACAAGGGCGGGACTGGATGGAGCAATGAAGGGGAGGTTGAAAATGATTGTGAAATTAATAATTAACTGAATTAAAATGTAGATGATGTAATATAAATATATAATGCAAATATAAAAAGTGCAAATATAATATGCTCTTCTGGACGGATTATATATACCACTGATTAAAGGAAAATAATGAAAAAATGGACATCTATAAGGTGGTGAAGTTCAGAATATTATTATGTATACTGGATATGGAGGGAAGAGGAAGACAAGCTAGACCCGCAGAGCACCAACGCGCATACATAGGAAGCCTCCACTCTCATACAATAAAATATAACATATAACATTATATATATATATATATATATATATATATATATATATATATATATGGACTAATAACATTATTGTACATAAGCATACATAAATTGGCAAGCAGTACGTACACTAGAAATGATAAAAGTATAAAACAAGGTGGGTCTGCATACAAATCATATATTATGTGAATGATTAAATAAGATAATATGATAACTAACAATATACTTGGAATGGGTATTATTATAAATGCATATAGACGCATATAAATACATAATATATTATTATGGAAAATAATACAGTGGAAGCATGTATATAAAATATATGACTAAAAAGGGCGTAAATAAGTGAAAGTATACTGACAAAAATGGAAGAATATAGCATGCGTTTATAGAATGGTGGAAATTTCTATACCTTCATTCATTCCACCAGGTGAGAGGATGTCTAAATAATAAATCCAAAAAGTTTCTCTAGGGCAGATTTTTTTGAATCTCTCTGCAGCTGGAAGAGAATTGGGGATTTGTTTGATCGCCCTTCCGTGGATTGTTGGTGGGCTTGGGTGAAGTGTTTGGGCACACTGTGGGCCACCTTTAGTGGGTCAATGCCACTTTCAATCGACCTCCTATGCTCCCCAAACCTGGTCCTAAGAGCTCGTATAGTGCAGCCTACGTATAGTAGGCCGCAAGGACAGGTAAATCCATAAACCACAAAGTCTGAGGAGCAGTTGTAGAAGTCCTTTAGTATGTGGGTGATCCCCTTTGTGGTGAATTACTTTTTACCATGTTGTGCGTCTTGGCATGTTTTGCATAAGGGTTTGCGGCACTGGAACATCCCAACTAATGGAATGAGTACAGGCTTGTCCAAGGGAGTGCGTCTAGATCGAATTTTGCTGGGAGCTATTTTCATTTTTAAATTAGGCGCTGTCCGATATGTGACCCACGGTCTATCTGGAATGAAAGATTTCAGAAGTGGATCCTGTAATAATATGCTCCAATGGTCAGCAAAGATTTTTTCCATTCTCCTGAATTGGTGATGAAAAGTGGTAGTGAAACGAACAGTGTGATTATGTGGTTCACACAATTGTTTTGGTGGTTTCCCTTTTAAGTAGTATTGAAATGCTTTGTCAATGAGAGCTGGGGGATAATCTTTATCCCTGAACTTCTTAGTGAGTAGAGTACTTTGGTCAACAGTCTCGTGCAGTTCTGTTTAAGTCGACAGAACTGGCCCTTAGGACTATTATTAATCCATTGCGGGAGATGGCAACTGTTGTGGTGCAAAAATGAATTACCCGCAGTGGGTTTGACATAATTCTTAGAGATGATGGTGAAGGTAGCTGGATCATGGCCCAACTCGAGATCAAGGAAAGGTAGCGTCTTAGGGTTGGTGACATAGGTAAAGGATAAACCATATTGATTGCCATTACAGTGATCAACAAAGTTGGCTATCACGTTGGTAGGACCGTCCCAAATGATAATAATGTTGTCAATGTAACAACCAAAAAAAACAATATTTCATGCATAGTAGCCCATAGCTAAGTTGGCATAGTTACATAGTAACATAGTTAGTCAGGTTGAAAAAAGACATCCAGTTCAACCATAAAAAAACAACAAAAAAATATCGTACAATCCAATATACCCAATTCTATACCCACAGTTGATCCAGAGGAAGGCAAAAAACCCCAGCAGAGCATGCTCCAATTTGCTACAGCAGGGGAAAAAATTCCTTCCTGATCCCCCAAGAGGCAATCGGATTTTGCCTGGATCAACTTTACCTATAAATGCTAGTGCCCAGTTATATTATGTACATTTAGGAAAGTATCCAGGCCTTTCTTAAGGCAATCTACTGAGCTGGCCAGAACCACCTCTGGCGGGAGTCTATTCCATCTTTTCATCACCAATTCAGGAGAATGGAAAAAATCTTGGCTGACCATTGGAGCATATTATTACAGGATCCACTCCTGAAACCTTTCATTCCAGATAGACTGCGGGTCACATATCGGAGAGCGCCCAATTTAAAAATGAAAATAGCTCCAAGCAAAATTCGATCTAGACGCACTCCCTTGGACAAGCCTGTACTCATTCCCTTAGTTGGGATGTTCCAGTCCCGCAAACCCTTATGCAAAACGTGCCAATACGTACAACATGGTAAAAAGTCATTCACCACAATGGGGGTCACCCACATAATGAAGGACTTCTACAACTGCTCCTCAGACTTTGTGGTTTATGGACTTACCTGTCCTTGCGGCCTACTATACGTAGGCTGCACTATACGAGCTCTTAGGACCAGGTTTGGGGAGCATAGGAGGTCGATTGAAAGTGGCATTGACCCACTAAAGGTGGCCCACAGCGTGCCCGAACACTTCACCCAAGCCCACCAACAATCCACGGAAGGGCTACAAGTTTGGATGATCGAACAAATCCCCAATTCTCTTCCAGCTGCAGAGAGATTCAAAAAACTCTGCGCTAGAGAAACTTTTTGGATTTATTATTTAGACGTCCTCTCACCTGGTGGAATGAATGAAGGTATAGAAATTTCCACCATTCTATAAACCCATGCTATATTCTTGCATTTTTGTCAGTATACTTTCACTTATTTACGCCCTTTTTAGTCATATCTTTTATATACATGCTTCCACGGTATTATTTTCCATATTAATATATTTGGTATTTATATGCGTCTATATACATTTATAATTATACCCATTCCAAGTATATTGTTAGTTATCATATTATCTTATTTAATCATTCACATAATATATGCTTTGTATGTAGACCCACCCTGTTTTATACGTTTATCATTTCTAGTGTACGTACTGCTTGCCAGTTTATGTATGCTTATGTACAATAATGTTATTAGTCCATTTATATATATATATATGTTATATTTTATTGTATGAGAGTGGACGCTTCCTATACGTGCGCATTGGTGCTCTAGCGGGTCTAGCTTGTCTTCCTCTTCCCTTCCCTTCAATATTCTGAACTTCACCACCTTACAGATGTCCATTTTTTCATTATTTTCCTTTAATCAGTAGTGTATATAATCCGTCCAGAATAGCATATTATATTTGCACTTTTTATATTTGAATTTTATATTTATATTACAGCATCTGCATTTTAATTCAGTTAATTATTAATTTTACAACCATTGTCAACCTCCCCTTTATTGCTCCATCCAGTCCCGCCCTTGTGTTTTTCCTTTATTAATCCCTCTTCATGGTTATCAGACTATGTCTGTTGAGGAAGGAGCGCGACTTGCAGAACATCCAAGTGCGCACGCTCAAGAAACGCATCCATTTTGGATGACGTCGTCCCCCTGCAGCCAGCCGTCTACTGTGTTCCAGGCCTAGTTCTGAGGCCACTCTTCTGGAGCCGGCGTCAACATCATTCAGAAGATCCCTGGTCACCGCACACAGCACGGATCATGTCACAGGATTCGGGAACGTCATCTTGACTATCTGATACCACGCTTTTTATTCTTATACTACATGTGAGTTGATCGTACGTTGTTTATTTAAATTGATTTTACAAAAAAACGACTGCACCCAGAGGCGCCTCTCCACTTGTGCTTTTTTGCAGCTCCTAGGAATATGGTTTCTTCCCCAATTTGATGGCAGCCCTATGTGCTTCTTTTGGACGTTTTTTACCCCCTCCCAATAACACCACATAGGCTGATCTGCCTGTGTATGCTACATGGACTATATTGTCATCTTTAGTTCTATTTAGAACATACACTATTAGCAGATTTGCATTGGGACTTATATGATTTCTGTTTTGTTGTGCCTACACTTGTCATCATATAAGTATACTGATTTGTACTACAAATGATAAACTATAAACATCAAAAGTGAATATAATTCACAATGGTGACAAGAAATTAGAAATAAAGTTCAATAAAAGTGCAAAAGTCTTTAGTGCAGTCTTGAGTGCTTCGTGCTTAATCCCAGGGACCCCCCTGTATATTCCACCACATGCTGTAATGGCTACACACCGCACTCACTAGATGTCGGTGACTCCCTTGCCTTACAGCAAGGAGAATCAACAAGGCTTTTAGGTATCTAAGGGAACTTGTGCCACGGCTCCTGATATCTCCTGTAGCTCTCAGGGATCCTTGCTTCTCCCATTTACGATCCAGTATATTCTCCCAAGTGTGGTTAGGCAGGTAGAAAATAAATGGAGAGACACATCCTCTCATAGTGTAAAATTTCTTAGGTATGATTATTTTAAAATGATAAAAAGCGTCACAAATGCAATATTAATGTGGAATTTTTTTTTCTCGGGTTACTTGTAACAGGAATAAAAGAGATTAAAAAAAAGGGGGGACAGTGTAAGAATAAAACAAATAAGAAAAATAAAATGTGATGCCCCCTCCATCCCTCTGTGCTCATGTGCAAAAAGTGAATGCATATGAAGGTCGTGCCCACATATGTAAACGGTGTTCGAACCACACATGTGAGGTATTGCTGAAAACGATAGAGAGTGAGAGATATGATTCTAGTGCTAGACCTCCTCTGTAATGTCCTGTACACACGATAGGATTTTCCGATGGAAAATGTGTGATAGGACCTTGTTGTCGTAAACCGTGTGTAGGCTCCATCAAGCATTTTCCATAGGAATTTCTGACACACAAAGTTTGAGAGCTTGCTATAAAATTTTCCGACAACAAAATCCGTTGTCGGAAATTCCGATCGTGTGTACACAAATCCGACGCACAAAGTGCCACGCATGCTCAGAATAAATTAAGAGACGAAAGCTATTGGCTACTGCCCCGTTTATAGTCCCGATGTACATGTTTTGCGTCACCGCGTTCAGAACGATCGGATTTTTAGACATCTTTGTGTGACTGTGTGTATGCAAGACAAGTTTGAGCCAACATCCGTCGGAAAAAATCCATGGATTTTGTTGTCGGAATGTCCGCTCAATGTCCTACCGTGTGTACAGGGCATAACTCTAAACAGGTAACCTGTAAACATTTTTAAAGCATCGCCTATGGAGATTTTTTAAGTACTGTAGTTTGTCGGAGTAACAGTATCTTTCATATTTTACAAAAAAAATTGGGGTAGATTTTTGCATTTAAATTCAGTAAAAGTGTATTATTTCAAAAAAAGCTGTGTTTGAAAAATCTCTGTGCAAATACCATGTTCCATAACAAATTGCAACAATTGCCATTTTATTCTCTAGGGCAGGGGTCTCAAACTGGCGGCCCTCTAGCTGTTGCGAAACTACAAGTCCCATGAGGCATTGCAAGGCTGGCAGTTACAAGTATGACTCCCTCAGGCAGAGGCATGATGGGACTTGTAGTTTTGCAACAGCTGGAGGGCCGCCAGCTCGAGACCCCTGCTCTAGGGTCTCTGCTAAAAAAAACATATATAACATTTGGGGGTTCTGAGTAATTTTCTAGCGAAAAAAAAATGCTGATTTTTACATGTAGGAGAGAAATGTCAAAATTGGCCTGGATGGGAAATGGTTAATGTCTTTTATTTATTTTTTTTTTTTTTTAAATCTTTATTTCTCATTTTTTTCATAACAAAAATTTTTTCCCACCAGGGGCAGTTCTAGATACAAAATGATTTATAAATTCAAAAATTGCACAGATTTAACCCCTGAAACCCCCCCTCTACCCTCCCCACCCTCCACACCCTCCCCTTCCCCCTTCCCCCCCCCTTCCGCAGGACGTAGCTCGCTAGGTGCGGATCATATCCAAGTCGCTCCTATCAATCTGTAGTTCCCTTTCTTGTTTTCGATTTATATAAACTCCTTCAGATAGGACCAAGATCTTTTAAATTTAATCCAACCTGACCACTTCCCAGTGTGTTCAGAGTCCTCATCAGGTTCTGTTCCCCGCCGATCTAGACACTCCACATTAAATATATCATTGAGGCCAAGAAGCCAATCTCTCACATTGGGACTCGATGGTTTCAGCCAGTTTAAGGCAATCTGCCTCTTGGCCTCGTCCAATATTATAGGGACCAGCGAAGATCTATAACTCTTGACTGTTTCCTGAGTCCCATGAAAGAGGCAAGCCCATGGGTCTTCCTCAATTTCCCTCCCCGTCATATCCTTTATAAATGCCAGAATTCTTTTCCAGAAGGCCTTTATGGTGGGGCATTCCCACCAAATATGGGCCATTGAGCCCACAGTTGAGCACCCCCTCCAGCAGGTGTTAGCCTTTGTTCCGTCCATTTTATTGACTCTGTCTGGGGTGACGTACCATCTTGCTAAGACTTTATAGTGGATTTCCGTTCTCCTATTATCTAGTGACGTGTAGTGAGCTAAACTCAAAATTTTTTCTACCATATTCCTATTGCACTGTGTCCCCAGTTCCTGCTCCCACCTTTTAACATACGGAGGCCCTACCCCCTCCTGCTCTGCTTCCAAAATTCTATATATTTGGGCAATAACACCACCTGCGTGTTCTTTCGTACAGAGTTGCTCCAATGGCCTGAGCTCCTCCATACCTCTGAGAGGCTTCGGTAGGTTTCCGATGAAATGGGAAAGTTGGAGATACCTCCATCTGTCAATCACCCAGAGTTCTGACTCTCTGCTCAATTCCGTGAAAGTGCGTATTTTACCCTTATCAGTGAAGTCTTTCAATTGAACGGAATCCTCCTTTAGCCAATTCCCCCCCACCTCCCTCCTCCCTGGTTCAAAAAATAAATTATTTTTCATGTGTATCAACGGTGAATTATATGTCCATTTGTGCTGTGTATGTATTTTGTCCCAATATTTAAAAGTGTTTTGCGTTAGTATAGATGTGTTAGTGCTGAGTGCTCTAAACTTTGGAGGATTCCATAGTGACTGTGCTAGGTTATTATTACTTAAAGAGAACTCGATATCCACCCACCGTTTATCCGTCCCTTTCTTACTCCATTCCGTGATCCGTGAGAGCACTACTGCAATATAGTACCTATTTATATCGGGAACTGCTATTCCCCCTTTTTTTTTCCCTCTACTCAGTGTTGAAAAAGCAATACGTGGTTTTTTGTCACCCCAGACAGCTTCGCTGATTAATTTCCTTAAAACCTTCAGATAGTATCTTGGTATAGGGATCGGCAGCAGTTGGAATTTGTACAGGATTTTCGGAGTGATCTTCATTTTGACCGTATTTGCTCGTCCGAACCATGAGAGAGGCCTAGACCGCAGTCTTCTAACCTCTTGCCTAACATCGTCTAACAGTGGTATAAAATTTTTTTGGAATAACCCTTTGATGGTATTGGCCAGCATAACTCCCAGGTACCCAATCTCTCTCTTCCAGGGAAAGGGAAATACTGTAGCTAGGTGGGCTTCTTCCTGCTTGGGTAGACTGATGTTTAAAATTTCGGACTTGGCGGGGTTTATTTTGAAATTGGAGACTTCTCCATATGTTCTGAGGATACGGAGCACGTTGGGGAGTGTTATCCTAGGATTTGAGACAAAGAATAGGACGTCGTCGGCGAACGCCGACAACTTGTGCTCCTCCGTTCCCACCCTTACCCCGCTGCAGTCCGGACTGTTCCGAATGGAGGCCAGGAGCGGTTCCAGGGACAGGACGAACAGGAGGGGGGAGAGCGGGCAGCCCTGCCTAGTACCATTTACCATCTCAAAAGGTTTGGAAATGGCACCGTTCACCCTTACTACTGCTGTTGGGCTACTATATAGGACCCTGATCCAGGAAATAAACCTGGGTCCGAACCCCATGGCTTCTAGGGTGTTCATCAAGAACCCCCAGTCTACCCTGTCGAATGCCTTTTCGGCGTCTATCGACAGGAATAGAGCTGGGGGTCCCCTAAGTCTACAGAATTCCGAGAGCAGGACTGCCCGAACCCCGTTGTCCCTGCACTGTCTTCCCGGGATGAAACCGGACTGGTCCGGGTGCACCAGCTCCGCCATGTAACTCATTAGCCTATTAGCCATGACCTTGGCGTATAGTTTGACATCCGCGTTTAACAGGGAGATGGGCCGGTAGCTGGAACACAGCCCGGCATCCTTCCCTTCTTTCAGTATCAGAGTTATCGTAGCAGACAATGCCTCGCCTTCCATCTCATACTTAGTGCCCAATTCGTTCCAGTATTGACACAGCCTAGGGGCTAATATATGTTTCATTTTCTCTAAGTAGATGGTAGGGAAACCATCGGGGCCGGGGCTCTTACCCTTCGGGGAATCTCTTAGGGCTGATATAATTTCCTCTTCCTTGATTGGTTTGTCCAGGAGATCCCTGTCCTCTATAGGCAACACCTTTAAACCTGCTTCTTTTAAGAAAGCCCTGCTCCTAGCTGCCCGGGCCCTGACTTCCTCCTTCCTTCGCCCTAGTGAGTAGAGGTCAGCGTAAAATTTTCTAAACTCCTCTGCCATACCTCTGCTGGTCGCTATCTCTTTCCCTCCTGAGCTCTTTATTTTATCTATAAAATTCCGCCTCCTTTTTTTCCTTATTAATCTGGCTAAGTGTTTATTTAATTTGTTTGCCCAGAGATATTTATCCCTTGCTATTAAATTAAAGGTTCTCCTGGCATCCTGCTCCATCCTGTCCCTCAGCTCCTCTCTCCTGGCGACCAATAAGCGGTAACAGTCCTGGTCCTGCCCCTTTTTATGTGCTTGTTCCAGATTGAATATTGCCTCGATCAATTTTTCCCTTTCTTCCTTCCTTTTCTTTTTCTGACCTGCACCTATGGCTATAAGAGTCCCTCGGATGTAGGCCTTGTGTGCCTCCCATAAAATGGGAGGAGATACTTCTCCCGTATCATTTGTCTTAAAGAAAAAATCCACCTCATTCTGGATCTGCTCTATCACTGCGGGATCCCTGAACAAGTCCTCATTCAGCTTCCACGAGAAAGGACTTGCCGCCACTTCTGGTAGTTTTAGCCTCATCGTAACTGGGGAGTGGTCTGAGAGGGACATTATCTCAATTTTGGTTTCCACAACCCTCTCCAATAAATTGTGGTCTACAAAAATGTAGTCTAGTCTGGAGTACGTCCCGTGCACCGGGGAGAAGAAGGTGAAATCCCATTCTTTGGCATGCTGCACTCTCCACACATCCATTAACTGGTTGTGGAATAGTTTTCGCCTTATTGCCCTTAGTGACACCTTCCTTATCTCCTGAGCACGGGACGTACTATCCAGGGCAGGGTCTAGGCAAAAATTTAAATCTCCCCCTAAGACCATTTCCCCTTCCCCAAATGTCAGCAACTTCTCCAGTACTTGTCCCAGAAAGTTGGTTGGACTTTTGTTAGGGCAGTAGACATTGGCCAACGTAAACGATCTAGGTCCAATTGAACCCTTTAGGAAAATATAACGACCATCGGGGTCTACCAGTCTATCCCTCACCGAAAAATTAGACGCCTTGGAGAGCCCTATGACGACTCCCCTAGACCCCTTGGTAGGGGAATCCCCATATACCCATTGAGGGATCCTAGAGGAGAACAGCCTGACCCCTGTCTCATGGGTCAGGTGGGTCTCCTGCAGGAAGACTATGTCCCCACGCATGAGACTCAGCTCCCCCATTATTTTGTGTCTTTTCCTTGGTGAGTTTAACCCTTTTACATTGTAGGATATAAATTTAATCTCGGACATAGTCAATAGAGCAACCGTTAACCTCTGTCCTCTGCTCCTCTCGAACCCGTCTTGCTGACTCCTCCACCCTCTTCTGATCCCACCCTCTACCTATACCCCTCCCCCCCCCGACACCACCACCCTCCCCCACCCCCCAATTTCCTCCTCCCACCTCCCCCCCCTCGGTCCCACCCGCCTCCCCTTCCCTCCCGTCCCCCCCCAACCACCCCGTGGCGCTCATTTCGCCGAAAGCCCGCCCGTATGGAAATTTTCCCATTCCACACTGCATGACTTCTCCTCCAGGGGTTGGCTCCAGACACCGGCCTCCGTCACCCCCCCCCCCGAGAGGGAAGGGGCGAGGGAGGTGGGAACACCAAGCGCCCCCCCCCCAAAGATGTATCCCAGCTCCCACCGCCCCCCCTCCCGCCAGGACCATGCGTATGTTCTTCTATCCTTTTTAGCCTCCCATCCCCTCTCTCTCTCGCTTCTCCTCCTACGTTCTGACTATTCACGGCTGTCCGGCAGCTTGCCCGTCCCAGGACTCCCTCCACCTCTCGGTCTGCCAGAATTCTTTTCCAGAAGGCCTTTATGGTGGGGCATTCCCACCAAATATGGGCCATTGAGCCCACAGTTGAGCACCCCCTCCAGCAGGTGTTAGCCTTTGTTCCGTCCATTTTATTGACTCTGTCTGGGGTGACGTACCATCTTGCTAAGACTTTATAGTGGATTTCCGTTCTCCTATTATCTAGTGACGTGTAGTGAGCTAAACTCAAAATTTTTTCTACCATATTCCTATTGCACTGTGTCCCCAGTTCCTGCTCCCACCTTTTAACATACGGAGGCCCTACCCCCTCCTGCTCTGCTTCCAAAATTCTATATATTTGGGCAATAACACCACCTGCGTGTTCTTTCGTACAGAGTTGCTCCAATGGCCTGAGCTCCTCCATACCTCTGAGAGGCTTCGGTAGGTTTCCGATGAAATGGGAAAGTTGGAGATACCTCCATCTGTCAATCACCCAGAGTTCTGACTCTCTGCTCAATTCCGTGAAAGTGCGTATTTTACCCTTATCAGTGAAGTCTTTCAATTGAACGGAATCCTCCTTTAGCCAATTCCCCCCCACCTCCCTCCTCCCTGGTTCAAAAAATAAATTATTTTTCATGTGTATCAACGGTGAATTATATGTCCATTTGTGCTGTGTATGTATTTTGTCCCAATATTTAAAAGTGTTTTGCGTTAGTATAGATGTGTTAGTGCTGAGTGCTCTAAACTTTGGAGGATTCCAAAAAAAAAAAGAAAAAAGAAAAAAAAAAAAAAAAAAAAAAAAAAAAAAGAGAAGGGGTCCCCTCCCCACTCCCCCCCCGCCCGCCTCCCCCTCTCCCCCCACGCCTCCACCCCATTGCCTCCTCTATCTCTGTAACAAGTCAGGGATGGGAATGCCCAGACTGCCACAGAAGTCCTGCATTTCTTCCATGAATCTCATTCTGTATGATCTTCCGTCCTTGGTTACGATCAGGGATGTTGGAAACCCCCAGCTGTATTTTAGGTTTGCCTTCCTGAGTTGGTCGAGTATTGGTCTCATCCGTCTTCTCCTCTCCAGTGTACCAGCTGAAAGGTCCGTGAAGATCTGCAGCTCTCTGTTTTCGAAATTTATTGGGGGGGCCCCCTTTAGTTTTTTCCAGATTATTTCTTTGTCCTCGTATTGATGAAATTTTACAATGACATCCCTGGGGGAATCTTGCTTTATATGGGGGGGCTTCCTTACTCTGTGGACCC
The DNA here is from genome assembly GCA_037952925.1 of Lithobates clamitans. Taxonomy (NCBI): domain Eukaryota; kingdom Metazoa; phylum Chordata; class Amphibia; order Anura; family Ranidae; genus Lithobates; species Lithobates clamitans. The sequence goes on along the minus strand of JBBGZY010000293.1, from coordinate 6,018,219 downwards.
TGTCGATTCTTAATATTTCGTCTTCTCGCCTGCCCAGCAAAGGGTTGAATATCTTCCTCATCTTCTCTTCCAAGTTTTCGTTGCGTTGTTCCGGGATGAATCTAATACGGAGATTTTGTCGTCGGCTCTGGTTCTCCTGTTCTTCCAGTCTGTACGTCAGCAGGCGGTTTTCGTTTTGTACATTCCTAATTTGTTCTTTTAAATCTGAAATGTCCTTGGCTTGGAGCACTGAGGCCTCTTCGGCTTCCTCCAGCCTGCGGAGGAGGTGGCCCATGTCGGAGCGGACATTTGAGATTTCTGCTTTAATCACACTTTCTAGTTTATTTTCCAGTTTAGTGAACATTTCACTCATGTCTAATTTACTCGGGGCTAGGGCCATCATTCGCTGCTCTTCGGTCATGTAGCTTGCGGGTACCCCCTCCGGGGCCGACTCTTCATGGGTCTTGTCCCCCTGTCCCCCCTTTTGTTTCTGTTGCTCCTTCTTCTTTGTACCCGTGTGTTTCGCCTCCATTCCTGGGCTCTTTAAACTAGCTTCTTTTAAGTATTTTTGTATGGAGCTAGTATTTAAGCTTTCTCTTGAACTATGGGGTTCTGTTGTTCTTGATGACCGGCCTCGCATTCTTCCGGTCTCGATCCTAATTTGCCTCTGCTGGTGATTGGGTTCTAACAGATGTCGCCGTCGTCCCCCTAGTCGCTTCACTCTTTTGGGATCTCCGTCCCTCTACGGGCCATATGGGAGAGGATCCGCCGTACCGCTGGGATCTATAAACTGTATTAGGTATCTACAGTGTCTGTGCCGTTTCTTCCTCCTTCCGGGCCACACAATACCTTTACCCCTACCGAGGAGAGAGAATGAGAAAACCAAGAGGGGGACCGGTGGGGGGGAAGAGTTGGTCACCCTCAGGCGTCTCAGCACCTAAGCTCAAATGTCCTCTCTAATTTATATGGCTAGGGGGTGAAATCAGGGGCTCCCAGTAATCTAGTCCTTTTAAACTTGGGCTGATAGCAGAGGAAACAAACGCCCCAGTTAATCCAGTTATCCTGGTCTCCCAGACTCACTTCAGGTTTTCCCAATTAGACCCGTTCAGTTCATACAGTTCATACCCGCTTGTGTCCACTGTCATTCAGTTATGTCAGGGAAGCTTCTCCTACCTTGCTTCTTCTTGAACAGCCGAGCGACACCCTGAGTTCTTGGATCTGTAGATCTTGCTCTCAGATGCACACGAGTTTAGTGGTCAGCTGCAACTCCGTCCTGTAACCTTTCTGTGGGAGGCTCATGGTTCGCTGGGGCTGTCAGCTGCTCGTCACGCAGAGCTGGGGAAGGGGGATGGTATACCCGTCAGCCCTACTTGTTTCCCGTGGCGGATATGTACTACCGCCGTTGCTTCGATAATCCTGGCTGGGGGGGGGGAGCGGTATGAGAGCGGTGTGAGAGGGGAACCGGACGCTCAATCGAATGCCGGCACCTCGCCGTCTCTCATCCCGCACGGCATCTCAGAGCTCCTGGACGCCTCGTCTCCCTCCTCCCGTGGGGCCGGTGCTGGGCCCCTCCCCTGTGCCGACGTCAGACGCACATCACGTGCCGACGTCCGCCATCCTGGTTAATGTCTTTTAAATGTGAGTGCACATTTATCGTTTTTCATTTTACCAATATGTTTTAATAAATGCTACACTTAGGTAGTGGCAACATTGCAAGTAATGAGATGATGAGAAATGAGTCTCTTGTGCCTAAATGAACAATACAGTGAAAGTCCAGGTTACATTTTAGAAAAGCAACCATATCAGTAGAGTAAGGGCAATGTAATAAATGATGATATCACTGCAATCTTTTCTAAAGAACAGATTTCTGAGATGGAAATGCCACTGGTCGTCCCACTGAATCTGCCCACTGGCCATCCCACAAAGGCCCATCCCATGTCTTCCTTCTCCATCCCATGTTCTCCATCCCATGTCTGCTTCCTCCTCCAGTCCCATCTCCTCCATCCCAGGTCCTCTTCCTCCTCCAGTCCCATCTCCTCCATCCTATGTACCCCTACTCCAGTCCCATTTCCTACATCCCATGTACTCCTACTTCAGTCCCAACTCCTCCATCCCACATCCTCCTCCTCCAGTCTCATCTCCTCCATCCCACATCATCCTCCTCCTGCAGTCCCCTCTCCTTCATCCCATGTCCTTCTCCTCAAATCTCCTCCAACCCATGTCCTTCCCATCCATTCCGATCTCCTCCATCCCATTCCTCCTCAAGTCCCATCTCTAACATCCCATGTCCTCCTCCTCCTGCAGTCCCATCTCCTCCCACCATAGGTGGGGGGCAGCAGGACAGGTTGGGGGCAGCGTGACAGGAGTGGGACAGGTGGGGGGCAGTGTCATACACTCCTTGGGAATTACCAGTCCTCCCAGCTCTCACCTGTCCAGCAGCGGCTCCTCCAGATGGTGTCTGTGGAGAAGATCTGGTGCCAGGAGGGGTAGCTGAGCCTGTGTTCTATCTCCACCAGGATCTCCGTTGGCAGTTGCAATACAGAGTGAGGGGGGGCTCCCCCACCCTGACCTCCTCTTCTTCCTCCTCCACCATGGGGCTCTCCGTTGGCACCAACTGGTCTCACCCACCCTGCACAGGTGAGCGCACAATATCGTTCCTGACCAAAGCCTGTCTGACAGCGGGCCCCGACTACTCCCTGCACACACGTGGGATCTGCCCACCACTCTACCCTCCTCTGCATCCTGGCAGTCGGTCCGCTCTGACAGCATCTGCCCAACGTTAAAGACGGCCTTGTTTGGGACACAAGGTCTGGGCCCCTCGGGACGCCCGTGCCCCCTACTCGTGTTTGGGCTGTCCCCCCACGATTGTTGTCCTGCATGCATCTAAATCTCCTTGCCTCTGAAGCCCGATCCTTGTTTGGATCGTGCTTCAGAGGCTACTTGCAGGCGCTTTTTGTTTGTACTGTCACCAGTCAGTGTCCCTGATCATCACCACATCAGTTATATGATGACGCTGTACTGCACTGGTGACAGTATGTAAAAATAAAAAAAAAATTGAAAATGTTTTTTTAAATCTCTTCATTTTCCAAAACATTATGACAAAAAAATTACAACTTCCAAAAACCCACCATGCCTCTTATGCCGCGTACACACGGACGGACTTTTCGATGGACTAGGTCCGGTGGACTTTTCGACTGACTTTCCGACGGTCTTTCCGACGGACTTTCCTGCGGACTGTCGAATGAACGGACTTGCCTACACACGATCAACCAAAGTCCGACGGATTCGTACGTGATGACGTACGACCGGACTAATATAAGGAAGTTCACAGCCAGTAGCCAATAGCTGCTCTAGCGCCAGTTTTTGTCCGTCAGACTAGCATACAGACGAGTGGACTTTTCGACCGGACTCGGAAAGATTTGAAACATGTTTCATTTCTAGGTCCGTCGAACTTTTGGGGAAAAAAAGTCCGCTGGAGCCCACACACGATCGAATTATCCGCCGGAGTCTGCTCGTGTGTACGCGGCATTACTTGGACTGTCTACTTTTCAAAAAGGGGTCATTTGGGGGGTATTTCTATTGTCCTGGCCTTGAGAAATGAGAGACCGTCAGTACAGCGAAGAAAAACACATTTTCTTAAAATATTTCAGTCTTTTTTAGTTTATTTGGCAAAAAAAATAAAAAACCCAGCAGTGATTAATACCACAAAAGACAAACAAAAGAAAGTTCTATTTGTGTAAACAAAATGATAAAAATTTTGTTTTGGTACAGCGTTGGATGTCTGCGCAATTTTCACTCAAAGTGTGACAGCGCTGAAAGCTGAAAATCAGCCTGGGCAGGAAGGGGGTAAAAGTTCCAGGAATGTGGTTAAACTCGAGAACAAAATACAATTCTTATTGCCTTTACAAGTCACTAGATGTGTTGGCTGCCTTAGCTTTCCCTTTTTTTTCTCTTTATTTCACGTTATTCCTGCCTGTAACACAATGTTGTTTTTTCTGCAGGTATTCTTTTTTTTTTTCTTATTAAATAGATATTATAAAAAAAATAAACAATAAAAAAAAACTTTCAATAGTATTTTTAACAGACTACAAGGGAGCAAATAAGAGATGTTCATTGGTAAAGATTACTTTCATTTTAAATGGGTTTTCTGTTCCCACTGAGAAATGATATTCCTTCTTGCGCCTCTCAATAGTTAAAGGATGTGTGTCTTTAGAGAATGAAAAACAGTTCTAATTAGAGGAGGAAACTCTAATCATTGCAAAGGCTGTGCAACACCAGGGCAGAGCCACACAGCTAAGATCCAAGGAACGAGGAGGAAGGTATTTTCCATTTGGGAGGCAATTGGGGGGCTAAACATCGATTGCACTGAAGGTAAAACTGTCTTTTAAAGCAAATTGTCCTTTAGGAACAAAACAATTGAACCTAGCTGCAGGATGTATGCTGTGGTAAAGGGCGCTCCCAATGCTCCTCGAATCCTGGAAACCGTCTAACGATCTTTTTCCAATCGATCATTCACATGTATGGTGAACTTGGTCGAATGAGCCCGGGAACAGCCAGATCAAATCTTTGTTATCTATCCTCCGCTCCCAATCTCCCACATCCTGAAAATCAAGCACTAGGTGTTTCCGATAAACTGATGCACTCCCCTGCTGGAAATATAGTAAGTGACATTTTTTTTAACAATAAACAAACGATAGTACACTAATTCTGCCTTCCCTGGCTCTTTTTGGTGGAGCTTGATTTTCAGATGTGGGAGATTGGAGTATAGATAACAAAGACTTGATCTGGCTGTTCCCGGGCTCATTCGACCAAGTTCACCATACATGTGAACGATCGATTGGAAAAAGATCGTTGGACAGTTTCCAGGATTCAAGGAGATACTTCATGTCTTATTGTCATTTGCTGGTCAGGGCCATCTGGTGCGTGCAATTTGTTGTCACTTTTGGGTGAAAAGTCACAAATATTATTTGGATTTTATTTCTCATATGGTGTTGGGGTTTAATCATCTAGAAAGAACTTTGGAGCTGTTTTGAACTTTTTGAGATCTATTTGAGCAATCATAAATATATTAACCACTTAAGGACCAGGCCTTTTTTTTAGGTGTGTGTGTGTGTGTGTGTGTGTGTTTTGGGTTTTTTTTTTTTTTTTTTTTTCTAGAAAATTACTTTTTATTTTTTTCCCTAGTCGTTGCAATACTTTCTGTTTTACAAGTGCACTTTTTGGAAAAAAATACTTTTTTGAATTAAAAAAAAATAAGACAACAGTAAAGTTAGCCCAATATTATTATAATTTTTTTTTTTTTTGTGAAAGATAATGTTACGCCGAGTAAATTGATACCCAACATGTCATGCTTCAGAACTGCGCCCGCTCGTGGAATGGCGACAAAATTTTACCCTTAAAAATCTCCATAGGTGACGTTTAAAAAAAATTCTACCGGTTGCATGTTTTGAGTTAGAGGAGGTCTAGGGCTAGAATTATCGTTCTCGCTCTACTGATCGCGGCGATACCTCACATGTGTGGTTTCAACACCGTTTTCATATGCGGGTGCTACTCACGTATACGTTCGCTTCTGCACGCAAGCTCGGCGGGACAGGGCACGTTTTAATAAAAAAAAAAAAAAAATTTTGTCTTTTTTTCCTATTTACCTTTTTTTATTTTTACACTGTTAAAAAAAAAAAAAAATTGTCACTTTTATTCCTATTACAAGGAATGTAAACATCCCTTGCAATATAAAAAGCATGGCAGGACCTTTTTAAATATGAGATCTGGGGTCAAAAAGACCTCAGATCTCATATTTACACTACAATGCAAAAAAAAAAAAAAAAAAAAAAAGCCTTTTTTTTTTTTTTTTTTTAGTGTTTTGACAGTGCGCGGACCGGATAGCCTCTGCCTCTGCCACTGGCTCTGGTAAGCGGAAGAGTGCGGCGGGAGGGGGACTCCTCTCCCGCCGGCGATAAGTGATCTCACGGCGAATGATACCTGGGATAACAGTATCCGTTTTCAAAATATCGGCGGTCGGCAAGTGGTTAACACATATAGCGCTTTCTTTTGGTGGTATTTGATCACCTCTGCGGTTTTTATTTTTTGCGCTATAAACAAATGGCGACAATTTTGAAAAAAACTGATTTATTTTTTTACTTTTTGCTATAATAAATATCCCCCCAAAAAAATATAAAAAAAAAAACCTTTTTCCTCAGTTTAGGCATTTCCCCGTTCTTCCTCTCCCTGAGACATCGAGTCCGCGGGACCCGCGATCATACTTACAGAGCTCGCGGAGGGCGCTCGCAAACCGCTTCTTAAAGGGCAACATACAGGTACGTTAATATGCCTGTACGTGCCCTTCTGCCAACCTATATCGGTGTAAGCCGGTCGGCAATCGGTTAAAAACAAAATGACTGAATTTGCAGCTGCAGGATTAGTTGAGAGCATAAAATCATCTGCTTCATGTTTGGTCCCTTCAACCCTGTCTAGAGCTCCCTTGAAATGTCTCCACCAAGGCCAGGACTAGGGGGGGAGGCAGGTAGTTACCATGTGCGTTTTCATGTGATGGGGCGGGGGCACCGCAAGGCAGCAGCCCATAGAGTAAAAGCAGCTACATCAAGCCACATACAGGGTGACGTTAACTTCTGTATGATGTCCAGCGGCATCAGTGAACATCACTATACGTTTTGTAGCGCCCACCTGTTTGGGTGAGTGCTACAATAGAAAGTTAGGTGTTATGATAGGTCAAAATTGCCAGAATTTCACCCTGCGGTGTAATCTGGTGGGGTTTGATTGGAATGGGATGTTTACTAGGGTAGAGGAGGGTGTGACCCCCTGCACTCTGCTTGGACAGTTTCCTTTGTCTTCTGGAGTTTGGCTTGGAAGATGGGAGGAATACAAGTAAGAGTGACAGGTAGCTTCTGGAAGACACCTCTGGACCAATCATTAATTTGTTGGGACAGAGGCAGGACTTGTATAAAAGGCCTGGTCACATGCTTCCTGGGGTTCTTCTTGTTGGAGGATGGAGGATTTGTGTGGGTGTTCTCCCCTTTGGGTGAGAGGAACATGCTCCCTGGTGTGGTTCTGTATGGGAAGAGAAAAGATCCAGGAGTGAGGATGTAGCCACTAGTACAGCGTTTGTGCTCTGCCCTGCGGGAGGAGAGAGAAAGCAAGTTATGTGGATGGAAGAGAAACTACAGGACATTCTTATTAACCGTTGCCAATACTGACATACAAGGACTGGGAGAGGATTTTCTATGTGCGACATGGATCATCACTCAAACACAAGTGAGGGTAACCCAGGGAGAAACAGCACTTCTAAGAGACTTGGTAGGGGTTAGTGTGCGGCTTCAGGGGAACAGAGCTGGGCCCTAGAGAACTAATACCCCGGAGGAATCCAAAAGTCTTCTTCTGAATGTTATTCAGAGTATCGTTCATGGAGTTAGAATCAGAAGTACTGTAAAGTCGGGAAGTGGTGGCTAACAGGAAGAAGGAAAGACTCGATGCACTATGAGAATTTATGCAAGATGGACGTTTTACTAATAAGGGCTTCTTACAATCTGGATGTAATACTGTATTGTTCATCACTAAACCACACCGGAAGTCATTCAGAGTGACTTTTCAGTACAGTGCAGCCTTTCATATGGAAACCGCAATAAAGTTGTACATAGTTTACTTTCAATGACTGTCTGCGTGTTCTATTTGGTTGGGGAAGAGGGGTAATGGAACAAGCTCCAGAGTAGAACGAACTTTTAGCCGCTCCTACGGGAGTAGGGCGCTACACGTTGTTACCTAGGGCACCATTTAGCCTGCTGGGAGCTTGTATGGAGGCATGCAAAGATGTGCTACTATTTACAGTACCCTGAAAAAGTATTCATACCCCTTTTCCACATTTTGTCATGTTACAACCAAAAAACGTGAATGTATTTTATGTGATAGACCAACACAACGATGCACGTAATTGTTAAGTGGAAGGTAAAATTCTAAATATACTGTATTTATTGGCGTATAACACTCACTTTTTCACCATGAAAATCAGGTGCAAATAGCGTGTGCGTGTTATACGCCAATACTTCAATTTTAGCTGCCTCGGAGGGGACAGGACGAGCACCGTGAGATTACATACAGTGAGAATCTCCTGTTTACTTGGCGTCCTCTGTAATAGGAAGTCCCGTCTCCTGGGCCGCCATTGGACCACTGTTCTGTCTATCATAGGAGATTCTCACTGTATGTAATCTGTCGGTGCTCGTCCCACCACCCTCCCTGTCCCCTCTAGGCTGTAGATGGGCATCGATCAGACAGCATTGAAGGCATTGGTGATGTTGCTGCATTGATGGCAATGGTGAGGCTGCTGCATTGATGGCAATGGTGAGGCTGCTGCATTGATGGCAATGGTGAGGCTGCTGCATTGATGGCAATGGTGAGGCTGCTGCATTGGTGGCAATGGTGAGGCTGCTGCATTGGTGGCATTGGTGAGGCTGCTGCATTGGTGGCATTGGTGAGGCTGCTGCATTGGTGGCATTGGTGAGGCTGCTGCATTGGTGGCATTGGTGAGGCTGCTGCATTGGTGGCAATGGTGAGGCTGCTGCATTGATGGCAATGGTGAGGCTGCTGCATTGATGGCAATGGTGAGGCTGCTGCATTGATGGCAATGGTGAGGCTGCTGCATTGATGGCAATGGTGAGGCTGCTGCATTGATGGCAATGGTGAGGCTGCTGCATTGATGGCAATGGTGAGGCTGCTGCATTGATGGCAATGGTGAGGCTGCTGCATTGATGGCAATGGTGAGGCTGCTGCATTGATGGCAATGGTGAGGCTGCTGCATTGATGGCAATGGTGAGGCTGCTGCATTGATGGCAATGGTGAGGCTGCTGCATTGGTGGCAATGGTGAGGCTGCTGCATTGGTGGCAATGGTGAGGCTGCTGCATTGGTGGCAATGGTGAGGCTGCTGCATTGGTGGCAATGGTGAGGCTGCTGCATTGGTGAGGCTGCTGCATTGGTGGCATTGGTGAGGCTGCTGCATTGGTGGCAATGGTGAGGCTGCAGATGGGCATTGATCAGGCTGCATTGATGGCACTGATGAGGCTGCAGATGGGCACTGACCCTTATTTTGCTTCAAAGTTCCTTATTTAAAGAGTAAGATTTTTTCCTGAAACTTCCATCTTAAAATAAATGTGCGTGTTATACGCTGATTAAATACGGTATTTTTTTTTTTTGTTGTTGTTTTTTTAGTGGAACCAATTGCCTTCAGAAGTCACCTAATTAGTAAATAGAGTCCCCCTGTGTGTAATTTAATCTCTGTATAAATACAGCTGTTCCGTGAAGCTCTCAGAGGTTTGTTAGAGAACCTTAGTGAACAAACTGCATCATGAAGGCCGAGGAACACACCAGACACGTCAGAGATAAAGTTGTGAAAAAGTTTAAAGCAGGGTTAGGTTAAAAAAAAATATCCCAAGCTTTGGCATCTAACAGGGCAATGTTCAATTCATCATCCCAAAATGGAAAGGGTATGGCACAACTGCAAACCTACCAAGACATGGCCATCCACCTAAACTATTTTTCTGCTGTATTTTTTTGCAACTTATCAGTTGACACTCACCTCAGTCAGCTGACTTCACACCATGAGCTCCAACTTCCCAACGTGTATGTACCCAACAAGAGTGTCTGTAACCAACATACTCGCCCCATTGCTACTACTTTTGATAGCAGTGATCTCCTGGGTATACTGGCCACAGGGGCTTCAGGGCGTTTTTTTTTTCCCGTAACTGTTATATAATTAGTTACCATCCCCCATAAGTGATCAGGTGGCTCTAGAGCTGGCCAGATCATTTTTATTGGAAATCTCTTCACCGGCTTTTAAAGTGAATACCATGCTCATGGCTGTAGGACCAGCCATGAGCTTGCTTTAACAACTTGCCTACAATGCAGGTTATAAACATACCTAATATAGACAATTGTATGAACTAACATTGTCATGTCTTCCATACAGTGGTCTATTGTGAGGCATGATTTCCCATAGGTGTGCAGTAATCATCTTCCTTATGTTCTTTTATGTGTAGCGCTACCCCAAAAAAGATCACTGTTTCATGTTCCAGGTTCTATTCCTGCTAGTGCAGCAGCCAAGCATACAGAGGGCCGAGGTTGCCTACCCCTGGTCTAGGAGTTGTCTTTTTAACAGTTTATTGCACGTTAACTTGGATGGGGATTGACCACTTGACCACTGGGCACTTAAACCCCCTTCCTAACCAGACCAATTTTCAGCTTTCGGTGCTCTCACACTTTGAATGACAATTACTCAGTCATGTAATACTCTACCCATATGAAATTTTCATCTTTTTTTCCCCACACAAATAGAGCTTTATTTTGGTGGTATCTGATTACTTCTGGGTTTTTTATTTACTGTGCTATAAATGAAAAAAGACCAAAAATTTTGTAAAAAAAAAAAATGAATTTTCTTCATTTCTATTGTAAAATTTTGCAAATAAGTAATTTTTCTTAAATTTGGGCCAAAATTTATACTGCTACATATCTTTGGTAACAATAACCCAAATTAGTAGATATTATTTAGTCTGTGTGAAAGTTATAGAGTCTACAAGCTATGGTGCCAATCGCTGAAAATGGATTACACCTGATGTACTGAGGCCTATCATTTCTTGAGACCCTAACAAGCCAGGAAAGTACAAATACCCACAAAATGACCCCTTTTTGGAAAGTAGACATTCCAAGGTGTTGGGTTTTTTTTTTGTTTTTGTTTTTTTTCACACCAAATTGTCATAACAGGTTATTTCTCTCACATAGCATGTACATTCCACAAATGACACCCCAAAATATATTCTGCTACTCCTCCTGGGTATTGTGATACCACATGTGTGAGACTTTTACACATTCTGGCCACATACAGAGGCCCAACATTGAAGTAGCACATTCAGGCGTTCTAGGAGCATAAATTGCACATCTAATCTCTCAACCACCTATTACACTTTTGAAGGCTCTGGAGCACCAGGACAATGGAAACACCCACAAAGTGACCCCATTTTGGAAAGCGAACACCCCAACGTATAATCTGAGGCAAAAAAAATGAAAACTTTTTTTTTTTTTTTTCACAAAGTTGTCCATTTCTAAGCTATTTCCAACACATGGCATGTACACAGCAAAAATGACACCCCAAATTCTGCTACTCCTCCTGAGTATGGCGATACCACATGTGTGAGACTTTTACACAGCCTGGCCACATACAGAGGTCCAACATTGAAGTAGCACATTCAGGCGTTCTAGGAGCATCAATTACACATCTAATTTCCTTACAATCTATCACATTTTTGAAGGCATATTTCGAACACATAGCATGAACATACCAAGAATTACACCCTAAAATACATTCTGCTGAGCAAAGGGTAAACAAAAGATTACCTTTTGGTTTTAGTAGTGCAGTTGTCCACAGGAGGAGAGCCCTGATGCAGGCAGGGACGTGGTCCGTGACAGTGAATGGAATTGTCCAGGCAGCAGGCAGGAATATTGTACATATTCAGTACAGGCAGGGATACTGTCCATATACAATCCAGGGTCAGTGCAAGTAGAGACCTTGTCAGCAGTGTCAAAATATTGGTCCTGGTAGTAAGCAGGAACATGGTCTAAGTAGCAGGCCAGGAAATAATGGGGACAGGGGTAGAGGCTTCTCCCACTCAAATCTCTTTGAAGCCTCCGAGTCTCCAGACCCTAATCGGGAATGAGAAAACTGAAAAATTAGTTTTTCTTCATCCAGAAAAACAATTCTGGAGCCCCTCACATGTGAGACCCCTGTGTTATGAAGCCAACTACTCCAGTAGCAGAGTAAAAGACCAGTCCAAGAGGCAGGCAAAAAACCTGGTCAAACAGGCCAGGGTCAGTTCCAGAGCAGGTAGAGGTAGGTACAGTTTAGCGTTAGGCAGAAGCGTGGTCGTTTAGCAGGCCAGGGTCAGTTCCGGAGAAGGCAGCGGTATGTACAGTGGCATAAAGGGGTGTGGCGGTAAATGACAATTACGTTTACCATACTTCCCTAAAAATGTAGAGGAGCATGGTAACAGCGGAAACATTCATCAATACAAAGGCCTGGTTGGGAAGGACAATCGGGACAATAATACACGGTGTCTCTTCTAGTTCCTCCTCTGGAGCACACCCGGCATTTCTTCTGACGTTTCCGGCCTGTTTCATGGTGGGGGAGTCTCTCAGGAAAGTGGCGTTCGTGGGGTCTGCTCACTGAATCCAAGCGAATGCTTTCTGGTGCGTCTTCAGGGTACAAAAGGGTGGAGATAATTTCTTCTTGGTACTGAAGATGAGATACGGGGCTCTCTGTAGATTTACGGTAAATAACAAAACTATTGTAAATGGCCAAACTGAAAAGATATATGAAGACTTTTTTTTTTTTTTTTTTTTTATACCAAAAGCGGCTTTTTCTTGTGGGAAGGTAGGGTTCGATCATCTGATAATTTAAGTAGACTCCCCCCATGAACAAATTATAGTTATGGACACATTTTGTTTTTTGGATTGGGCCGTTTCTTCGGGGGATTTCCACGTAGGTGTCGTTGTGAGCATGTGGATGTTTTGTCTGTCCCTCCCACCTGAGAGCCAATATCTCTTCATTCCGCAAAGACGCCGTCTCCCCTTGTCGTAGTCTTTTTCAGTAACGAGCCTTTGCGGGAATCCTTTCCTATTGGCTCGCACTGTACCACATGCTGGAGTGTCCTTGTGTTAAAGATTGCAGAAGAGGGGCAAGCTTGTATAGTAATTATCTACATAAAGGTGGTAACCCTTTCCAAGGAGTGGATATACAAGCTCCCAGACAACCTTTCCACTGGCTCCGATGTACTCTGGACATTCAGGGGGCTGCAGTTGGGTGTCCTTCCCTTCGTACACCCGGAAGGGGTAGATATACCCCGTTTCTCGGTCTCATAGCTTGTAGAGCTTAACCCCATATTGGGCCCTTTTGCTGGGGATAAACTGCTTGAAGCCAAGCCTGCCTGTGAAGTGGACCAATGACTCATCCACGGAGATATTTTGGTCGGGGGTAAATAACTGGATGAATTTCTCAGAGAAAAAATTTAGAAGTGGCTGAATTTTAAATAATTTGTCATGTGATGGGTCATTATAGGGAGGGCACTTGGTGTTGTCATTGTAATGAAGGAAACGCATTATCATGAGGTATCTTGATCTTGCATAATGAATGAATAGATTGTCATGTGGTGGATGGGGTTGGTGGACCAATAGGAGTATAATTCATTTTTTTTTTTGTGAGTCCCATATTAAATGTTAGGCCTAAAAATAATTTAAATTCCTCCACTGTCAATGCTCTCCACTCATAGGGACGGGCATAACTTGAACCAGGATTGCTTGTTATGAATTGTTGTGCATAGAGGTTGCACTGGGCCACGATGGAGGATAATAGGTCTTGGGTAAAAATTAAATTAAAAAAATCAATAGGGGAAAAATTCTCTGTGTTCACCTGAACACCTCGCTGGGCGGTGAAAGGGGGGATGTTTGCTGCTCTTGAATTCGGGGGAAGCCACAGAGGGTTTTCAAGGGCATAGGGAAGGCCGGCATGGGTCCTAACGCTTTGGGGCCGAGATGACATCCCGCTAGTTCTTAGCCTTTGCTGCAGTGGTACTTTATTTCTTCTGGATGGCACTGTGCTACTGGTAGATGGCACTGAACTGCTAGCTGATGCCACTGCATTTCTGGTGGATGGCAAGGAGCTGCTGGTTGATGCCACAGCACTACTTGTGGTAGCCTGATGCTCCATGCCAGAATGCCTTCGTTTCATGGGCACACTTTGCTCTTCCTCCGATTCTGTATCAGACCCACTGCTTACAACAGGTTCATATTCTGAATCAGACAAAGACTCAGAGAGCTCCCTGCTGCTCTCTTCGGTCAAGCTAAGCTGTTGGTATGCCTCCTCAGCGGAAATGTTTTATTTTTTTTTTTGCCATACTGGTGACTGTGGGCTGTGGTGACAAACTGCTGTGGTAGGGACACTTGGACAGAAATGGCTGCACACTTCAGTGCGCGCGCGGTGCAAGATTTCTGGAGGACATTCATGGACGCCCGCCCAGAACAAGCCGACCACGTTGTAGCCGTCTTTCGGCTATGACCCGGTCGGCATGTGGTTAAAGAGCTGTGGGATACTCCAGAACTTTGCACAGGAATATGAGGATACTATCCCCCTAACAGCAGCTTCTTGGCACAGTCCTCCAAACATTAGTACATGAAGTGGGCAGCCTGGCATTTGCAGTGTCCCAGGCCAGGCCTGAATGTAGCAAGGGTTGGCAACAGCACAGTCACTGAGATCCATACTCGCGGTATCCCCTGGGCTTGGATGTCTCCTCAGACTCAAGCAGGCAGACTCCTCTGCAGCACCTCCCAGATGAGATCCTCAGTTGCACCCCTCTTTTGGTTCCTCAAGGGCTGGTAAGCAAATGGACTCACCTGAGATAAGCATGGCAGGTGGAAGTGTGAAAAAGATGGCCAGGGAGGGCAGACAACCCATTCCTGACTAAGAACCTCTCCTACTGGAAAGAACGCTGCTCTCGGTGGTTCCAGACTATTCATAACCCCCCCCCCCCCCCCCAACCACTATCTGGACACACCTCTTCAGGGATTGGTTGGAGCTGCATACATTTTCAGGCTGCCTATTTGACTCTCCCACCCATTATATTCTGGAAATCTTCAGAAAACCGGGGGAGCAGTCAAACCTACAGCATGCAGAAGCCAGGACAGACCAAAGCAATCCCACCTTCTGCTCTTCCAATTACATGAAAGCCAAAAACTAAATTTGCCTAACCGAAACCTAGCAGGAGGGTGCTACATATTGTATGTCTGTTTAAATGCGTTCTATTTTGTCATTTCTGTCCTGTTTCATCATCATAACATCCGTGGTCCCCTTTTTTTTTTTTTTTTTTTTTTTTTGCTTTAAATGAGGTATGTAGCATTAGTGGAGGTACTGCTGTATTACCCTGTAATCAAGGAAAAAGAAATCTGGATGGCTGCACTACCAAGCTGAGATCCGAAACTCCTTTATTAGCTTAAAATCATGAAAAGCACAACATGTACAAGTAGGGGAGGAAAGGCTAATGCGTTTCACACACAAACTGTGCTTTATCGAAGCTTAGCTAGCATCTGTGAACTGATATTCCCCCTTGTACGTGTTGTGCTTCTCATGATTTTAAACTAATAAAGGTGTTTTGGATCTCGGCTTGGGGGTGCAGCCATCCGGATTTTTTTTTCCTTGATTGCTACAGCTGCGACTGGGCGAGCACCCTGCACAAGGAGATCATGCCGATTGAGCCAACTCCTCTTTGAGCAGCGTGATCATATGTCTGTATTATCCTGTAATATTGAAGGTCCACATCTTTTGCGTGTGATACACTTTAATGGATTGATTTGGCTACACAGTTTGCATGGACTTTTGTTGAATGGTATTGTTCCTCTATTTGCGTTCATGTAATCGCAAAGTTTCCTGTTGATTAATTTATGTTTGAGGTTGATGGTTGCCTGAAAGCCTGTATTTACACATATGGTTTATTTACTATCCTACAAAAGTGCAGCGCTCTCCTTCAAATAAATCAAATGCATGAATCTTTCAATACATAAAGTGCATCAGTGACCAAAAAACAATATAAAATATATCTATATATAAAAAAAACTACTATATGTATAAATCAATCAGTGAGTCCATCTTTCAACAAAAGTCCATAAAGATAGAGATCTATCTTATCTATCTTATCTATCTTATCTATCTTATCTATCTTATCTATCTTATCTATCTTATCTATCTTATCTATCTTATCTATCTTATCTATCTTATCTATCTTATCTATCTTATCTATCTTATCTATCTTATCTATCTTATCTATCTTCTCCAAATGTAGTGTTTTTGGTTGTGGCCAAAAAGCTCAATTTTGGTCTCATCACTCCAGATGACTTTGTACCAGAAGGTTTGAGTCTTGTCTCTGTGCGGTTTGGCGTATTATAAGCGGGACACTTTGTGTAGTAATGGCTTTCTTCTGGCGACTCGACCGTGCAGCGCACAGACAAGTGTAACGCTATAGATTTTTAGAAGCTTATGATGTAACTTATATAAAATTATGAAAAAGGAAAGTCTATGTCAATCCACAATATACAAAAAATTTAAAAATTAAATTAAAAAATAAAGTCTCTGGTACTCTTCAGGTGTCTCTTCAAATACAAAAGACTGCTGTTAGTCCAAAGGGTATATAACTCCTTAATCACCACGTGGATAACGCATGCAAAGAATTAGGTGTGATGGACCCTCCACATAGAAAGAGTGAAGGCTTACCAGAGGGATTGAACTCATAAGAACATACGTTCAATGAGTCAATCTAGCTTGTATCACCAACAGGCAATCAAAAGGAAGGACCTCCCAACTGGATGGCGACAAAACTCCAAATGTATCCAGACTCGTGAGGGAACTTTCTTTGAAATGGACGGCAAACCTTCCCATGGATCATCTCAGAGGGATAGCCCATATGAAAATAAAGAAGGGGGGCCACATAGCATAATACCGTTTTGTAAAGCAAATTTATTAAAAATAAGTAAACGACTTACATTTCAGTAGTAAAAAAAGCGCTTCAAGTAAAATTACGGCAGGCAGTGGAGTCTCCCGACGCGTTTCGTCTTATAAGACTTCATCTGGGGTACTCACCCACTGCTGCCATGCCCCTTAATATAGATATCTTAGCTCCCTTAATGAGGATCCAGCTCGTATCTAAAATTAACAAGCACTTCCGGGTTTGGCCAAGATGGTGGACCCACGTGCGTTCCAAGCCTCAATATGGTGTGTGACTCGACCGCGCAGCCCATCTTTCTTCTAGTGCCTCCCTATTGTGCATCTTGAAATAGCCACACCCCATGTTTTCAGAGAGTCCTGTATTTCACCTGTAAGCTATTTGTGGGTATTTCTTTGCATCCCAAACAATTTTCCTGGCAGTTGTAGCTGAAATTTTTGTTGGTCTACCTGACCGTGGTTTGGTTTCAACATAACCCCTCATTTTCAACTTCTTGATTAGAGTTTGAACACTGCTGATTGGCATTCTCCATTCCTTGAATATCTTTTTATATCCCTTTTTTCCTGTTTTATACAGTTCAACTACCTTTTCCCTTAGATCCTTTCACAATTGTTTTGCTTTCCCCATGACTCAGAATCCTTCTTTGCTTGTTGTGTATATGGCCCTTGGGGCAGGGGAATTGCTAGGTCTACAAAAGATCTGGCGCTAGAGCCCATAGCAGCGAACTAAAGAGTCATACGCTTGGGCAGGCATACACATGTATATAATATACGTGTGTGTGAATATTTTATAAACATTATATATTATCATTACATCGGGGTCCCCAGAGAGCCTCCCCCTTGCATCGGGGTCACCAGAGAGCTTGTCACGTTACCTGCCACAAGATGCAGATTGTCACTTTCCACGTCACCTACCACCAGATGCGGATTGTTACATAGAGAGGCTAGGGTATATAGAAGAGAGGCTAGTGCGTATATACAGAAGATAGGCTAGGGGAGTCGTTCCCCCCCCCCCCCCCCCCCCCCATGGTCTGCACTCACCTGCTCAGGAGCTCAGTGGGAATGTTCCTCCCGACTTTATGATATGGGTGGAGCAAGTGAGGAGACTCGCTTTCACACTGATCTCCTGGCTCTAGATGTCATTGAGAGTGCCGCGGCCCTGCGGAAAGCGTTGCCAGGCAACCTGGGACACACTCTCATGGTAGGGCCAGCCCTGGACTCAGGGCTATGGACCCCAGATTCGAGGGTCCAGTCTCAATAGCCAACCCCAAGTGACACCACTGCCTTGGGGTACTATTCCACCCACTGATACTAACAATGGGGCATAATTTCCCCTCCACTGAGACCATTCAAGGGGCACAATTCCATACTCGCAACACCAACAATAGGGTACAAATCCTACCAATGACACCAACTATGGGGACACAATTCCTCCCAGTGACACCAACATTTTGGCACAATGATGGCACATAATTCTTCCCAATGGCATCAATGATGAGCACTATTCCTCCCACTGGCACCAACAATGGGCACAATTCCTCCCTCTGATGTCGGGACCTTTTCTTACTCCCAGTGCCAACAGTCTGCCCCCCCTAAAGTTTGATGGACAGTAAGTTGGCCCCCTGGTTAGAAAGTTTGGAGATCCTTGTTGTAGACCAGTGGCGGTACGTCTATTAGGGGTGCTCGGGCTTCGCCCCCTCTATCACGCCACCCCCCCTCTGTGTAGTATGGATAGATTCATGCATAGCCACCCCCTATTCAGGCACCTTTTCGGACGCTGGGCGTCTGAATTCCAGCAGGGGGGGGGTTTGAAGTACCTGATTAGAGCCATAGGCTCTAATGGGCTTCAAAAAAGGTCAACTCGGGGCGCAGAGCATTGCGCTACGAGCCCACCCAGATGTGTTACTAAAGTGAATATTCGTTTGGCTGAGAGGCGGTTCAGTGTTAGAAAAGCAATCAGGAGGCGCGAATCTAATACCTGTCACCTAATTGGCTGAAGGCACCAGCGCTGTGATTGGACGCCTAGCAGAAGGAAGACGAGGCAAATGGAGGACACAGGAGCCGCCGCCATCACCCGCTGCTCATCCCACAGCTCACCGCCTGACCTGCTGCCTGATCTCCTACCAAGATGAGGTAAGTGTCAAGCAGTCAACAGGTAAGCGGGGGGGCAGAATGTTGCGTCCAGCCCCCAAACCCCCCCCCCCCAAAAAAAAAAAAATTTGAGCACCAGCCGCCACTGCTGTAGACCTACAATGGAAAATCACACAGCTTGTTCTCTGATCACACTGTGGTTGCACTTACTTATCACACAAACTAAATAATTTGATTCTAATGTAGTTGAGGTTATGGCTCAGAGAATATTCTATTTTAGAGGACATTCATTCTGAGAGAACAGGGATGTAACTGACAGTTCCCACCAGAATCAGAAAAGGAAGTTCCCATCAGAAACAAGTAACTAAGTTCCTCTTTCCACGCAACAAGTGCTTTGAAAAGTGTGACATGTTTCTTAAAATAGAGTTTTTTAGTTACATGGTGTTATTACTGATAATACCATCCACCCTTTTTTTTTTTTTTTTTTCTCTTGTCCTCAACATAAGCAGATGTGGTATGGCATGGTATGGAACAGCCTAGTTTTCTTTCTGTCTGGAAATATATTTAGAAGGTCTGGGTGAGCAGTAATCTGTGTTGCTGGGGAGTATCTTCCATCTAACAGTTGCACCCATTTGCATTAAAGTGTGGAATGGTTAAAAAAACAAACACACATACTTACCTGTTGTAGAATTGGTCTGCTGCCACTGTCCCTCAAAGGCTCTAAGCTTGAGAACTGAGTGAACTGGAGTGGCTCTGTGATGTCAGCTGACAGCAGGCTGCAGTAGGTTGCTGATTCTGGGTCATAGAGAGCACAGAAGTGCACGCAATAGTACCCGGTGGTGTCTTCTTGCTAGTAAAACAAGCTATTTTGTGTTACTGTAACTCAACCAGGAATGATAAATGATGAACAGGACAAACGCTTACTTTTGTTCCATTCCTTAATTCATTAACAAAATGTGGCTATACGCTCCAGTGGTGTATTTAGGTTTTGTGCTGCCCTAGGCCTGACTAAATGCGTGCACCCCCTAATTTAAGTATGACACACTCCTTCCTGTCAAGGCCACACCCCTTCCTGTTTAAGACCCATCCTGTCATCTGTAAACCACACTCCTTCAGTGCCTTAAATCAGAGCAGCTTAAGAGTGCCGCCTCACCAGTGTGGCCTCATCAGTTGCCATCAGTGCAGCTTAAGAATGCCGCCTCATTAGTGGGTGTCAGTGCCCATCAGTGCAGCGCTGCCTCATCAATGCTCAGCCCAATGGTGCAGCTTATCAGGGGCCACCAGTGCAGCCAATCAGTGCCCATCAGTGCAGCATATAAGTGCTGACTTGTCAGTGCAGCCTCATCAGTGGCAATCAGTACAGACTCATCAATTTCATAATATCACAGCCTATTAGTGTGTATGAATTGTGTATTGATTATCGCACGGAGCACTTTGCAGTACATGAGTTTTCACTGACTGTGGACTGTTTAAAATTCCACCCAAACAGGGAAGCTTTGCTTATCTGCTCCCCCCCCCCCGGTGCCACATTTGGCACCTTTTCAAGGACGGGGGGGACCGGGTACCTGTTTTTGACTCCACTTCCGGGAGACGGTGCCATCCCTTGGAAGTTCAGCCCTCCTCCTCTTTCCTCCGCCGCCAGGCCATTCAGAAAGCGCAGCTTACTTTGCACATGTGCAGTATGGAACCAACTGTGAAGTTTCAAAATAAAAAATGATTATTCCCGCGCTATCATGTGTAGGTCTATAAGGATGGAAAAGCCACTTGCACCGAATGGGGTCCACGTAAACCCTACATACTGTAAACAATCGGATAGGTGTACAGTATGGTGCTGCACTAATCCTTCAGTAAAATAACAGTAAAGCTGAAGATGGCAATATAGCTGAAAGTGCAGATGTCACTAGTGGAGAAGATATAACAGCTGATTGTGTTACAATTGAAAAATCATTAACTATATCAAGCTGGTGAGCACAGATAAAAGTGCAAAGTGCAACACAAGAAATAAATATTATGAATATAAATAACAAATAAGTTAAAAATTATCGTGCATAGAAGATTTGAAAAGTGACGACAAAGTGCAATACAGTTCATTGCAAGGTAGCAGTAATATGCGTATAGTTCACATATGAAAGTGTACTGCAATATTTATAGAATTATATGCTAATATGATCCAATATTAATACATTACTAATAATGGTGCATTATAAGTAGGGATGAGCCGAACACCCCCCGGTTCGGTCCGCACCAGAACCTGCGAACGGACCGAAAATTCGCACGAACGTTAGAACCCCATTGACGTCTATGGGACTCGAATGTTCAAAATCAAAAGTGCTCATTTTAAAGGCTAATTTGCATGGTATTGTCCTAAAAAGAGTTTGGGGACCCGGGTCCTACCCCAGGGGACATGTATCAATGCAAAAAAAACTTTTAAAAACGGCCGTTTTTTCGGGAGCAGTGATTTTTAATGATGCTTAAAGTAAAAAAAAAAAAAAAGTGAAATATTCCTTTAAATATCGTACCTGGGGGGTGTCTATAGTATGCCTGTAAAGTGACGCGTGTTTCCCGTGTTTAGAACAGTCCCTGCACAAAATGTCATTTTTAAAGAAAAAAATCTCATTTAAAACTGCTTGCGGGTTTAATGTAATGTCGGGTCCTGGCAATATGGATGAAAATCAGTGAGACAAATGGCATGGGTACCCCCCAGTCCATTACCAGGCCCTTTGGGTCTTGTATGGATATTAAGGGGAACCCCGCACCCAAATTAAAATAAGGATAGGTGTGGGGCAACCAGGCCCTATATACTCTGAACAGCAGTATACAGGCGGTGCAAACAAGACAGGGACTGTAGGTTTGTTGTTAAGTAGAATCTGTTTGTCATTTTGAACGGGTACATTTTTAACGTGTTTAGCTCCAGCCAAAAAATCTTTTTTAAGCTTTTTGGAAAACATAGGGAAGGGTTATCACCCCTGTGACATTTGTTTTGCTGTCTGTCCTCCTCTTCAGAAGATTTCACCTCACTTTTTGTCCCAATGACAAATGTTTTTTGAAAATTTTGGTTTTTTTGTGGAACAAGGCTTGGAAAGCATCAGTGGAAAGGAGAAATGTTTTTCCCATATTAACTCTTACAGGAGAGAATTTCCCTTCCTAGGGGTAGATTTCATCTCACTTCCTGTTGTCTCCTTCCGTTTGCAAGTAGGAGTCGTTTGTAAGTTAGATGTTTGAAAGTAGGGGCCTGAACTATATACTCAGCAGAAATTTGGGCCTTGGGTGTTGTTGTGGCCACAACACTGTAAGCCCTCACAGGGCCCTGCTGTGAAATATTAGATCAAGAATTGTAATTACATGCCCCTGTTGAACAGGGGCTGAAAAATTAGGCCTTAGGCACTGGTGCTGGTGCCACAACACTGCAACCCCTCACAGATACTCTAGTTGGAACGCAGAAATGAGCCCTGCTGTGAAATATTAGATCAAAAATTGTAATTACACGCCCCTGTTAAACAGGGGCTGAAAAATTGGGCCTTAGGCACTGGTGGTGGCACCCAGAACCAAAAATTTTCTTACAAGCTATCAGCGTGATGATTGAGGAGGAAGAGGATAATTACTCAGGGATAGTCACTCAGCATCAGCATAGGCAGTCTTTGAAGGGATCTGAGATTTCCAAAAAAAATTATTCGGTTACATCAGCATCAGGTGCTTGGTAGCTGGTGGTGATCCAAGACTGATTCATTTTTATGAAAAAAGCGTTGAGCTAAAGCTACCTGTAGAAGGTTGATGGTGTTCTCATACAGGCAGGCAGTTGATTTTGCTAGCTGCAGTATCAGTACACACACATACACATTATATATATATATATATATATATACACTGATACTGCAGCTAGCAAAATCAACTGCCTGCCTGTATGAGAACACCACCAACCTTCTACAGGTAGCTTTAGCTGAACGCTGTGCAGAGCTCGCAAAAAAATAACTTGTAGGTTTAGCTGGACACTGTGAGGAGGACGCACTGCACTAACTGTAAATAGTCTAACTGCCTGACTGTGGTACTAATAGGATCAAAAGAACAACAGCAATTTTCTTCAGGTAGCTGTAAATAATGTAACAAGACAAGCCTGCCTGTCAGTAAGAAGATAACAGGAACGGATCTAGCTAAACTGAATACAGTATATATATATATATATATATATATATATATATATATATATATATATATATATATATATATATATATATATATATTCTCTCTTTCTCTCTTTCTCTCTTTCTCTCTTTCTCTCTTTCTCTCTTTCTCTCTTTCTCTCTTTCTCTCTTTCTCTCTTTCTCTCTTTCTCTCTTGCAGGCGGCCTTATATAGTGTGGGGCGTGTACTAAATCCCCTGAGCCATAATTGGCCAAAGCCTCCTTGGCTTTGGCCAATTACGGCTCTCTGTTCAGACGGCGCTGTGATTGGCCAAGCATGCTGGTCATAGTGCATGCTTGGCCAATCATCAGCCAGCAATGCACTGCGATGCCGCAGTGAATTATGGGCCGCGACGCGCCACACGAATTTGGCGCGAAAGGCCCATATAGTTCGCAATTCGGCGAACAGACGATGTTCGAGTCGAACACGAAGCTCATCCCTAATAATAAGTAAAGAAAGTGCAGTGCAAAATTGTACAGTATTGTGCGTGTCATGCGCACACACAGGAGCGTACTGAAATAGTGTCCAGTGTACTACCACAGAACAGTGATAGATCTCTATACTGTCTATATTTCCCAATTCTAGGACGCCAGATCAAAACATACAGTGCCTAGTGCAATAAAATAAGTGACAAAAATTCAGTCCATATTATGCCAGTATCGCCTCCAGTGAATTACACAGAAACCGATTGCTTCACACAGCGTTTTGTGAAGCCGATGGACACCGTAGATAAAAAGGGGATGCCACATAGTGTAGTAGTTTTTTTCAAACAAAGCCAAAGTTTATTAAAACATATGTACTCACATAAGACAGAGTGGAGCTTGCATAACACCAACGAGCAGCGGGCTCGTACGCATCAATCAATGGGAAGTGTCTGTCCTGTCCCCTTCTTTTTATCTACGGCCCCCTGCACCCTATGAGGGACGATGCTGGAAGAACGAGTCTCGGGTCCAGGAGTGTTATGAAAAGGAGCCAGTATCAGCTTTGCTGCCAACGCTGTTCAGTAACATGAGGTAAGAGGCCATCACCTACTAGTGTAGGATCTCTGTCACGAAGAAGAGTAGCGATATTTCTCCCAGGTTTATACACATCACGGTGTCTATCTGCTTCACAAAACGCTGTGTGGAGGAATTTGTTTCTGTGTACATTCACTGGAGGCGATACTGGCACAATATGGACTGAGCAGTAATATGTGTCCTAGAATTGTTTTGATCTGGTGTCCTAGAATTGGGAAATATAGACAGTATAGATATCTATCACTGTGCTGTGGTTGTACACTGGACACTTTATTTCAGTACACTCCTGTGTGTGCATTACACGCACAATACCGGACAATTTTGCACTGCACTTTCTTTACTTATTATGCGCTATTATTAGTAATGTATTTAATATTGGCTCATATTGGCATATAATTCTATAAATATTGCAGTACGCTTTCATATGTGAATTATACGCATATTACTGCTACCTTGCACTGAACTGTATTGCAGTTTGTCACTTTTCGAATCTACTATGCACAATTATTTTTAACTTATTTGTTATTTATAGTCATAATATTTATTTTTTGTGTTGCACTTTTATCTGTGCTCACCAGCTTGATATATTTAAAAATTTTTCAATTGTAACACAATCAGCTGTTATATCTTCTCCACTAGTGACATCTGCACTTTCAGCTATATTGCTATCGTCAGCTTTACTGTTATTTTACTGAAGGATTAGCGCAGCACCATATTGTACACCTATCCAACTGAAGTTTCACTACTGGTTTCCCTTAACGTGTATGGTGGCGGCAGGACCCGAGGGCTGATCCAAAAATCAACTGGGGTGCCGACGTCAGTCTTCCTGGACAGATAAGTGTCCTAATATTAAAAGTCAGCAGCTACAGTATTTGTA
The DNA here is from genome assembly GCA_037952925.1 of Lithobates clamitans. Lineage (NCBI taxonomy): Eukaryota > Metazoa > Chordata > Amphibia > Anura > Ranidae > Lithobates > Lithobates clamitans. The sequence continues at coordinate 5,993,540 of JBBGZY010000293.1, read as the reverse complement.
GCTGCTAACTTTTACTTATTTCATGGCGGGAGGGGGGTGAGGGGGCGGGGCTAGACCTCCTCTTTAATGAGTTTTCATTGATTTCAGCATGCATGGAGAACTTTGCACATGCTGAAATCAATGCACATGCTGAAATCAATGCAAACTCATTAAACAGTCCTCATTCGGTGAAAGTTCATGTACTGCAAAGTTTGCATTGATTTCAGCATGTGCAAAGTGCTCCATATATGCTATAATCAATGCAAACTTTGCAGTACATGAACTTTCACAGAATGAGGATGGTTTAATGAGTTTTCAGCACGGATCACTTTATTGCAACAAGATCTGTATATTAATTTCCATATTGAGCACTTATATGTGATTGGCTACTTGGCACACATTACAAAAGTTTTGCAGTCAGGAGCCGTGGGGGAATTGTCACCACAAGGAGTGAGGGGAATCGGCGAGCACCGAGTGTATGGGGGAGGGGCAATGTATGACTTGGAGATCTCATCCGAAGATTTTAGCTTGGCTGAATTCACAGGCCACACCCAGTGCTGGGATCCTCCTCGATTCTGGGCCATCCCGGCCCTCCCAGGGATAATTGGGGAGTTGATGATAATGATATCCTCCTCCTCTGGGAGACGATGCAGTGTGTTAAAGCGGGAGTCCGGCGACCAATTTTTTTTTTTATTTTTTTTTATTTTTTTTTAAGGTCATTGAGACACTTTGCTAACCCCAAAATAATACTCAGTTTGGGTGTAATATTTCCGCCTCTGTCTGTTTTCGTACTGAAGAATAACTTTAAAAATGTGATGCTGGCTGTTTCCATCTTGCTTGTGGGCATGTGAAGCCCACAAGCATTGATTTCCTGGATGCGGTAAATGCTGTTTATTCGCAGCTTGTTCACACACATGATCATTGTTCCCGCACTGAATCTTGGGAAGCCTGACACTAAGCTCCCAGGAGACAGTGCGGCGCCGGGGAAAGGCAATAAACACGCCTACTCCCATGGGAGGAGAGACAGGAAGTGCCACAAAGTACAATATAAAGGTAATTACAGCATTAAAAAAAGTTTCGTACGGCATTTGAACATCTATGCAATTAACTGACGGGGGTAAGATTAAGTTAAAAATTTGAGTGGAACCCTGCTTTAAGCGGAGCATAAGGCTCCGCCGCCTCCTCCTCCTCCCCGGGGAGACGATGCAGTGTGGTAAGCGGAGCATAGGGCTCCGCCTCTTCCTCCTCCTCCGGACCAGGGAGACTATGCAGTGTGTTAAGCGAGGCATAAGGCTCCGCCTCCTCCAGTCAGATTGTGCCCCTCGGCCAAGCACGGAATACTGCCCATAATATTTACAAGTGCCGCACTATTAGCAAGCCAGCTGCTTATTTGTGCAGGAGGCAGCCGCGGGAGCTGGAACTCGGAAAGACGGGTCTGGGGGGGGGTGGCTTTTTGCCGCGCCCCGCAAAGTGCTGCCCTAGGCCTAAGCCTTAGGGGCCTAGGCCAAGAAACGGCACTGATACTCTCACCATTCACTTTATTGGGTACACCTTGCTAGTACCGGGTTGGACCCCCTTTTGCCTTCAGAACTGCCTTAATTCTTCATGGCATAGATTCAACAAAGTGTTGGCAACATACCAGATTTTGGTCCATATTGACACGATACCATCACGCAGTTGCTGCAGATTTGTCGACTGCACATCCATGATGTGATTCTCCCATTCCACCACATCCCAAAGGTGCTCTATTGGATTGAGATCTTGTGACTGTGGAGGCCACTGGAGTACAGTGATGTCATGTTCAAGAAATCAGTTTGAGATGATTTAACTTTGTGACATGGAGCATTATCCTGGTGGAAGGAGCCATCAGAAGATGTGTACACTGTAGTCAAAGGGATGGCCATGGTTTGCAATAATATTCAGGTAGGCCGTGGCATTTAAACAATGCTCAATTGGTACTAAGGGGCCCAAAGTGTGCCAAGAAAATATCCCCCACACCATTACACCAGCCTGAACCATTGATACAAGGCAGGATGGATCCATGCTTTCATGTTGCTTACGCCAAATTCTGACCCTACCGTCTGAATGTCGCAGGTGAAATCGAGATTCATCAGACCAGGCAACATTTTTCCAATCTATTGTCCAATTTTGGTGAGCCTGTGTGAATTGCAGCCTCCGTTACCTGTTCTTAGCTGACAAGAGTGGCACCCGGTGTAGTCATCTGCTTCAAGGCTCAATGTGCTGTGCATTCAGAGATGGTATTCTGCATACCTTGTTTGTAACGAGTGGTTATTTGAGTTACTGTTGCCTTTCTATCATCTCAAACTAGTCTGTCCATTCTCCTCTGACCTCTGCCACTCACTGGATATTTTCTGTCTTTTGTACCATTCTCTGTAAACACTAGAGATGGTGGTGCGTGAAAATCCCAGTAGATCAGCAGTTTTTGAAATGCTCAGACCAGCCCATCTGGCACCAACAAACATGCTATGTTCAAAGTCACATAAATCCACTTTCTCACCCATTCTGATGCTCGGTTTGAACTTCAGCAAGTCGTCTTCACCATGATTAGATGCCTAAATGAGTTGAGTTGCTGCCATGTGATTGGCTGATTAGTAATTTTGTGTTACCAGGCAAACTAACAGGTGTGGCTTGTGAGTATATATATATTTTTTTTCTTCCACAACAGTTTGTTTTCACCAATAACGTTTTTTACTACTTTTTTCAGCCAACTTTTTTTTTTTTTATCTTTAATCTATTTCCCTCATCTGAAACTATTATTGTTCTACATTTGTAACAAAACAAGGTGACCGGTAACCCGGATGTGGTGAAAGCTGCAAGCGGTTAAGATGCCGGTGATCTGGCTCACTGACAGGAAGCAGGTCCACTGAGGTTTTGTTTTGTTTTGTGGTTTGTTTGTTTTTTGTTTGTTTTTTTTAATGCTATGTTTGTAAGAATTCTTAATGGAGTTGAAATAAACTCAAGAGTGTTGAAACTTCACTATTGTGAATTATTCTTTTTTATGGTTAATCGCAAGATAGGGAAAATTTTTTTAAACGGTTATTGGAATATGGTTGATGAATATTAATTGAATACAGGGAGCAAACCATACTAACAAAGCTCACTTGGCCGATCATTTTTGATTTAAGGTAATTGGTTCTGTTGAGTGAAACCTACAGTATCACACTTTTGGGAGCTGTGATCGTGAGCGCAGCATAGTGGATGATGCTTGGTGGAAGATTTGTGGACACCAGTGGTGGAATTTCCTACACATATTAACCAGTTCCCGACCGGCTCTCATACATATACGGGGGCAGAATGTCTCCTCTGTGTGAAAGCCTGTACTGGTACGGGGTTCCTTTTTAAGAGCCGCGAGAGTGCACGCCAAGGGACCCCATGCACGTAGCCTTGATCGTCGCTGGACATGCACGAGCGCCAGCACGGGGATTTGTGTGTATAAACACACAAATCCTTGTGCTGTCAGAGGAGAGGAGACATGCCGTTTGCTCCTACTAATGTAAGTACAGCGAAATGTCTCCTCTCCTACTCGGTCCAATCCCCATACAGTTAGAACACACAGTTAACCCCTTGATCGCCCCCTAGTGTTAACCCCTTCCCTAGCAGTGTCATTTACACAGTAATCGGTACATTTTTATAGCACTGATCGCTTTATAAATGTCAATGGTCCCAAAAATGTGTCTAAAGTGTCCATCGCAATACCGCTAAAAATCAGATCACCGCCATTACTAGTAAAAAAATAAATAATAAAAATGCCATAAATCTTTCCCATAGTTTGTAGAAATGATAACTTTTGCACAAACCAATAAATATACGCTTATTGCAATTTATTTATTTATTTTTCTCCCCAAATACCACCAAAAGACACAAATTTTGTTTGGGTACAGCGTCGAACAACCGCACAATTGTCAGTTAAAGCGACGCAGTGCCACATTTTAAAAAGTGCTCTGGTCAGGAAGGGGGTAAAATGTTCCAGGGCTGAAGCGGCACTATATAACTATATTATATTGGGACTGATTTTGGAATTTTTGGAAATATGTTTACACTTGTTTAAAATACTTGTATGCTTCTATCACTGATTTTGTTTATCGCGTGTTTTTCAGAGTGCAGTTTGCATGCTCCAGTGACTTCACTGGCTGCATAAATTGTGAATTCCTCCTAAACGCTTTTAGGAGATATTTATTGTACCTACAGTTAAGCTTTATTATAAGCTTACCAGTAGATCCAAGTTAACAAGTGGACCCTACTACAGTTTTAAGTACAATTCGGGGTAAATGGGTAACATAATTCTAGTCAGGATTTATATAGCGCCAACAATTTTGCAAACAGTTTGCCAACAGTCTATAACTTGTATTGTTGGATTCCTGGTAGCAAAGCTGGGTTGACCTAAAATATCATAAGTAGGGATGAGCTTTGTGTTTGAGTCAAACGTAAGTTCGACTCAAACATCGGGTGTTCGCCAAATAGCAAATTTTATGGGGCTTTCGCGGCAAATTTGAGTGCCCCATAATGCACTGCAAGACCGCAGTGCATTGCTGTATGATGATTGGCCAAAGCATACACCTGACCTGCATGCTTTGGCCAATCACAGCACGCTCCTCAGAGACATAATTGGCCAAAGACAGGGTGCCTTTGGTCAATCATGGCTCAGGAGGACTAAGTCCATGCCCCACACTATATAAGGCTGCTTACCCAGGGCCCATATAGTGTGTTATAGTGGGCGGAGATAGAGAAATTGAGCTAGATCAGGCAGGTTAGTTAGTGGCAGTGTATTTGATATATCTACAGTATCTCACAAAAGTGAGTACACCCCTCACATTTTTGTAAATATTTTATTATATCTTTTCATGTGATAACACTGAAGAAATTACACTTTGTTACAATGTAAAGATGTGAGTGTACAGCTTGTATAACAGTGTAAATTTGCTGTCCCCTCAAAATAACTCAACACACAGCTATTAATGTCTAAACCACTGGCAACAAAAGCGAGTACACTCCTAAGTGAAAATGTCCAAACCGGGCCCAAAGTGTCAATATTTTGTGTGCCCACCATTACTTTCCAGCACTGCCTTAACCCTCTTGGGCATGGAGTTTACCAGAGTTTCACAGGTTGCCACTGGAGTCCTCTTCCACCCCTCCATGATGACATCACAGAGCTGGTGGATGTTGGAGACCTTGCGCTCCCCCACCTTCCGTTTGACGATGCCCCACAGATGCTCAATAGAGTTTAGGTTTGGAGACATGCTTAGCCAGTCCATCACCTTTATCCTCAGCTTCTTTAGCAAGGCAGTGGTCATCTTGGAGGTGTGTTTGGGGTTGTTATCATGTTGAAATACTGCCCTGCGGCCCAGTCTCCGAAGGGGGGGGATCATGCTCTGCTTCAGTATGTCACAGTACATGTTGGCATTCATGTTTCCCTCAATGAACTGTAGCTCCCCAGTGCCGGCAGCACTCATGCAGCCCCAGACCATGACACTCCGACCACCATGCTTGACTGTAGGCAAGACACACTTGTCTTTGTACTCCTCACCTGGTTGCCACCACACACGCTTGACACCATCTGAACCAAATAATTTAATCTTGGTCTCATCAAACCACCGGGCATGGTTCCAGTAATCCATGTCATGTCTGCTTGTCTTCAGAAAACTGTTTGCAGGCTTTCTTGTGCATCATCTTTAGAAGAGCCTTCCTTCTGGGACGACAGTCATGCAGACCAATTTGATGCAGTGTGCGGCGTATGGTCTGACCACTGAGAGGCTGAACCTCCCCCACCCCTTCAACCTCTGCAGCAACGCTGGCACCACTCATACGTCTATTTCCCAAAGTCAACCTGATATGACGCTGAGCACATGCATTCAACTTCTTTGGTCGACCATGGCGAGGCCTTTTCTGAGTAGAACCTGTCCTGTTAAACCGCTGTATGGTCTTGGTCACCGTGCTGCAGCTCAGTTTCAGGGACTTGGCAATCTTATAGCCTAGGCCATCTTTATGTAGAGCAACAATTCTTTTTTTTTTAAGATCCTCAGAGTTCTTTGCCATGAGGTGCCATGTTGAACTTCCAGTGACCAGTATGAGAGAGTGAGAGCAAAAACACTAAATTTAACGCAACTGCTCCCCGTTCACACCTGAGACCTTGTAACACTGAGTCACATGACACCAGGGAGGGAAAATGGCTAATTGGGTCCAATTTGGAAATTTTCACTTAGGGGTGTACTCACTTTTGTTGCCAGTGGTTTAGACATTAATGGCTGTGTGGTGAGTTATTTTGAGGGTACAGCAAATTTACACTGTTATACAAGCTGTACACTCACTACCTTACATTCTAGCAAAGAAGTGTTAGAGAGAGAGTAGCCTATACGTACAGTGCATTTGGCGGTGTACAGTAGATAATGGTGTGTACAGTTTTAAATACACTTCAGGCAGTGTACACCATATATAATACAGTGTAGTGCGGTGTTAAAAAAAAAAAAAATACCCATCATGTCCGGAATCCCTCCAAGGAGAGGCAGACGCTCACAGGCCACTAAAAGTGGGCAAGCAGCATCTGAAATAATATTTAACAGCAGGGACCGTTCCTGCACCCAAGAGTAACTGTGAGGGATTACCGTGCTCTGCCAACACCCAAGTCCCAATTTTTCAGCAGAGTGTATAGAGTGTGTGTGTGTGTGTGTGTGTGTGTGTGTGTATATATACTGTAGTTCAGAGTATATAGTGCCCTCAGTGTAGTATATAGAATACAGTACATGGTGTATATATAATAGTGGGAGAACCTCTGCGCTACTATTCAAATGGCACAAGGGCTGCCGTGTACTGGAAAAAAACTAAAACTGTGTTGCTGCAAAATCCTATAGTGTACACATAACCACCACAGCCCTGAGGAAGTCACGAGGTCACGTGACATAACGCGTAGGAACCAGAAGCGCAACCAATTGACAGACACAGCAGCCAAATACTTTCTAACCCCCTCTGCTGACACTGTGCACCGGAAGTCTCGTGCTCGGTGACGGCGTTGTATCGCGCCACACGGTATCATCACAGGCACTATATGCAGAGTGCGCTGTCTTTTTATTTTTTAACTTTAATAAATCCAAGTCTTTTTATACTACACCATGGGAGTTCCTATTGTTGTTTTTTCGGTTTCCTTGGCAAGAGTTCCAGGATCCGGAGTTTAATGCATTGCGGAGCCAGCACTGACAACCAACCATCCTGAGTCAGCTATCATCACTCGGCAGGAATTGGGACATCCTTTTCTACTAACACGCAGCACTATCTACAAGGCTTTGTTTTAAGCCCCTGAAGGTAAGGGCAATGTGAACATGGGTTTGTGAAGATTCAGCACGGTCGCCTCATTCCCATTTTTGTTTAATCTAACATCCACGGAGTGTTTTAAGAGCATTGAAGATGTTTTATACACACTGAAGACCCACTATTTATTTGTTGCTATTATTTTTCCCTACATTTACCACTAGTAGGGTATTGCACTTTTTATGTCATTATATATTTTTTCTCCAGTATCACGATTTAATTAATTTTGGAATCCACTTTTTTCACTGGTGTATATTTTAATCATTGATTTAATAAGGTCGCTTACAAGAATTTATATTTATTGGCACTTTTAGTTACTTTTGTTGTTTTGTGCGAAATCGCTCATATATTTAGTGCATGGTATATAGTGCAGTGTACAATAGATAATATAGTGTATTGAAGTGGTTAAGGGGGGCCCTATGACAGAATTAAGAAAAACGTCATGTGTTCCCCTCATCCGGATTTGGGGGGGGGGGGGGAACCCCACGCCACTTAAAAAAAAAAAAAAAATTGACTTGGAGTTCACCTTTTAATATCCATACCAGACCTGAAGGGCCTGGTAAGAACTGGGGGGCGGGGTTTTATTTATTTTTTTTAAGTGATTTTTTTATGTATATAGTCCCGTGATCTGGCAATACATTACAGCCGTGAGCAATTTTTAAATTACATTCTTTCCTTTACAAATGTCATTTTGCTGCAGTACTTTTCTACACATGGGAAACATTTGCTACTTTTACAGGCAGACTAAGGGGACCCCCCCCCCCCCCCCCGGCACGATATTTAAAGGAATATTTCATTTTTATTGTTTCACTTTAAGCATTCTTAAAATCCACAGCTCCTGAAAAAACGGCCATTTCAAAAGCTTTTTGTTTGCATTGATACATGTCCCCTGAGGCAGGACCCAGGTCCCCAAACACTTTTTATGGCAATAACATTCATATAAGCCTTTAACCACTTCAGCCCTGGAAGGATTTGCCCCCTTCCTGACCAGAGCACTTTTTGCGATTCGGCACTGCGTTGCTTTAACTGACAATTGCGCGGTCGTGCGACGTGGCTCCCAAACAAAATTGACGTTTTTTTTTTCTTTTCTTTTGGTGGTATTTGATAACCTCTGCGGTTTTTATTTTTTTGCACTATAAACAAAGTGACAATTTTGAAAAAAAAAGCTATTTTTTTTTACCTTTTGCTATAATAAATATCCCCCAAAAATATATAACGTTTTTTTTTCTCCCTCAATTTAGGCTGATATGCATTCTTCTACATATTTTACATATTCTACATAAAAATCGCAATAACCATTTATTGATTGGTTTGCGCAAAAGTTATAGCGTCTACAAATTAGGGGATAGTTTTATGGCATTTTTTTAAATTACTAGTAATGGCAGCAATCGGCGACATTATGGCGGACAGATCGGACACTTTTGGTGCTATTTTGGGACCATTCACATTTATACAGCGATCAAAATGCACTGATTACTGTGTAAATGTGACTGGCAGTGAAGGGGTTAACCAGGAGGGGGTGCTGCAGGGGTTAAGTGTGTCCTAGGGAGTGATTCTAACTGTGGGGGGGGGGGGTGGGCTATGTGTGACACGATGTGTAATAACTTTTACTAATTACTAATTAGGACAAAGAATTGAGGTATGCAGCCTCCCCTAAAGGAGCTTCCCTAAGGATCCTCCACAAAACACTTAAAATGTATTCATAATGGGGTATGGCGCTTCTTGTGGGATTCTATGGGATGGTGAAGGGGGAGGTGGGGGGGGGGGGTTGTTATCCCCTTGTGTCCTAATGTGAACTATACCAAATCTCTGAATGAAGTTTATAAACCCACCATAACCCCTAGTGGTGGTTCACGGTACCACCAAAAAATTGTGCCAATAAAAGCAATCTTAAGTGATAAGAATTATACAAAATCATAAAAAAACATAAAAATGTGAACACAATAAATATAGAAGGTGTAAACTAGACACCTAAAATTGTGATGAAATTTCAAAGAAAAACCACCATATAGTATAGTGGTTTGGCATTGAACAAAAACATAAAAGTGCACCTCTGCCTATAAATACAAATATATACAAATAAATTTATAAATAGTGATCATAGTCCATAAGATGATGAATCTCTGCAAAAAACGTGTTCAAATTTTCTTCAAGAAAAACCGTGACTGGGGTGCTTTCAGATGATCTTAGTGACTTTTGTGCTCCCCCTCAAGGGTCCCCACTCACCGGATCCAACAACCCCAAAAGGGGCAAACCGCATAAGATTATCTCCACCATGATCTCCTCACCGCCGCGTTCGTATAAGGTGTCCAGGGTAGTCTCCGCTCTCCGTATTGATGGTTAGAATATATTCATATATTCATGATCACTAAGATCATCTGAAAGCACCCCAGTCATGGTTTTTCTTGAAGAAAATTTGAACACTGTTTTTTGTAGAGATTCATCATCTTATGGACTATGATCACTAGTTATAAATTTATTTGTATATATTTGTATTAATAGGCAGAGGTGCACTTTTATGTTTTTGTTCAATACCAAACCACTATACTATATGGTGGTTTTTCTTTGAAATTTCATCACAATTTTAGGGGTCTAGTTTACACCTTCTATATTTGTGTTCACATTTTTATGATTTTTTTTTTTTTATGATTTTGTATAATTCTTATCACTTAAGATTGCTTTTATTGGCACAATTTTTTGGTGGTACCGTGAACCACCACTAGGGGTTATGGTGGGTTTATAAACTTCATTCAGATATTTGGTATAGTTCACATTAGGACACAAAGGGATAACAACCCCCCCCCCCCCCCACCTCCCCCTTCACAATCCCATAGAATCCCACAGGAAGCGCCATACCCCATTATGGATACATTTTATGTGTGACACGACACTGATCACAGCTCCCTGTAATCGGGAGCGATGATCAGTGTCCTGTCACTAGGCAGAACGGGGAAATGCTTGTTTACATCAGCATTTCCCCGTTCTTCCTCTCCGTGAGATCATCCCAGATATCCCCGCGGACATCGAATCCGCGAGACTAGTGGTCAGACTCAAGGTGCTAGTGGCGGGCGCGCGCACGCCTGCTATCCAGACCTTGCGAGATCACGTGCAATAACGTGATTTCGTGCAGCCGCTTGCGGCGGCTGGTCCGCAAGCGGTTAAAATTAGCACTTGATTTTTCAGTCGTGTCCCATAGACTTTTTAACAGTGTTCCCACAAATTTTTGGTCTGTTCGCATGTTCTGGTGCAAACCAAACCGGGGGGGGGGGGGGTGTTCGGCTCATCAATAATCATAAGTAAAAGTCTTTGGTTGTCTTCTGTTCTGTTGGATTGTACTTTTCATAGAGGAAGTCAATCTGAATAGTCTTTATTTTCAGCCTTATCACTTTCCATCTCTGCTGTGTTTTTTGGTGATGAAGTCTTTTCTTTCATGTTTTCTCATGAACAATCAGTTCTTCCAGTTTCATCTGCAGGATTATGTTCTGTAGCTATCTCTATAGCAGTTTTTATTTTTTTCTGGATTCCAATCTGTTGAGTTTTTGTCTTTGTGGTCACTTTGAGTTACTGGAATTAAATTGGTGTTTTGTGTTAACTGTTTGGTACTTTTGGCCTTTTTCTTCCTTTCTTGCGGTGGGTCTCTCTGGCATTATCTGACCTTGGTCTACAGATAAATCACATGGCAGTAACGAATTACGATGTAGAATTTCCCTTCTGGCTGTTCCTCTTTCTGGCTTGACGTCATACACTGGGCTGTCTTTACTCTGCTCTTTAAAAATTTCATATATGGTAGCTTTCTGATACGATTTCAGTTTTCCAGGACTTTCTCTTTCTGCAAGGTTTCCTACAAGATACTACCAGGTATGAGTTCAGTTCCATGAATCTTCTCGTCATAGTGTTTTCCTCTTTCTGTAGTTCTGGTAGTTGTTTTCAAAGCAATTTTGTAGTCCTCTCCTCAGTCATTCTCTTGTCTCTCTTATTCACATATTCAGAGTACATTTTTATATTTTCCAGTTACTGGAGTATCAAACATGCTGTCAGAGTTGTAACTAGAACCTTCAGGGCCCCAATGCAAAAAAACATAGGGCCCCTGACCCGCGGCTGGGGCCTCCCCACAGTGGCAGAACGACAGGGCCAGTCACAAGTGTGACCTTTGTGACCCTAGTATTTAAGCCGCTGGTGTCAGTTTTATTTTTGTTCTTTTATTAATTTTTACTTTTTTTTTTTTTTAATTTTTACAATATTTTAGAACCCCCACCCCCCCTTTTTTGGGGGGCTTTGGTGTGATTTCAGGGGTCTAAACAGACCTCCTAACGTTTCACCTTTGAGACAGAGGAGATTAAGGACACAGCTCTCATTCTCCTTTTCTGTAGACTCGGCTGCACAGAATAAATGGACATAAAAAATACTCTGTACAGAGCTTCCTGTTCATTCACAAACTGAAGCATAGTAAACAGATTTTACTATGCCTCGTGTATGAAAGAACAGAGTCGGTGATCTGTGCGGAATACTGATGTTTCAGGGGCAATGAGCCGGGTCGCAGTTGTGACCCCTGTATGTACGCCCTGCTGTCAATGGGTAGTCTTGGAGATCTTCCGAAAAAGGAGGAAGAAAGAAGAATATCCTGTAGCTTCACTCTTGGTACAATTTTATATGCATGTGCTACCTGCGAAAGTGAACTTTTTATGTTCTGTTTTACTTCTGGTGACAAGGTACAAAGCATGGACAGAAGGGTATAATTGAATCTTTCAACTTGTCCATTGTCTTGTCTGGGTGGTATAGAGTAGTATAAGAGTTTTGGAAGTGACATTGCTTGCCTTATGCCAAAAACTATTGATTTTTTTTTTTTTTTTCAAACTCTCTACCCAAATCATAATTCTGGTAGGGAATCAAAATTTCAAGACAGAACCATTGAATATTTTGTCTGCAACAGCTTTCGCTGATTTGCTCAGGTATATGCAACCAAGAGCAAATCTTGTAAAATGGTCTACTAACACTAAGATATCCACACGAGCAATAGCAGACGATGTCAAGCTGCAGTAAACAAAGCCAGTGGACTGATAGCATTCATAAAAAAGGGAATACTGCCACTTTATAAAACTCTGGTTCAACCACATCTGGAGTATTTCGTCCCGTTCTGGTCACCAATCCTCAGGAAGGATGAGCTGGAGAGAGTCCAGAGAAGGGCAACACAATTATTAGGCAGAGTGGAGGACCTCAAATTATGGGGAACGACTGCAAGCACTGGACTTATTCTCTCTGAAGAAGAGACTCTTGAGGAGATGTGATATAGCTGTATACAAATACCTGAATGGTGATCCCACCATAGGAAGAAAACTTTTCCATCTCAGGGAGTGTAAGAGGGCACAAGGCCACATAATGAGACTGGAGGAGAAACTGTTTACCCTTAAGCTGTGAAGGGGGTTTTTCACTGTCAGGGCGATAAGGGTGTGGAACTCTCTTCCACAATTGGGGGTGTCAGCAGGGTGTATTAATAGTTTTTAAAAGACTCATGGATGTGCATCTTCGTGAACACAAAATACAGGGATATGGGAAATGATTATCGATATTGACATACACCTACACAGGTTGAACTGGATGGACTGGCGTCTTTATTCAACCGTATCTACTGTGAAACTGTGCAACCTTTGCATGCCTAAAGATGAAGTAAATCAATGAAAATCTCAAAAGGATACATTGTTACAATATAGCTCAATGGAGCTTGAGTAGGCTTGTTTGGGAGTTTATTCTTTAAACAAGTACATTGGCGTATTGTACTGTTCAGTGCAACTTTGCATATGTGGCCAACAGAATCTATCTTTTAGATGTATAGTCCTTTCAGCTAATGCCTCGTTTCCACTGAGCGGATCGGTTCGGGTCGGTACAGTTTGGAAGGCCTAGAATGGTCCGGCCTATTCAGGTGAGCGTTTCCACTGCAAGTCGGACCGCCAGGGGCCATATGTGGGTTTAGAAAAAATGCCTAGCATGGCGTCACACATCCGCCAATCAGTGGAATGTATTATAGCTCCGCCCTAACCGTACCGTACCATTTTCTATGGCCCCACATCTGAAGCAGGACACTGAATGGTGCGGTTCGGTTGTATTGGCCGCTTTCATAATGGAAACACTCAAAATAGCGTACCGTACCAAACTAAACTGATCCGCTCAGTGGAAACGAGGCATAAGTGTCCCATCTCTTCATGCAGTTCTTTAAACACTAAGTGTAGCTGAGAACCAGATGGTT
>JBBGZY010000293.1:1172500-1427500 GCA_037952925.1 Lithobates clamitans | reverse complement strand
AACACACAATGCCAATGATAAGCAGAGCAAATAGCCTTAAATAGGGAGGATTTGAAAAGATGTCCAAATTAAATTCAAATATAGACAGTATATGATCAACATAGCTAGGTTAAAGTAATAGAGGGGGTCACTGCATCAGCATTGTATGATCATTTTTATCATACAATGCTGATGCAGTGACCCCCTCTATTACTTTAACCTAGCTATGTTGATCATATACAGTCTACATTTGAATTTAATTTGGATATCTTTTCAAATCCTCCCTATTTAAGGCTATTTGCTCTGCTTATCATTGGCATTGTGTGTTTAATTATTATTTATTACACAATAGTTAATGAGCCCTGTTCCAATTTAATTTATCCCTGACACCTGCTTTTCAGTGCATTTGGTGTTGAATACTGTTGAATTTTATTCTTATGCATTTTCATAGTGTCTATCCAATCCAAGGCAACTTAACAGAGCAGTGACACCATTATTATAACATCTCTTTAGGTGTCCCTTCCCTAATCTTCATGCATCATTGAGCATAGTAAGTAGAAATTTGAGGCTTTTTGCCCACCGTATTGGACAATGAATCATGTCCAATATAATGTGTTTAAAACTTTTTCCAGGGGCATGGCTGGTCCTGGTCTGAGATGGCCACTTCGTCTCAGAGCTCCGACACCACGAGGTCCAGCAATAGCCCAGACAGAGGTACCAACCACGGAATGACGGGGAGAACATACCCCATGGCCTCCGCTACCAGGTCCCCGATCACCCTGAGACCAGGGAACCCAGCTGAGCGGTAACATCCCGGAGTTATTCCGCACGCAACTACAGAGGAGCGCCATGTCTGACACACAGGCCTCCTCACAGAGGTCCCACTCTCCCAGCACAAGCCCTACCCGAGCACAAGGCAGAAACAATGCCACCGGGAGCATCAGCAAAACGGCTGCACCGAGCCTCAATGATCTTCATGAGATCGCAGCAGACATTAAAAGTACGCTCTCGGCAGCTATTTCCAACTTGCGGGAAGACATCCATGCCATCCGTACCAGAGTGGGGGAGGTGGAGAGAACAGCCCATCATGACGCCTCGCTCTGCCAAGTACAGCAAGTGACTGAATCCCACTCTATCCACCTGCGGGAGCTTCATCGTCATCTGGAGGATCTTGACAACCGTGGCAGACGCCACAACCTGAGGGTAAGAGGGTTACCTGAATCCATCGAACCCAGCCAGCTTACCCGCACCACAGTTGCCCTATTTATTGACCTGTTAGAGAGGCCCCCAGACGCTCCAATAGAGATGGAAAGACTGCACAGAGCACTAAGACCCCAGGGAAGGGACACAGGCCCACCAAGAGATGTTGTCTGCTGCCTAGTCAGCTTCCCGCATAAAGAAGAAATCCTCAGGAAGGCACGTAATAGGGGGCGCCTGCAATCCCATGGCGCAGAAATCAAAATCTATCAGGATTTATCAAATATTACCCTGCAACGCAGAAAAGAGCTGAGACCTCTCCTAGACCTCCTGTGCTCGAGATCTATCAGCTATCGCTGGAAGTACCCCTTCTTCCTATCTGCTACGAGCCAGGGCCGCACAGCAAACCTCAGAGTGCCAGAAGATCTGGATCATTTCTGCAGCACCCTAGACATCCCGATAATCGATTTACCAGACTGGTATAGTGATTTTCGTCTACCGCCCACAAGGCACGCTACCTTCATGGAAGACATGCGTGAGGTGGGTCACCGGGGTGCTAGTTGTCGACGCTCTCTCGCTCCACAATATCTACCACCAGCTGCCCAAGGCACTCTGAAGAACGACAGCCCAACAGCCTCACCAGCTCATCGAAGGGCTCGTCTATCGGCCTAGAGCGAAATTCTGGTATTTTCAGGAGCATCCTATGATCTAAGGTCCGTACACAAACCCTACAGGCAGTCTTAGTGATTCTCGCAAACGAACCTCCCTTTTCTTTATTTTTTTTTACCATCACCTACCCATGTCCATTCCCATCAATATGCAATCTCATCTTCCCCCCTATTTCAACGGACATATCTCTTTCTCTTGAGCATCCACAAAAATGCCACCCCCTGGATAACCGGATACCCCCCACTCAAGGATCCTACACTCCCCCCTCATTATACGATATCAATAAGCTCCCCATCAAGCCCATAACTTCATATGGAACAGCCTCCCTGTGCTCGCATTCTGCTGATCCAAACGCCTCCTGCAAAGCTTTTCAGAGACTGTTACCTTTTGTAAAGCCCACGACTCATGTCAAGAACCCAGATACCCTGCCCCGGACTCCTGCTGAATAACTTGCCCTGAATATAACTACGGTAGTCCAAACGTGCCTTCTCACAATGGAACACAAACCCTGAGCAGTTGACCTTCCTTTCAATAAGCAAGCTCACTCAAACTGTCAAAAGAAACTGTCCGATCTCTTTACCATCTGTTTACCTACCACCACATGTCTCTGCGAGTCCAATAATCTCTTAGAGAGATATCTTATGAGATCTTCAAAACCTCCTACAAACTACTCCCACAACTTTTGGCACACAGAAAGGAAAATGTATTGAATCACACCCAAAGGATCCTCCCAACTCACCAGTACGAATTTGGACTATCATCCCTACCTCATCTTTTTCTCTCTCCCCCCTTCACCGATTTTTTTTCTTGTCCCTATGCCGATCCACCCTACCCCTAACCCAAAACCCCCCTCCGAAAGACAAGATATTTTACTGTGAGTAAGTATATTGTCAGCTTAACACTGCTTCTTCTAGGACAACCTACCTGCTTTAAACAAAAAGATATGAGCTATTGATAAAGGAAGAGGAGAATGGATTATGCTCCCTTCTTAGATCCATATACTGACTTCCTTGATTCGTTGTGTTGCACCTGATACAGCGCCAGTGGGCGGGGCCCAGGGAGGCATCATCGCCAGATATACCAACTCTCAGGAATAGCATAGCTCTCAAACCTTTGATCAATCTTACTTTCCTTACCCTCCCTTACCCATAACCGCTAGCACCTTATATTGCCTATAGTAAACTTTTCGGCGTAAGCAAAGTATTTAAGCTGTAGAAAACTCACCTACATCTTGCAAGAAGACTCCGTTATCATTGGATTCCTCCCGGGACCCCCCCCCCCACACACACACACCTCTAAGCTTTAAGTCAGAATGTTACAAATGTTGAAGCCATAGTACTTGTCTAGTTGTTATGGTTTTTGATTCCTCTGGCATTGTTAAAAATGTTAAACCTGTCTAACTGCGTGCACTACTTGTCACTGATTTTTTTTTTTTTTTTCTTTTTTTCTTTCTCTTTCTCTTTTACCTTATCTTGCAGCGATACACCTAAATACTCATAACTCTAGATGGGCACACCAATATGTTGCACCGATCCCACACAGACTAACCCCACGATCCTCAACATATGAACAACCCTCTATGAGATACCTTCTCCTATCCAACCTAACCATCCTATACCAACCCAAAGCTCAATAATACTCCCACAAACCTCTATTCCATGCTCAGACTCTCACCAATAATCACTCTGGCCTCATTCATTCAATCACTCCCTACAATCTGCTCTCTGCATACCTCCAATAATCACCTCTGACCTCATAGGTTTTGGAAAGCCCACCCATCTCATGACCGTAACCTACCAACCCTCCACCCAGCGAACTCTGGTAGTTCTTGCTGGCTTTTCCGGACCCCCCTACACCAAAGGGTGATCTAGCTGTTCTATTCCCACCTTCTGGATTTGATCCCTGTACAACTTCTCTCTCACCCCTCTCTGCTCTGCCCCCCCCCTTCCTCCCACCCTACCTCCCCCTACCCAACCCCTCACTTGATACTGCCCCTCTCTTAGTGCTCACTTAACTTCCCCATCCCCCTGATCTTTACTACACCCCCCCACAGTTGTCCATCTCTAACCCCCTCTGAACCCCCCCCCCCGTCTACTCATAGCGTGACCTTAAACCTTATTAATTCGCTCTCTCCACGTACTCTTATCCCTCCCGCCTTTCGCACCATCGCAAATGTCCCAATACAGGAACTCACGTACACCCTTATTATTTAAGATAGTATCCTTTAACTCAAAAGGCCTCAGTATGCCAGAGAAGTCACAAATCTTAGCCAACATGTACTCCTTGAAGGCTGAACGTATATTCTTACAAGAAACACACTTCAAATCAAAAGCCATACCCAAATTAGAAAACCCCCACAATTATCATGCAACCTCCCCCACATCCAAAACCAAGGGAACACCCATTTTAGTGTCAAGCAATCTTCCCCTCCAAATCTCAGACTCTCTGGCTGACGAACAAGGATGCTACATCTTCATTAAAGGCAAACTATGGGATAAACCTATCACCCTAGCTAACATATACAGGCCTAACACCGCCCAAGTCCCATTCTTCTGATCTATCACCTGCCTACTATCATCCTTCCAAAATGGCATTCTGATTCTGGGAGGTTACTTCAACATCCCACTTGTCCCTCTCATAGACCCCTCCACAGGCACATCCCACTTTCCACATAACAATCCAGCATCCACCCAGCGCCCAGCCGGGTGCTTTGTTCTCAGTGTGAGAACAAAGTCACTTCAGGCGGGCTACAAAAAGATGGGCACCGTGAGGACTAATCCTCTTGTGTTCAGTGGAGAGGGGAGGCCCCTCTCCTTTCCACTGAAGACACGGAGAAAGCCAGGAACTAGCTGGGGAAAGACAGACGCGGGAGGAGGGCTGTGCTGCCAGGGACACAGATGTGAGGAGGACTCTGCTCTGCTGATGGGGACACAGATGTAAGGAGGGGCTCCGCTGACGGGGACACAGATGTAAGGAGAGGCTCCGCTGACAGGGATACAGATGTAAGGAGGGACTCCACTGATTGGGGCACAGATGTAAGGAGGGACTCCGCTGACGGGGACACAGATGTAAGTAGGGGCTCCGCTGACGGGCACACAGATGTAAGGAGGGACTCCGCTGGGGGCACCAGATGTAAGGAGGGACTCTGCTGGGGGCACCTGATGTATGGAGGGACTCTGCTGGGGGCACCTGATGTATGGAGGGACTCTGCTGGGGGCACCTGATGTATGGAGGAACTCTGCTGGGGGCACCTGATGTAAGGAGGAACTCTGCTGGGGGCACCTGATGTAAGGAGGAACTCCGCTGGGGGCACCTGATGTAAGGACGGACTCCGCTGGGGGCACCTGATGTAAGGAGGAACTCCGCTTGGGACACCTGATGGCATCTGGTGGCAGGCAACGTGGCAGTTGACACGCTCAGGGCTCCCACTGATTCTGCATTGAATGATTTCATTTTATATTACAATGTAATAATAGAAATGCGCTTCAGTCATCCTGACACCATAACAACCATGGTGCCAGGATGATTGAAGTGCTAACACTAGGTGTTTGGAGTATCTTTATCTGCTGATTGTTAAACTTTCTAGAATACACATTTCTATTGTTGTGTAGGATCTGGGCCTGCTGTCCCTCCCTCCCTCCCTCTCCCTCCATCCCTCGTTCATCTCATACGCTAACCAAACCACCTTAGAGCCACGCCCACTATTTTGCTGAAACCATACCCATTTTCACCAAGTGGGAGGAGTCAAAAAGGAAGGGTGGGGTCTGGCGCCCCCCATCCTAAAACTTCACCAGCCGCCACTGCCTCTGACACATCATTTCTCACTCAATGGGAAGCGCATAAGTGCGTGATACAGGGAAGACTAATCTCTCTCGCCTCTGCACTAAAACGAGACAAACAGAAACTAGTTGGTAACTTCCTTACTAAAATACAAACACTAGAAAGATCACACAAGCAACCTAGCCCAAGAACCAAGAACAGAAACCCGCAAACTCCTACTAGAAGAATTGGCTCAAAAGATGAGGAAAAAATACACTCTCTCTCTCAGAAACCTATTGGCACAAGCTTTACGCTTGAAAAAAGCCAAAACAGTACACCAGCTACAGACCCAATCGGGTAACACACTAAAAAGTTATCTGGACATAGCACAAGCGTTTGCACATTTCTATGCAAACCTATATAACCTCTCGGCCACGGAAACACAATCACCCAACCCCATTCCCAGATCCACACTTATACAGAGCTTCCTAGAAGAACACTGCCCCAAACTACTTGCTTCAAATAATTTAACAGAATTAGATCACCCAATCACCATACAAGAATGGGACGAGGCTCTCAAAGATCTGCAACCGGGCAAGAGCCCAGGTCCAGACGGCCAATCGGCGGTTTACTACAGAACCTTCTCGGAAGTACTATCGGCCCACTCAAAGCGTTTAACTCCCTATCAGCAACCACCCCACTCTCCCCGGGCTTACTGGAAGCACACATTTCAGTTATACCCAAAGATGGAAAAGACCCTATCCAAAAGGCAAATTACAAACCAATCTCTCTACTAAATGTAGACATCAAAATATTCACCAAAATACTAGCCAATTGCTTACTTCTCCTTCACCCATCCACTATCTCCCATAACCAAGCTGGTTTTATCCCTGGAAGGGAGGCCAAGGATAATACGAATAAAGCGATCAACCTGCACCACCTTCTGACCTCCTCCAATCAAGTCGTTTTTTTCCTATCCCTTGACGTGGAGAAGGCATGCGAAAGGGTGGCCTGGGACTACATGGAAGCTGTACTTAGATTCATGGGTTTGGGTAATCGCCTATTAAGCTTCATAATGGCCCTATTCACAAATCCCATAGCCCGGGTCCCGGTCAACCGCCTCCTGACGAATGCTTTCCCCTTAACGGCATGAAGCATAACTATTTACACTCACCCTAGAACCCCTTCTAAGCAGTCTCAAGGCAAACCCAAACATTAGAGGGTTACATACATCTGATAAAGAATACAAACTGGCGGCCTTGACCTTGGCGGATGACATACTTCTCTTTCTTACTGAACCGCACATCTCTCTCCCCAACCTACTGGCAGAATTCCGCCATTTTAGACTAATATCCAACCTCAAGATTAACCTCTCCAAATCATGCGCCCTGAACATCTCTTTGCCCAAACACACAGTCACTCAATGTCAAAGAAACTTCCCCTTCCATTGGAAGGAAGATGCCATAACCTACCTAGGAATCCAACTTCCCCGACACCTTACTAATCTTTACAGCAAAAACTACCTACCCATCTTACAAAACCTCACCGCCGATTTAAAACGCTGGAACAAACCCATTTTTTCATGGTTTGGCAGAGTGCCATATTAAAAATGAACGCTCTACCACGCCTACTCTATATACTGCAAACTGTCCCACTCCACATCCCCACTACCTTCTTTAGTAATTACAAAAGTTTATGCTCAAAATTCCTCTGGGGAAATAACAGACCAAGAATTAACTACCAGCACCTCTCTCTGCCAATGTAGAAGGGAGGGATTGGACTTCCAGACCTCAAAAATTATTACATTGCTTGTCACCTTTCCAGAGTTCTAGACTGGAACATTCACCGTAAATACAAAGATTGGGTTAGCCTTGAGGCTTCATTCACCTCCTCCCCCCCTCCATCTATTACCCTGGAACATCCCAAAACACATACCACACAAAATTCGGAATCATCCCTTAATCGGCCCAACAATCAAATGCTTACACAACATCTGCAAGTCAACCTCCCTATCCTCTACACCAGGCTCCCTCACCTCCCTACGTCTTAACCCAGATTCCACCCCCCCCCCCCCGGAATGCACAGCAACTTCCTTAATGACATCTGGCAACATAAAAATGTTCAGATACACCATTTCTTCTCACAAGGCAAACTTTTGCACCGTGAAAAGCTACCATCAAAGGAAGTTGGCATCTACATCTCCCCTTGGAATCACACGTTACTCTCACAATACATACTTTCACTCGACAGGAAATTCAAGGTCTCTAGACCCCTCTCCCCTTTCGAAACATTATGCAAAAAACAAATCTCCCAAAGTGACTTTTAATTTCCACAATGCATTCCCTTTTATTCTCGGATGTCCCCTCCAACATTGGCTTGCAAAACATGAGAAAACGAACTTTCCCTTTCCCTATCCCTGAAGAATGGGAACGAGTCTACCTGAGCATTCACAAGGGATCAGTAAATGTTTCCACACAGCAAAACGGATACAAAGTCCAAACACGCTGGTACTGTACCCCCTCCCTTATCCACAAATTCATCCCAGACATTCTAGATGTATGCTGGAGATGCAAACAGAATAAAGTAACTCTCCTACACATCTGGTGGAGCTGTCCCACCATCCAAGCTTTCTGGGGTGAAGTTCACCAAATTATAAAGAAAGTCACAACCTACACACTTAACTTCCTCCAGCACAATTTCTCTTACAAGTTACCACCTTATCGAATAGCTACTACTTTAAATCCTTAGCCATGCACATGGTAAATGTGGCGAAACAGTGCATCCCAGTACACTGAGGCAACACACATACCCCATCAATCAAAGAATGGCTAAATAGAATCACCAGGATAGCTGAAATGGAACTCCTTATCAGCATTGCCCATGACACACCAGTTAAATTCTCATCCAAATGGGCATGCTGGACCCACTTCCAGACAACAACAGACTACAAAGACTTCACCACTGCCATCACGCAACCTGTATGACATTATTTTACCATATCTATGTGAATCCAGACTCAAATGAAATAAACCCTTACAATCATTTATATCATAAACAGTGATCTATCCTTCCTAGTCACAACCCCATAACAATCACCATTCCCCCTACTTTCCCCCACCGGAGGGAGAGAGAGATGGACAACAACAACCATCCCCCCTGGCTCACTACCCCCCCTATATAAATCTTGTCTTCCCCCCACCCCCTTCCTATTTTCATCACCCCCTCTCACCCCCTTTAACGAAACACCCCCTTCTTTTCATATACACACACGTCTTCCCAGACCCCTAAAATATCTTCTCAGATATACAGAAACCCTTAAGCCTCGTACACACGATCGGATTGTTGGCCAACAAAACCGTAGAATTTTGTCCGAAGGGTGTTGGACCAAACTTGTCTTGCATACACACAGCCACACTATTGTTGGCCAACAATTACGAATGTAGTGACGTATTAGACGTACTATGTGGTTTTTCAGCTCTTTAGCGCCACCCCTTGGGCTCCTTCTGCTAATTTCCTGTTAGTAGAAGTTTGGTGAGTGTTGATTTGCGCTTTTCATTTAGCGCTTTTTATTTCATGCTTTTCATTTCGTGCTTTTCAGTTTGTTTCTGAACGTCTGTTTGTCAACCAGACATGTTGCGGTATCTGAGGAGATAACGTGTTATTTATTATTGGCCTTGGAGTTATTGCTTTGACATTATTTTTTTGGTTGAATTATGATTTGATTTGGTATATTTTCTATATTTTTGGATGCATAGAATGCACTTTTTGGTTAAGTTCTGTTGGCAGATAGCATGTCTAATTTTATTTGTTTTCTTTTTTAATGCACAATAAAATAATTGTGTAGAATAATACTTGGCTATGTGCTTTACTTCAAATGACATTTTGGGAGTAGGCAATTACAGTTTAAAAAATACAATGTAAAATTAACAAGGGACACCAACATAGTTGTATCTTTGATCTTAAAAACTGCGGGATAATGGTGTTGTGGTAACTTGCCCAAATAAAAAAAAAAAAGCATAATAATATTATTCTTGATATCACTAGGAAAAAAAAGCCTTTGAAAATTTGTTTGCAATAACTCCATCGGTATCACCAGCAAAGCAGCTTCATTTTTATCCCATTAAGGAAGAAGAGAATTGTGCGCTGCATTTCGAGATTTCATATTTTGCCACGTCACAAATGTTAATTCTCCATTATGAACGCTAGTTTACAAGACCGACCGCTTCTGGCTCGTCCTTGCTTCCGAGCATGCGTGTTTGTACGTTGGACTTTTGTCCGATAGACTTGTGTACACACGCTCGGAAAATCCCACAACACACATTTGTCCGCGGAAAATTTTAAAACCTGCTAGCCAACATTTGTCCGCAGAAAATCCGACAACAATTGTCCGATGGAGCATACACACGGTCGGATTTTCCACCAACAGCCTGTCATCACAAATTTCGCGTCGGAAAATCCAATCATGTGTACGCGGCTTAGCTCTGACCCCATCCTAGAACCCTCCGTACAATTTGAATCTGAATCTTTCTCAAGACACCTCGACTTAATCAAAATACACCCACCCTCTCTATGCCATCTATTATATTAACACAGATTGACAAACCCACATGCCCTATTAGAATATATGAAACCCAATAGGTTTCAGTCTCCACAGATACAGGGTTCACTCCCTTTTCACTCCCCGACATCTTGATGCTCATGGCCTATAAGTTTCAATGTTAATATACCTTGTCTATTGTCATTTGACTTGTATTATGTGTTTCTGTAATACTCTTCATTTGCTTGTTCTCTTTTACTTCCAATAAAAACTTTATGTAAAAAAAAAAAAAAACATTTTCCATTTTCCCTTTGCAATTGTAGCCTGGTCCTTTTATATTTCCTGTGGCTGTGCACAGCCTCCCCCGCCATTTCTTGATTGGGCTGGTGGGGTCTTCCTGTTTTGCGCCCCTTGACTGGGATTGGTGGAGGTGGGTATTTACTCTTGAAGGCCATGGCGAATGTTCATATGTGTGTGTGTGTGTATAATATATATATATATATATATATATATATATATATATATATAAAATGTATGTATGTGTGTATGTATGTATTTTTGTTTCTTCTATATTTGAATACTGATTTAAAAAAAAAATGTTTGTATTTTATTAGTGTTAGAGCTGTGTTAATATTGGTGGTCCTAAATAATCCCCTGAGGAAGCCAATGATTGGTGAAACATGTTGGGATATAACATCTACACTTGGCCATCTGTGCCTGTGGGACACCAGCGACCAGTAAAAAGCAAACTGCATATGCTCTGATTTTTATTGAACCTCTTTTCTACTTTATGTAACAATAAAGATTTACAAATTTTACTCTATATGTATATTTCTTTATTCAAGCACCGCTATAATCCCATCCTCTTATTTCTTTTACCAGGGATGAGGTGCATAATACTTTAGAGTCACTCAAAGATCTCCCCAGCAAAGTCCACAAATGTTGTTCATCCCTTGTGATAGCAATAAAGTTGATTACAAAATTTTAAAGAGACAATGTAAAAATAAAAAAAATGTAATAAAATAAATAATACAATAAAAAAATGTACCCCCTCCCTAGTAATGTATTTAGGTTTTGTGCTACCCTAGGCCAGACTAAACTCGTGTACCCCCTAATTTAAATATGACCCACCCTTTCCTGTCAAGGCCACACCCCTTTCTGTTTAAGACCTGCCCTGAAATTTTCAAGTGGGGACACTGAGGGACGGGGGGGGCAATGGATTCCCTTAATTTGCATAAATATCCTCTCACTTCCTGTTTGGCTATGGGCCAGAAAGTGAAGGGAAATCTCTGCAATGGGACAGGGATGGTAAAAAATAAACTGTCAGAGCTACAACCCTCCCTTACACTATCCAAAATGAAAAAAAAGAAGTGTTGCCTATAGTTCTACTTTAAGCACAAATTTCTGATAATTTTATGGAGAGGACTGAGAAGATATAACCATGCCCATGGTGCAGCAGAAAACATAACACAGTGAGGAAGGTTTGTGGTCCAGGATGATAGGACAGTCAAAATTAGAAGCGCCCCCCCCCACAGTTGCGGAATGCCAGCCACTCGCATACCGGAAGCAGTGCGGCCTCTTTGTGGGGGCGCTAGACTTATTTGCCTCTCAGCCCAGTCCGCCCCATAAGACTGGCGCTACACTAACAGCACAAGCCTGCGGGGACTCTTTCCGTGCTGCCCCATCTGCAAAGTGCTGCCCTAGGCCTGGAACTTGTGGGCCTAGGCCAGCATACAGCGTTGCCCCTCCCCCTGAGCTTTCATGCAAAGGCCAAAGCATATGTTCCTCTGAGATTTTGGTTCATATTGATGTAGCACACCCCATGTAGGAGCTGCAGATAGAAGGGATCCCCCACTCCTGCACAGCCAGTCACACCAAATCTTCACCAGCACTGACCGAGACCGAGACAGAGAACCAGCTTGTGGCTTTGTTTTTATGTTTTATTAGGGAGTTTCAACTTGGATAGGGATTGGAGATTATAGGATGCCCACTTGACTTCAAAAACTTCAGGGACAACTTCCTATATACAGTCTCTATATACAGCCTCCTGCACACACTTGGTTTCATGCGATGTCTGTGTTCGCACAAGTGTGAACCCGGGCTTAGGCAGATTAAAGCCGAGGAGATTTACCCATCCATCGATATTAGAAAGTAGACAATACACATGCATATAATGCATATACGCAGTGGTCAATAAATTACATATACAGGTACTGTATAATGCTTGGAACAGTGAATATAGTAGCAAAGATAAAAAGTAAAATATGATATATACTGTATACAGGGCTTTTTTTCAGTGGGAACATGGGGGAACGCAGTTCCAGCAATGAATACCTGTAATGGCAAGGAGTGCTGAGGTGTGGATGGTCTATTGATGCTGGCTGCTTGAGGATCTATTGTTGCTATGGGGGATATCAATTGTTGCTGGGAGGAATCTACTGTTGAGGGAAGGGTCAATTGTTTTTGCTTGCTGAGGGGGTCTATTGATTCTGGCTGCTGGAGGAACTATTGATGCTGGGGAGAGTTTAAATTGTTGCTTGGAGGAATCTACAGTTGGGGGAAGGGTTTATTGTTCTTGGCTGCTGGGGGGGTCTATTAATTCTGGCTGCTGAAGAAACTATTGTTGCTGGGGAGGGTTTACATTTCGGCTTGGAGGAATCTACTGTTGAGGGAGTGGTTTTTTGTTGTTAGCTCCTGGGGGGGTCTATTGATCCTGGCTGCTGGGAGATCTATTGTTGCTGGCAGGGGTCTATTAATGCTGGAGTGGATCTATTGTTACTTGGGGAGTACTTTGTTGTGAGGGTCTATTGTTGCTTGGGAGGTCTATTGACTTCTTCTGTTGACTGACTTCTATTGATGTCTGTTGACTGGAGGACTTCTCCAGAGCCTCTCCTATCCTATGAAATTACCTGCCCCGGTATATCCTATCAGCCCCTAACCTGTCCACCTTTAGGAGATCTATGAAAACTAACTTATTCAGGGAAGCCTATCCCACACCCACCTAACAACTGTCCCCGAGTCTCCCCCCATGAAATCATTTTCCCGCATCTATTACATTTTGTACCACCACCCCCTCCCTTTAGAATGTAAGCTCTACGAGCGGGGCCCTCCTGTACCTTCTGTATTGAACTGTACTGTAAATGTGCTGTCCCCCCTCTACATTGTAAAGCACTGCGTAAACCGTTAGTGCTATATAAATTGTGTATAATAATAATAATAATAATATTGTTGCTGGGGTGTATTGTTGCTGGCTGCATAGGGATATATTTTACAGCTTATTATTAATAAATCCCATAAATCCCATACAAATTACTTGGCACCATAAAATAATACTTGGTTCTGTATTCGCTAAAATGGGTGGTATTGGGAAGTGGATAGGGCAGTGATGGGAAACCTTGGCACCCCAGATGTTTTGGAACTACATTTCCCATGATGCTCAACTACACTGCAGAGTGCCAAAACATCTGGGGTGCCAAGGTTCTCCATCACTGGGATAGGGTAAGGAATCAAGGGGTGAGTAGGGGGCGGAGACAAGGGGTGACTTGAAATAAGGAGTTCCTGCACCTATCCTCTGAGAAGAAAAGCCCTGGATATTTACATAAGTGTTTCAGCATCTAAAGTTCAAGAATGGATCTCAGAAGTTGCAAGGCCAGAGAACAGGATAGATGACCCCGACAATATTTCACATTATGCTGTGAAATGTTAGGTTCAAGCCTTATTTTAGCCAAGTTTTCTGCTATTAGGGCCGGTTCACACCATGAATCACATAGGAATGTGCTGTAGGTTCCTGTGCGATTCACATGCGATCCGGGTGCAGTGTGATTTCAGACCATTCATTTGAATAGGCCGTGGGAAAAGTAATGCATCCACTACTTTACAAAACGCAGAGCAACTGGATCGCATGGTACAGAAGCATATTACGATCCAATGCAGGCAAACGCACTGGGTTTGCGACCTGTTTTGTGGTGATGTTAGCATTGCACTGATTGCACTGATTGCAGATTGCAAGTGCAGTGCGTTATGAACAGGGTGTGGGAAATGTGAATGGAATGCAGGTTTCCCACGCCGTGTTGTGGTGTGAGCTGGCCTTCACTACACCTATTGCCTCTCTGTTTTCCTACATGATGGTTTATACCTCTAATCTTTATTTTTGTACAGGTGTATGAATTATGGCTTTGAAAGCCTATCATTATGGAAAAGTGCCTATAGTCATTAGAGAATATTCATCTGATCTGCAGTCACCTATTTATAGGTCACTCAGGGGAATGTGTTACAGTTTTTCTCACCAGCCCTAAATGCAGGACTTCGTTTTGGGTAGCGGTGTTTCTAACCACTTCAGTACCAGCCTGTATATACCTTTTCATTACAGGGTCAGGTTTCAGTGCTGTGATAGTTTGCAGTGGTGGCTGGTGCTCAAAATTTTTTGGGGGGGCGCAAAAAAAAATTCTGAAACCCCCCCCCCATCGATTGCAGCCTCACTGTGCCCATCGAACGCAGCCACTGTGCCCATCGAACGCAGCCACTGTGCCCATCGAACGCAGCCACTGTGCCCATCAAACGCAGCCACTGTGCCCCAAATGCTGCCACTGTGCTCATCAAATGCTGCCACTGTGCCCATCAAATGCTGCCACTGTGCCCCAAATGTTACCACTGTGCCCATTAAATGCTGCCACTGTGCCCCAAATGTTACCACTGTGCCCATTAAATGCTGCCACTGTGCCCCAAATGTTGCCACTGTGCCCCAAATGTTGCCACTGTGCCCCAAGTGCTGCCACTGTGCCCCAAGTGCTGCCACTGTGCCCCAAATGTTGCCACTGTGCCCCAAGTGCTGCCACTGTGCCCCCCGCCGTCTGCCCGGCACTTACCTTGTCTCGGGTGGGCAGCGAGTGACGGCGGCAGGTGGTCCGGTGTCCTCCATTTCTTCCTCGACCCCGATGTCTTCTCCTGCCCGCTCCTCCTCTCGTCCTCTGCTATGATTGGACGCCTGAGAGGCATCCAATCACAGCGCCTGTCATTTCAGCCAATCAGGTGACAGGTAACACAGACCCGGCAACCTGATTGGATGAGAGGCAGTTCAATGTAAGCAAAGAGAATTCCTTCGCTTTGCTAACATACAGCTGAGTGAGCAGCGAACGCACAGCGTTGCGCCCGCTTCTCACATTTTTGGGCGCCTATTAGAGCCTATGGCTCTAATCAGGTGCTTCCAAAAAACATCCCCGCCGGTATAATTCAGATGGCCGGCGCCCGAAAATGGGCCAGGCACATGAATTGGGGGTTTCAGCAGCGACCATAGATGGATTCATGCAATGCATGAATTTATCTATGGTGATTAGAGAGTAACGGGAGAGGGGGGGGGGGGGGGCGGCGCTCCTGCACCCTTTATGGACGCACCGCCACTGATAGTTTGACTGACAATTACTCTGTCGTGAAACACCTTATTCAAATTAATTCTATATCATTTTTTAGCCAGAGCTTTCCTTTGGTGTCATTTAACCACTTCAGCTCTGAAAGGTTTTACCCCCTTCCTGACCAGGCCATTTTTTGAGATACGGCACTGCGGTCGTGCAGCGTTGTACCTAAATACAATGTATTTCCTTTTTTCCCACAAATAGAGTTTTTTTTTGGTGGTATTTGATCACCTCTGTGGTTTTTATTTTTTGGATTATAAACAAAAAAAGACTGACAATTTTGAAAAAAAAAAACAATATTTTTTACTTTCTGCTATAAAACATATCCAATAAAAAAAAATGTAAAAAATCAAATTTTTTCATAAGTTTAGGCCAATATGTATTCTGCTACATATTTTTAGTAAAAAAAAATTCCCAATAAGAGTATATTGATTGGTTTGCGCAAAAGTTATAGCGTCTACAAATTATAGGATAGATTTAGGGACTTTTTATTTTTTTTATATTTTTTACTAGTAATGGCGGCGATCAGCGTTTTTTAGTGGAACTGCGACATTGCGACGGACTAATCTGACTCTAAGTGACACTTTTTGGGGACCAGTGACACCAATACGGTGATAAAAAATACACTGTCACTGTATAAATGACACTGACAGGGAAGGGGTTAACATCAGGGGCAATCAAAGGGTTAAATGTGTTCCCTACGTGTGCTTTCTAACTTTAGGGGGAGTGCTTTGACTAAAGGAAAACCGATATCCATGTTTCTGCTTAGCAGAAACATGAGATCTCCATTTTCCTTTCTGGCAGAGCAGCGGTCTGCCTTGTTTATATAGGCAGACCGCTGTTCTGCCTCTCTGCGCACGATCGTCAGGTTCCCGGCGGCCGAAATGGAATCACAGTGAGAACAAGGCTCCAGCAACGCGCACGTGATATTGCGCGAAAGGGCCGTCCTGCCGCAGTAAATGTATGTGGGACGGTCCTTAAGTGGTTGTAAAGGCACAAGGTTTTTTACCTTCATGCAATCTATGCATGAAGGTAAAAAACCTTCCTTCTGTGTGCAGCAGCCCCCCAAATGCTTACCTGAGCCCCCTTTCGATCCAGCGATGTCCATGAGAGCCTTGCCTCTCCACAGACTCACACTCCTAATTGGCTTTTGGCAGCAGTGGAGCCCTTAGCTCCCGCTGCTGTCAATCACCGCCAGTGAGCCAATCAAGAGACAGAGGGGGCGGGGCAGAGCCACTGATCCATGTGTGAATTGACACACAGATCCGTGGCTCGGTGGCTAGGGCTCCGTTGTGGCCACCTGGGTGCCCCCACAGCAAGCCGTTTGTGGGACCCAAGAAGAGGAGGATCTGGGCTTTCTGTGCAAAACTTATTCCGACTGAATCAGTTCCTATCGGTAAAACTGCTCGTCTGTATGCTAATCCGACGGACCAAAAACGACGCAAGTGCAGCTATTGGCTACTGGCTATTGAACTTCCTTTTTCTAGTCCCGTCGTATGTCATCGCGTTCTAAATGGTCGGACTTTGGTGTGATCATGTGTAAGCAAGTCCGTTTCAGCGGAACTCCATCGGAACTCCGTCAGAAAGACTGTCGGAGTCTATTCTGACGGAAAGTCCGGTCGTGTGTACGGCATAATGCTGGGCTCTGACTGGTTACATCATCTAATGCAGAGCCCAGCAGAGGACGTAAGTGGTGTGAGCGTTCCTCTGCCTTACTATGACATCAATGATCAGCTCAACTGTCTGTCACTGCAGGTTGGCGCTGATGGAAGTTCTGAATGGGGCACAGCTTAATTAATAATTCTTCTCATCCCTGGAGAGACTGGGGACCAATCAGCTTTAGTGTCACTGCAATCAATGCAGGTCCACCTTGATGGAGGTTGGAATGGGGCTAGGATCATTCTATTAAGGAACAAAAATATCCCATCTAGTGCACTCCATATGTCATGCTGTGTGTAGCACCCTGTAGGTTAGGCAGGGTTGCTAGTAAATGTACCTGCCAGGTATAGTTGCCTTGGCCAATTGATAGGATATCAATTGATTCCACCCTAATTCTGGAATTTCTGCACTTCTCTCTTAAGTCACTAGATGGCCGGGTATCTGGTGACATTAGATAAGACAAGGGCATTGCAAGGACAGATTAGGAATAGATAGGGTATCTCAGCCAATGGGCAGGGATCTTCTTGGGTCCTTTGGCCTGCTGGGAGAGCCTATTTTTTTGGGTTAGGTCAGGTAATCGGGGTTCTGTGCCACCTGGACGGCTGTCTGGGTGGACGTGTGTTGGGCTGCTAGGCCAGAGCCTGAGGCCTATCCCGGGGACATCTGGCTTCTAGGCTGTCTGAGGGCCTATCCAGAAGCAAGAGAGCAGCGTAGGCTTGGGACTGCGGCTTGCAGTCCAACCATAAGTGACAGTTCTGCTGGCTGGAGAACCTGTCATTGTCGGAGGTAGAAGAGAAGCTGTCGCCACTAAGGGACCATCCACTTTATTACCAGGGACCACAGTGAGTAGCTGAAGCAAGTACCGGAGCAGTATTCTCACCAACCGGGGACGGTGAAGAATTAGGAAACTTCAGCAGGTGTCAAGCCAGGGACCCAGCCAGCGGAGGTGACGCTTGCAGAGCAGCCTTGTGTGCCAATCCAGGGACAGAGCAGGCCAGTGGGGTGATGCTTGAAGAAGATACTCAGTGAGAAGGTTGGAAGAGCTCAGGAGATCCAGTGGCAGTGGATCAGCAAGTCTAGTGAGGAGAGACTGGGAGCTCAGTGGAGTGAAGATCTACAAGAGGTGATTGTAGAGGAAGTACCGAAGTCTGTTACAACTAGGGATGAGCCAGCGGTTCAAATGGAACGTAAGTTCGACTCGAATATCAGGTGTTCGTTTGCTCTAAAACGAACCGAACTTATGGGGCGTTCGCGGGAAATTCAAGCGCCGTGAAATGCCCCATAATGCACTGTGAGATCACAGTGCATTGCTGTATGATGATTCGCCAAAGTATGCACCTGACCTGCATGCTTTGGCCAATCATAATTGCCCAAAGGCAGGGTGCCTTTGGCCAATCATGGCTCAGGGGGACTAAGTCACTATATAAGGCTGCTTACATAGCGGCCGCGTGTAGTGTTGTTGGCGTGGACAGAGAGATAGCTTGAGTTAGATTAATCAGGCAGGTTATTTAGTTAGTGGCAGTGTATTTGAGATACAGTATATATATATATATATATATATATATATATATATATATATATACTGTACAGTCTAGTGTGTGTGTGTGTGTGTGTGTGTGTGTGTATGTATATATATATATATATATATATATATATATATATATATATATATATATATAATGTATGTAGCGCTGGTAGATTTTTTAATCTACAGCTTATATGTAAATTTAGTGGGTCATCCTTTCTGTACATAGTTCAGATTTAATCTATAGCTAAATTAGCTTCTGTTCCAACCTTGGTTGTTGCGTGCAGTTCCACTCCGTCGCCTGTAGATGTCGGTGTCACTAGAGACCGGAGCTGGAAAGCAGCAGACTGAGGTGTATTGAGTGCTCTTCTTTCTCAGAAGTAACTAGGCAGAGGTTGTCCCCTGCAGTGCATTCTGGGAAGGGGTATTTAACTGCTTGTCGACCGCCGTCCGACAAATGACGGCCAGGCGGCGCAGCTCTCGTGGCGTGAGGGCGTCATATGACGTCCTCGCTTTCCTAGGCCACCAGGGGGCGCGCGCGCCTGCCGTGTCACTAGGCACCCGGTGCGCGTGCCCGGCGGCCGCGATGTCCGCCGGGCACCCGTGATTACCGGTAACACAGCAGGACACACAGATCCACGGTCCTGTCAGAGGAGAGGAGACCGATGGTGTGTTCCCAGTACAGAGGAACACCGATCGGTCTCCTCCCCTAGTGAGTCCCCGCCCCCTACAGTTAGAATCACTCCTAGCAACACAGTTAACCCCTCGATCACCACCTAGTGTTAACCCCTTCCCTGCCTGTCACATTTATACAGTAATCAATGCATTTTTATAGCACGGATCGCTGTATAAATGTGAATGGTCCCAAATATGTGTCAAAAGTGTCCGATGTGTCCGCCGCAATATCGCAGTCACGATAAAAATCGCAGATCGCCGCCATTACTAGTAAAAAAAATTTAAAAAATAAAAATGTTATAAGTCTATCCCCTATTTTGTAGACGCTATAACTTTTGCGCAAACCAATCTATATACACTTATTGCGATTTTTTTTTTTTTTTTTTACCAAAAATATGTACAAGAATACATATCGGCCTAAACTGAGAAAAAATTTGTTTTAAAGAAAAAAATAATTGGATATTTATTATCGCAAAAGGTAAAAATTATTGTGTTTTTTTTTAAAACTTGTCACTCTTCTTTTGTTTATAGCGCAAAAAATAAAAACCGCAGAGGTGATCAAATACCACTAAAAGAAAGCTCTATTTGTGGGGAAAAAATTATAACAATTTCATTTGAGTACAGTGTTGTATGACTGCGCAATTGTCATTCAAAGTGCGACAGCGCTGAAAGCTGAAAAATGGCTTGGGCAGGAAGGGGGCGAAAATGCACTATATTGAGGTGGTTAAGAGACAGACTCCATATTTCTGGGTCTTTTTCGTTCCACCTGCTGGCCCTCCTGGCCGACAGGTATGTGTTAGGAGTCCTACCTCGTGGTCCTCCGGGTCGGAGGACTGCGATGCTGCAGCGTGTGGGTGGGCCCAGAAGTCTGTCTGGGGACTACTACAGCTGCTGCGGAGATGGTCCTGTGCTGTCTGTCCTGCGGGAAGAAGCTGGACAATTGAGAAGATCCCAGGGGAGGACCCGTCATGGAAGGATCATGCGGAGAGCTGGTCTGGAGAGGGGCCTGGTGACTCAATTGGAGGACGCATCTTAAGTTAACCTACCACATAGTACTGCCGGGTCGGCTTAAAGGTTCTGGTACTGTGTTGCTGTTCACTGAAAACTACTACATCCTGTGGCAGAGGATCGTACAGTTTTGTTTCACTCAAGTCTGTGGCAGAGACTTTCTGTTCGTGCTGCACACTGGCTGCTAGGTTAGTGAGAGAGACCTATCCGGGCGAGCAAAGATTTAATCCTGAACCGAAGATACATTCATCCCCGAGATTTCAATTCCTTAGTGCTACACCAAGAAAAGGTATTTGAACTTCCCTGCAACTCTTCTTCTACCTCTTTCCTGCTACTTCTTCCAGCTATCTCCCATTAAAGCATTGGAAAAGTACTAAAGTGGCTGGTGCCTACATTGTTAGATGATAAGTTCAACGTGGACTCTAAATCTGGTATTTGTGAAACTAAAGGTAAAAAGGTAATGGAAACAGCCCGCTTTAAATCAACAGCTCCACCGTGAGTTATTGCTACACATATATATATATGTTTCTCACAAAAGTGAGTACACCCCTCACATTTTTGTAAAGATTTTATTATATCTTTTCATGTGACAACACTGTAGGAATGACACTTTGCTACAATGTAAAGTAGTGAGTGTACAGCTTGTATTACAGTGTAAATTTGCTGTCCCCTCAAAATAACTCAACACACAGCCATTAATGTCTAAACCGCTGGCAACAAAGATGAGTACACCCCTAAGTGAAAATATCCAAATTGGGCCCAAAGTGTCAATATTTTGTGTGACCACCATTATTTTCCAGCACTGCCTTAACCCTCTTGGGCATGGAGTTCACTAGAGCTTCACAGGTTGCCATTGGAGTCCTTTTCCACTCCTCCATGATGACATCACAGAGCTGGTGGATGTTATAGACCTTGCGCTCCTCCATCTTCCATTTGAGGATGCCCCACAGATGCTCAATAGGGTTTAGGTCTGGAGACATGCTTGGCCAGTTCATCACCTTTACCCTCAGCTTCTTTAGCAAGGCAGTGGTCATCTTGGAGGTGTGTTTGAGGTTGTTATCATGTTGGAATACTGCCCTGCGGCCCAGTCTCCGAAGAAAGGGGATCATGCTCTGCTTCAGTATGTCACAGTACATGTTGGCATTCATGGTTCCCTCAATGAACTGTAGCTCCCCAGTGCCGGCAGCACTCCTGCAGCCCCAGACCATGACACTCCCACCACCATGCTTGACTGTAGGCAAGACACACTTGTCTTTGTACTCCTCACCTGGTTGCCACCCCGACACGCTTGACACCATCTGTACCAAATAAATTTATCTTGGTCTCCTCGGACCACAGGACCGGTTCCAGTAATCCATGTCCTTAGTCTGCTTGTCTTCAGCAAACTGTTTGCGGGCTTTCTTGTGCATCATCTTTAGAAGAAGCTTCCTTCTGGGACGACAGTCATGCAGACCAATTTAATGCAGTGTGCGGTGTATGCTCCTAGCACTGACAGGCTGACCCCCCCCACCCCTTCAACTGCCCCTTAAACCACTGTATGGTCTTGGCCACCGTGCTGCAGTTCAGTTTCAGGGTCTTGGCAATCTTCTTATAGCCTAGGCCATTATTATTTAGAGCAACAATTCTTTTTTTTTCACATCCTCAGAGAGTTCTTTGCCATGAGGTGCCATCTTCCAGTGACCAGTATGAGAGAGTGAGAGCGATAACACCAAATTTATCACACCTGCTCCCCATTCACCCCTGGGACCTTGAAACACTACACTACACACCAGGGAGGGAAAAAGGCTAATTGGGCCCAGTTTGGACCCGGGAGCTCTGAATAGCTCTGAGGATCGGAGCTCCGAATATGACCAATTACCTGGGCAAAACTAACAGGACTGATTAACTGGATCCTAATAGGTGTCAGTTGCCGTACCAAGGAGACGTCTACACAAGGCATTGCTTTCTCTCTCCACACTGCAATATACCACACGAGCGACAACAGACTTACAGCACTTGGGACCTGTGTATTGACAACGGGATGCCACTCGTGAATGGAACGGTAATGTAATGACAATGGTCACCATACCAACTTGATATGCCTGAACCCTACGGGGATCTTTACCTAATATGCCAGTGTTACAATCCCTGAATACTAGTACTTGGTCATTTGATACATTTGAATCCCGCAATGAAGTGCTTATGGCAATCTAGTTTACAGATATCCAACTCCTAATCTATTCACTGAGCATAGGATTGATTTACTGGTTGATCATCTCAACATATACTAGCTATTTCTAGATAGCAGTCCCCTGAAGGAGACCCTCCTACTATTTAAAATAGAGTTTGGTACTGGACTGATTGTATCTTCCTAAAGGGTAACAGTGGGAACCTACTAGTATTAGTTATTGTCTCCACGAGCTCATAATAATTGTTCAATCAATGTTCAGCCCCGGGGTTCATCTATTAGATTGGCACCTGCACTTTTTCTCCATCTCCTCTCCACTCCTCCATTGCTCCAGCCCTCAGTTGACCCCCTAATTTTCTTATTAAGTTCCAATCTGGAATTTAGACCTAACATATGGCCACATTTGTGTTTTTGGGGTCGCTAAGGACTGAAGCAATAAGCCCGGACTAGGGAAGCTGCACTTTTTGTTATATGTCTGTCCTGTTTGTTTGTCATTGTTCGCGAGAGTTTGGCCAAATCTTTATCGGCAATTCATCTTTGCACTGCCTATTCCAAATGTGTATTTAATATGTTTAATATATGAATATATTGTTGTATTTTTACTATATCAGCATCCCGGAATATTCTGTTGCTAGAAGTAACCTCTTTTGAGGCCCACCTATAACGGGCCTACCCCCCTTCCCCTATTCCCTTTTGTGGTACCTATTTGCTAATGGTTACAGCAACAGCACCCTAACAGGTACAGGGTATAGTACGGGTCACTGGAACTTACTGACCAGGTACAGGTGATAACTCGCGTGTCCCACTCCCCCCTTCCCTCCCTTACACCCTGTTGTGACACAGTACATGTTGGCATTCATGGTTCCCTCAATGAACTGTAGCTCCCCAGACCATGACACTCCCACCACCATGCTTGACTGTAGGCAAGACACACTTGTCTTTGTACTCCTCACCTGGTTGCCACCACACACGCTTGACACCATCTGAACCAAATAAATTTATCTTGGTCTCATCAGACCACAGGACATGGTTCCAGTAATCAGTGTTCTTAGTCTGCTTGTTTTCAGCAAACTGTTTGCGGGCTTTCTTGTGCATCATCTTTAGAAGAGGCTTCCTTCTGGAACGACAGTCATGCAGACCAATTTGATGCAGTGTGCGGTGTATGCTCCTAGCACTGACAGGCTGACCCCCCCACCCCTTTAACTACCCCTTAAACCACTGTATGGTCTTGGCCACCTTGCTGCAGCTCAGTTTCAGGGTCTTGGCAATCTTCTTATAGCCTAGGCCATCATTATTTAGAGCAACAATTCTTTTTTTTCACATCCGCAGAGAGTTCTTTGCAATGAGGTGCCATCTTCCAGTGACCAGTATGAGAGAGTGAGAGCGATAACACCAAATTTAACACACCTGCTCCCCATTCACACCTGAGACCTTGTAACACTACACTACACACCAGGGAGGGAAAAAGGCTAATTGGGCCCAATTTGGACATTTTTACTTAGGGGTGTACTCACTTTTGTTGCCAGCGGTTTAGACATTGATGGCTGTGTGAGTTATTTTGAGAGGACAGCAAATTTACACTGTTATACAAGCTGTACACTCACTACTTTACATTGTAGCAAAGTGTCATTTTGTTGTCAAAGGAAAAGATATAATAAAATATGTACAACAATGTGAGGGGTGTACTCACTTTTGTGAGATACTGTACAGCCTAGTGTGTATATATATATATTATATACAGTCAGGTCCATAAATATTGGGACATCGA
The DNA here is from genome assembly GCA_037952925.1 of Lithobates clamitans. Taxonomy (NCBI): domain Eukaryota; kingdom Metazoa; phylum Chordata; class Amphibia; order Anura; family Ranidae; genus Lithobates; species Lithobates clamitans. Next base: position 1,403,149 of record JBBGZY010000293.1, on the reverse strand, counting down.
CACAATTCTAATCTTTTTGGCTCTATACACCACCACAATGGATTTGAAATGAAACGAACAAGATGTGCTTTAACTGCAGACTTTCAGCTTTAATTTGAGGGTATTTACATCCAAATCAGGTGAATGGTGTAGGTATAAAAACATTTTGTATATGTGCCTCCCACTTTTTAAGGGACCAAAAGTAATGGGACAGATTAACAATCATCCATCAGACTTTCACTTTTTAATACTTGGTTGCAAATCCTTTGCAGTCAATTACAGCCTGAAGTCTGGAATGCATAGACATCACCAGGCCTCTACTGCAACTGTCTTCAGTTCCTGCTTGTTCTTGGGGCATTTTCCCTTCAGTTTTGTCTTCAGCAAGTGAAATGCATGCTTAATCAGATTCAGGTCAGGTGAATGACTTGGCCATTGCATAACATTCCACTTCTTTCCCTTAAAAAACTCTTTGGTTGCTTTCGCAGTATGTCCATCTGCACTGTGAAGCACCGTCCAATGAGTTCTGAAGCATTTTGCTGAATATGAGCAGATCATATTGCCCGAAACACTTCATAATTCATCCTGCTGCTTTTGTCAGCAGTCACATCATCAATAAATACAAGAGAACCAGTTCCATTGGCAGCCATACATGGCTACGCCAAGACACTACCACCAGCATGCTTCACTGATGAGGTGGTATGCTTTGGATCATGAGCAGTTCCTTTCCTTCTCCATACTCTTCTCTTCCCATCACTCTGGTACAAGTTGATCTTGGTCTCATCTGTCCATAGGATGTTGTTCCAGAACTGTGAAGACTTTTTTAGATGTTGTTTTGCAAACTCTAATCTGGCCTTCCTGTTTTTGAGGCTCACCAATGGTTTACATCTTGTGGTGAACCCTCTGTATTCACTCTGGTGAAGTCTTCTCTTGATTGTTGACTTTGACACACATACACCTACCTCCTGGAAAAGTGTTCTTGATCTGACCAACTGATGTGAAGGGTGTTTTCTTCACCAGGGAAAGAATTCTTCGGTCATCCACCACAGTTGTTTTCCGTGGTTTTCTGGGTCTTTTGGTGTTGCTGAGCTCACCGGTGAGTTCTTTCTTTTTAAGGATGTTCCAAACAGTTGATTTGGCCACGCCTAATGTTTTTGCTATCTCTCTGATGGGTTTGTTTTGTTTTTTCAGCCTAATGATGACTTGCTTCACTGATAGTGACAGCTCTTTGGATCTCATATTGAGAGTTGACAGCAACAGATTCCAAATGCAAATAGCACACTTGAAATGAACTCTGGACCCTTTATCTGCTCCTTGTAAATGGGATAAAGAGGGAATAACACACACCTGGCCATGGAACAGCTGAGCAGCCAATTGTCCCATTACTTTTGGTCCCTTAAAAAGTGGGACGCACATATACAAACCATTGTGATTCCTACACCGTTTACCTTATTTGGATGTAAATACCCTCAAATTAAAGCTGAAAGTCTGCAGTTAAAGCACATCTTGTTCGTTTCATTTCAAATCCATTGTGGTGGTGTATAGAGCCAAAAAGATTAGAATTGTGTCAATGTCCCAATATTTATGGACCTGACTGTATATATATATATATATATATATATATATATATGTGTGTATATATATATATGTATGTATGTGTGTGTGTGTGTATATGTATATATATATATATATATATATATATATATATATATATATGTGTATGTATGTGTGTGTGTGTGTGTGTGTGTGTGTATATATATATATATATATATATATATATATGTGTGTGTGTATATATATATATATATATATATATATATATATATATATATATATATATATATATATATATATACACAGTGGTGTATAGTTTCTAATACACTTCAGGCGGTGTACACAGTATATAATACAGTGTAGTGTGGTGTTGCAAAACAAAAAATACATCATGTCTGGAAAGCCACCAAGGAGAGGCAGACGCTCACAGGCCACTAAAAGAGGGCAAGCAGCCTCTGTGTCTACAGTCAACAGTGGTGGTCGTGGACATAGTGCATCCTCTGCAGGTGGCAGAGGATGCAGGCAAATTTCCCTACCCCAGTTGCTGAACCGTAAAAAGAAATTCAGTCCCAGCCATCCACATGCTCAGCATCTAAATGCTAGCTTGGGCAAATTGCTATATTTTTTATATAATATTTCACAGCAGGGCCTGTTCCTGCGCCCAACAAGAGTAATTGTGAGGGGTTACAGTGTTCTGGCACCACCAAAACCAAAGGCCCAATTTTTCTGCCCCTGTTTTACAGGGCCTTGTCTTTACAATTTTTGATATAATATTTCACAGCAAGGCCCGTTCCTACGCCCAACAAGGGTAACTGTGAGGTGTTACAGTGTTCTGGTACCACCAACACCTAAGGCCCAATTTTTCTGCAGAGTATATAGGGCAGGCCATATAGTATATATACTGCTGTTCAGAGTATATAGTGCCTGGGGGATCCCCACGCCATTTTCTTTTAAATTTTGGTACGAGGTACCCCTAATATCCATACCAGACCTGCAGGGCCTGGTATGGATTTTGGGGGGGACATCCACGCCATTTGTTTTGGTATTTTTGGCTCGGGGTTCCCCTTAATATTCATACCAGACCCAAAGGGCCTGGTAATGGACTGGGGGGTGGGAACCCACGCTGTTTTTTTTCCAATGATTTGTATCTATTTTGCAGGGATCCAACAATACATTACAGCCGCGAGCAGTTTTAAATGACATTTTTTCCTTAAGAAATGTAATTTTGCTGTGGTACTGTTATAAACATGGGAAAGATGCGCTACTTTACATGCAGACTAAGGGGACCCCAGGCACGATAGTTAAAGGAATATTTATATTTTATTGTTTCACTTTAAGCATTATTAAATTCACTGCTCCCAAAAAAATGGCAGTTTTAAAACTTTTTTTTGCATTGTCCCCTGGGGCAGGACCCAGGTCCCCAAACACTTTTTATGGCAATAACATGCATATAAGCCTTTAAAATGAGCACTTTTTTGATTTTTCACGTTCACGTCCCATAGACTTTAACGGTGTTCACACAAATTTTTTGCCTGTACGCATGTTCTGTTGCAACCAGAACCGGGGGGTGTTCGGCTCATCCCTAGTTACAACTTGTGTTAGAAACTGTTATAAGACTGTGCCATAGGAGACAGCGATCCTACACATGCAGATGTGGTGTCCTGCTGGATGCTTTTTTCCTGCATGGCTGTCTACCTATAGAAGTCTCAGAGTCTGCTAATTAACATTGCAACTACTCAAGGGTGTCCTGGCCCTAAACCCTCTCTCCCACAGTTCTGTTCAAGAGAAATTAAATCTCTTTGCATTCAAGAAGTGTCTGGCGCCCATGAATCTACCTTGCATTACACCCACCATGCCTTGTAACCCACTCCACACTGAAGGATGACAGCTGTCCCTAACTCTGGAGGTTCTCATTAGACCAAAGGGGACCCGGGACCTTGCTACAATGACATTCCCTATTCTGCATCAGGTCACTTCATATACTGTGCTATACGTTCCCTATTGCACACTGCTCATTCCATATACCATGCTGTATATTTGCTATTCCACTACAGCTGTCTCTTCCCAATTATTTCATATGTCATGGTGTGAGGTCCCTATTCTGCTCCGACTCATTCCATATACCATGCTGTATGTTTCCTATTCCACTATGACTCATTCCAATTGCCATGCTGTCTCTTCCCAATTCTGCACCTCATCATTCCATAAAAAATGCTGTATATTCTATACCACCTCATCCTCATCCTGTGTGCCATGCATACCTCCCAACATTTTGAGATGGGAATGAGGGACACCTACTAGCAAACGTATGTAGGCATACGTAGGCAAATTTTTTGTAAAAAATTTGGAAAACCATTTATCACTTCACAATTATGTGCCACTTTGTGTTGGTCTATCACATAAAATCCCAATAAAATACATTTACGTTTTTGGTTGTAATATGACAAAATGTGGAAAATTTCAAGGGGTATGAATACTTCAAGGCACTGTACATTCCTTATTACACGCCTCCTCCTTCTATATAGCATGCTGTATGTTCCCTATTCCATACCACTTCATCCAATAGACCATACTGTACGTTCCCCATTACACGCCTCCACGTTCTATATGGCATGCTGTATGTTCCTTATTCCATGCCGCCTTATTCTATATGCCATGCTGTATGTTCCCTGTTCCACACCTCCTTATTCTTTATGCCATGCTGTACATTCCCTGGTTCTACACCTCCTCATTCTATATGCCATGCTGCACAGTCCCTGGTCCATACCTCCCCATTCTACAGTGTTTCCCCCGAAAATAAGCCCTACCCCGAAAATAAGACCTAACGTGATTTTCAGGGAGGGCTGCAATATATCCCTACCCTGAAAAATAAGCCCTAGTAAAGTCCTTTTAAAAATATATAATCCGTTTTGTAAAAAGATTATATAATGTCCGGTGTGTCCCCTTTTGTATATTTATTGTCGAAAATACCTTATTTACAGCGCCGCTGAGCGCTCACGTGACCCCGCCGGCGGACGTCAGCAGCCCCTCCCTCTGCAGTGCTCGGTGCAGGGCTGACGTCAGCGCGGATCTTGGCCCTTCCCTCGGCAGTTCTCAGATCGGGGAAGAAGAGCACCGGCAGATTATTTGATCATTTGGGGCTGTAAAGGTAGGTTCGACAATAATGTTACAAAAGGAGACCCACTGGACATTATATAATCTTTTTACAAAAACGGATTACATGTTTTTACAAGGACTTTAACTAAGGTTTATTTTTGGGATCAAAGATTTACTAATGATGACTCCTGAGCTGACAGCGGGAGAGAAGACAGGGGACATAAATAAGACATCCCCTGAAAATAAGCCCTAGTGTGCTTTTTGTAGCAAAAATTAATATAAGACCCAGTCTTATTTTCGGGGGAAACACGGTATATGCCATACTGTACGTTCCCTGTTTCATACCTCCTCATTCTATATATCATGTTGTACGTTCCCCGTTCCATACCGCCTCATTTTATATGCCATGCTGTACGTTCCCCATTCCATACCGCCTCATTTTATATGCCATGCTGTACGTTCCCCGTTCCATACCGCCTCATTTTAAATGCCATGCTGTACGTTGCCTATTCCACATTGCCTAATCCTATATGCCATGCTGTACGTTCCTTATTCCACACCGCCTTATCCTATATGCCATGCTGCATGTCCCCTATTCCACAACGCCTCATTCTATACACCTTGTGGTAGGTTATATTCCCCACCGCCTCATTCTGTACACTGCGCAGTATATTCTGCACTAATCTTACAGGCACAGCAGAATTTGTGTGTACATTTGTGTCTGGGTGTGCCAAAATCGGAGTATCAGGAGTTTGGATAGGGGCGCAATTTCAGCGCTTGCAGTAGGCGCTATTAACCATACATTCACTCCTCGTGACTGGATTTCCTCTTATATTCTAATTTTATGTACTGGCATGCATCTTCTCAGCCCAACCACACACACACACTCATCATCCAAAACAGTGCACCATATTGTCCTGCACTCCAGATAATGACATTCAAATGGCATTTCACTAGTCGTTCCTCACATTGATCTAGGATACATTCGCCCTCAGGGTCAATTACTGTCCCCAGAAGCAGCATCAATATGTGGCAAGCACAGTGGTTAATAGAGACAAATGGCCATTTCCTCGAGTGATGCCTAACAAATGGTGAGTCTTCATAAATACATAAATGTGATTTCTTTGCAGCCCGGTGTGTCATTCTCCCGAGAGAGATGAGAACAATATTTCTCTCATTAGGGTCACTTTGCTCCTTCTTGAGAGGAGACATTTAACATGTTGCTATCATTAGCCCATAATGGTACTCTTCAGGCCTTTTAAAGTAGGCCTTTCATCTCTACATAAACCTGCATTGTTGTCTTCAAAGGGCTGAACTCGATGAACATTTGTTACAACCAAATGAGACTGGCTCTATCATTTCACGGAAAAACATTATGTACTTTTACAGAGTATTTTATGAATGAATGAACAAATCTACACTTTTGATTTTATCTTTTTAGTTTTTTAGCTTTTTGTGCATTATTTTGTGGATGTGTGCTTTAGTATCTGGTAAAATAATTAGGTCACTCATATATATAATGGAAGAAACCTGAGAACAATTATAAATTATATCCATTGGTACCTATCTCTGTTCCGATCCACCAGTAAGGAATACTGCTATTTTTCTCCATTACCGTTTTCAAAATGTGTGCCCTCAACCCAAGATAACAGTCCAGCACACTGCAGATAAGGGCTGGTGTTCCCATGACTCTTGTTATTGTATATTTAAAATACCTGTCAGGTCTTCCAGAAGTCCTATTATCAGAATACCTACCAGGACTTTAAATGGTACTTGCAGAATCCCTGCCAGGACTTTCAATGGTACAGTAAAACCTTGAATTGGATTTGCTCCAGAAACATGCTTGTAATCTAAAGCACTTGTATAGCAAAGTGAATTTCCCCATAAGAAATAATGGAAACTCAAATGATTCGTTCCACAACCATTTATTTATAGTCCACATAAAGATTATAGCAATGTGACCAGGTTGTGTAACCATAAAATGTCCATCCACAAATGGAAGCCTCTACAAGGGGATTAGAAGCAAAATCCAGCAGGAGCTACAGAGTATAAAAGAGAAAAGAGGCACCTCTAAATGTAGCAATATTTTGCTAAATATTGTACCTTCATTAATTGTAACCATATTGCTACACTTAGAGGCTCCTCTCTTCTCTTTTATACTCAGTTGTGACATGACGCTACTTGTATATCAAGACATCGCTTGTATATCAAGTCAAAATGTATTAAAAAATGTTGCTTGTCTTGAAAAACGCTCTCAAGCCAAGTTACTCTCAAACCAAGGTTTTACTGTACTTGTTAAATCCCTGGTAGGACTTCCAATGGTTCTTGTAGAATCTCTTCTAGGACTTCCTATGGTATTCACTAAATTTCTGTCAGGACTTCCAATGGTACTTGTAAAATCCCTGGTAGGACATCCAATGGTACTCCTAGAATCTCTGCCAGGGTTTCCAATGGTACTTTTCACTTATTGGTTTTCTGATATGAAAGATTTACAAAGTGTGCCACATCCCGAGAAAAATGGAATATAGAGGAACCCCTGGGGGTGGGATTTCTAAGGCACTACCAACACACAAAATAGAAAAAGTAGGAATTTTATTAAGTAGCTATCTAGAAAAATACATATGATAATAAACAAAATATTGGACATGCAGACATCAAACTTGTGCAAATCGATGACACAGAGATCCTATACCCAACGTGTTTCGGAGATGAATGTAGTCTTCATCAGGGGTTTAACAGGAAATATGTAATCTATAAAATACAAATAATCAACAATAAATTCAGCATATGTAACCCAAATTGCATTGGCAATGAGGAAAAATACAATTGACTTACATTTTGTTGAATTGCACATATATAAAATCATCCAAATCCATTTTTAAAAGAAAGACCCTGTCATATGGAGTCCATCCACCATCCCATCCATATTGTCCCTGCTTGAAATGGAACTCTAAAAATAATATTTCAAACCCAGGTTTGATGTAAAAAAAGAAAGAAATATATATGTATGAACAATCTATTCCTTGTTAAATCCTTGGTCAGAATTCCGATGGCACCTGTAGAATCTCTTCTAGGACTTCCAATGGTATTCACTAAATTTCTGGCAGGACTTCCAATGATACTTGTAAAATCCCTGGTAGGACATCCAACAGTACTGGTTAAATCTCTGTTAGGACTTCCAATGGTACTTGCAGAATACCTGACTGGACTTCCAGTGGTACTCAGAGAATCCCTGCCAGGACTTCCAGTGTTCACAGTAAAATCCTGGGTGTGCTCTCAAAGAAGGAAGGATATTAATGCACAAGTTTTTGAAATGACTGGTGTTGTGTCTTATAGCCAACTGCTCTTGATCCAAGAGCCATAATACTTGCCTTTGAGATTTCTTGACCATTTTTGACCTTGAATGACATGACTACTCTCTTGCACTCTTGGTGCCTGCCTAGATCTCTACGCAACCTGACTATGCTCTTGCTTGCCACCTGCCTAGACCTCTGTTCTGACCTGACTACTTTTACCTGCTACCTACCTTGCCCCTGTGTGGACCTGACTACTCTCTCATCTGCTGCCCTGTGAAGAGACTTCGTACTGTAACCTCTCTGTTCCAGCTACCCCCTTGGTAGGGTGATCCCGAGGGCTGTGACCTGGTGACAGTTTGTAGCAAAGTAATTGAGGACCACTAGGGTCTCTCGCCCATCTCCTCCCTCAGAAACTCTGGTGAAAACCAACTGTCACTTAGACCTTGCCAGATGGCACCATAACCTCTTTGAGACCTTGATCATGCAGTCTACCTGCCATCTTGATACCAGCCTACATTTCTTTCAGGACTGGCTTCAAGATGATTCCCCTCAAAATAGACCCTTTTTTCAAAAAGCTCTCACTGTATCTCTGATTGAAAATTGGACCAGAAAGTATCAGGAATCTGCTAAAAATTGGTACAGTGTATGGCATTGGCTAGCTTTAGATGAGAGTCGCTACTGTATATGCAAACATTGTCTGCAGCGTTTACTTCCCTGGCTCACCTACCCACACCTTTATGCTGCTGATTTCCATACCTGGCCATCCTCCCCAGTCAAACTGCTCCTTGCTTGGGGATTTATACCCAGTCAGACCACTCCTCTTCTGTCCACTGGGTGGCATAACATGGGTGGGGTGTTCCCTCTACCAGAAACTACAGTAGGTCCAAACTACTATGAACGTCTAATTTTACATTCAGACCTCGCTGGTCCATACCAAGCCTTTGAACTTTATTACCGGGACATTGCCAAAAATTACAATACCCAAATTGTGTGTACAAAGATTTAGTAATAACTTTTTATACTCCCCCCCCCCCCCCCCCCCCCAGAACACCAGTAATCAGGCTGAAGATGGAGTATCAACTTTTCAAAGAGTATCTCTAGCCTAAACTTTTTTTTTAAGTTAAGGATAGAGAAAGGACAAGTTAAAATTTGAACAGGACATAAGAGGAAATCAAATAATGCAGACACTTGTTTTGGTGACAACTGACTGAGAGTCAATTACCTTAGAGAGATTTAGCCTCACTGTAAGAGAACTGTTAGAATGTGCCTTGCACGCACATTCACGGGCAACAGCAGATTCCCAAATGCACCATTGCGCGTGCGCTATGGACTGCATGCACGCACAGGAGCATGCCCCTAACCCCAATTGGCACCAGACGACCTATTTAAAGGGTGCCCTGACTCCTGAGCAGTTATGACTGGTCCTCAGCTGTCTCCTGATAACCTAAATCCTGTTATACCTTGTTTGATACTGTTGCTGAACTTGGCTTTCCTTGACCCTCCCTTTGGACTCTGTTATATTCCTGATTACTGGTTCCTGTTCCCGGCTTCCCATCTGACCTTGCTTCTGTTTAATGCCTTGTTAGCGCTCTGCCCACCTGCTACCGAACCCGGCTATCCTTGTGACCTTGCTCCTGTTTCCTGCTTGGCTCAACGCTGTCTCCGAGTGCCTGTGCTGGCTGCCCATCATCCCAGTTCCCCTGGGTCCAGCTCTTTACCTGATGCTCTGCCTGAACTTCTAAGCCTGCAACTCCACCTGCAAGTTCTGCAAGCAACACTTACAGGCAGTCGTGTTCCTCCTGAACCTAGCCACCATCTGTTCCACCTTCAGTGGGGCTTGGGATGGAGATACAAGAGAGCCAACCTCGTCATTTCAGACTCCTACCAGGTACGTGACACTCACTTCCTGTTGTGCTTCTATACAGGAAGTGAATTCCAATTGGACAAAAGCAGCACATTTACGTCAACAAAAGTCTCTTACATGGCAGTGCTGTCATTAACACATTTCAAGCACTGGTAACTGGAAGGTCCAGCATTCAGGAAGGCAAATAGGCACTTACAGTAGAGCAGTAATCTCCACTATGGTGGGCAGGCCAAATGTTGTCTGCTGAAAGATTTTATCCAGCCCGCAGATAGAGTTAAGGGCATATCCTCATTGTAGGCCCAATGACACAGGTCTCACTGCAGGTGAGCAGAGGCCACTAGCAACCAATCACTTGCTTGCCCCACCATGTACAGGTGGACGAACCTTCCAGTGTCCAGATTTGCTCTGCCTGCTAGCTTCTGCCCTGCTACTACAACCATACTTCCACCCTGCTGCTACAGACGTGCTGTGAGTATATAAGGCAAGGTCAGACTCCCATGGAGACCCTGATGTAAGGGGGACTCTGATGCAAGGGGGAACTTTGATGAGGACACTGATGTAAGGGGGATGCTGGTTTTGAGGACTCAGATAATGACCCTGATGTAAAGGGGCACTCTGATGTGGACTCTCATGTAAGGTGAGGGGAAGACTCTGATGGGGACCCTGACATATAAAAGGGGGGTTCTGTATGACACTCTGATGAGAAAGGCGCAGACTGAATCTATTTTTCTTTAGCCTTGTTAATAGCTCAAGTGTTATGGAATTTCTTTGGTTTGTTTTACTGAAGCTATTTTTCTGTTCCAAATCAGGTGTCCAAACTTTCTAAGCAAAGGGCTAGTTTGCTGCTGTCCTTCATGCTTGGGGAGGGGGGGGGGGTGCAGACTGTGTGGCTAGTGGGAGTAAACCATGAGCCATCATTGGTGTCAGTTGGAGGAATAGTGCCCCATCATTGGTGCCAGTTGGAGGAATTGTGCCCTATCATTGGTGTAATTTGGAGGAATAGTGCCCCATCATTTTTATTGGTGGGAGTAATAGGGCCTCATCATTAGTATAGTGCCAGTTGGAGGAATAGTGCCCCATTTTTGGTATTATTGGGAGGAATAGTGCCCCATCGATAGTGTTGGTGGGAGGAATGATGGCCCATCATTGGTGTCAGTTGGAGGAATAGTGCCCCATCATGGGTATCAGTTGGAGGTATAGTGCCCCATAATGGATATTAGTTGGAGGAATAGTGCCCCCATCATTGGTATTAGTGGGAGGAATAGGGCCTCATCATTGGTATTAGTGAGAGGGATAGCGCCCCATCATTGGTGCCAGTTGGAGGAATAGTGCCCCGTTTTTGATATCATTGGGAGGAATTGTGCGCCATCGATAGTGTTGGTGGGAGGAATGGTGGCCCATCACTGGTGTCAGTTGGAGGAATAGTGCCCTGCCATGGGTATCATTTGGAGGGATAGTGCCCTGCCATGGGTATCAGTTGGAGGAATAGTGCCGAATCATTGGTATTCGTGGGAGGAATAGTGCCCTATCTTTGGTATTAGTGGGAGGAATAGTGCCCCATCATTGGTGCCAGTTGGAGGAATAGTGCCCCATTTTTGGTATCAGTGGGAAGAATAGTGCCCCATTGATAGTGTTGGTGGGAGAAATAATGACCCATGATTGCTGTCAGTTGGAGGAATAGTGCCTCAAGGGCTAAATACAGGCAAGCAATGGGCCACATCTGGCCCCTGGGCTGCAGTTTTTAGACCATTGTTCTAAATCATATCATGTGCATTACAAAAAAGTTCCAAATAAAGCACAATGGGGTTGGTTTACTAAAACTGAAGAGTGCAAAGTCTGGTGCAGCTCTGCATAGAAACCAGTCAGCTTCCAGGTTTTACTGTCAAAACTTAATTGAATAAGCTGAAGTTATAGTAGAGGCTGATTGGCTACCACCAGATTTTGCACTCTCCAGTTTTAGTAAATAAACCCCAAGAATTAATTAAAATTTTATGCATGATTTTTTATTTTTTTTTACGGCCCCTGAACAACTGTAAAATAGACAATGTGGCCCTGATACTGAAAAGTTTGCAGACCTCTGCACTGGAATAATGGTTCTATTAGCTGGATATGAAAAGCTGACTCTAAATTGTCACCTTATAATTACTTAAAGCCAATATTTTTTGTCTGGCATGTCTTTTTTTGTGTCTAATGACCAGACATGTTTGAGTGTAACCAAAGAGCTTGGTGAGAGTTGAAACATCAATTCAACCAGTTTCCTGTGCTAGTTTTGGCCAATTAACCACGTTACCGTCACCAGGTTACACTACACCAACATGGAGCTGACCTTTAATTAAACATGTCAATGTTATTAGATTGTACAGCTCCCTAGTGTGACTTATCCTTTAATCCATTAAACATGTCAGCCTATTCTCCAGTGGCCCCAGATAACCCGTTCACTTACGGTACACCGCCGTTCCTCTATTTGTTCATTAAATACGTTTGCCCGAATTTTCAGGCGACCGTGTGTTTAAACAGCCCATCTCTTTTTGTAGACAAGAGTCTAATCTCCTGAAGAAAAATAAGTGCAATATTTGAAGGCTATTATGGAAGTCCCCGAGGTAAATGTGAGTTTATGGGTTAAATTATTTAATTCATCATCCGTAGGGCCGCGGGGCTATGGGAATGTTGTGCTCATTTGATGAGGCTGTTTCCAACAGAGCTCAAATCACTGACATATCTCATATATATATTAAATTGGCGGCAAGTCTGGGCGCAGCTGGGGAAAGAACTATAGTATAATACACAATAAATAACACACTATATATAGACAGAAACTGTGTACATATAGAGAGAAAATAAAATATAAATATAGCTGAGCCCTATAGGAGGGCTTGACAATAGACAGGACACCTCAAATATTTTAGCTGGAACTTTCGTAACTATTCCTTACATTGTCAGTATATTACGTGGTGCTGTCAGGCCCGGTACACACAGGTATTATTTAACAGCTTGTAGGGAGGCAGGTGTGGACCGCAGTTTGTCTTCCAGCCTGAGGGTGGCAATGTGCCATTTCTTCATTGAGGGAGAGTTGTCTCCTATTCATGGGCGTCCGCAGAACTTTTTTCAGGAAGGGGCATAATTTTATGGACACCCATGCTCGGCCCCCCGAAAAGAGGCTGGGCGCCTGAGTAGAGGGGTGGCAGCGGCGGCCATAGATAGATTCATGCAATGCATGAATCTATCTATAGGTGATAGAGGGGTGGCAAGAGAGAGGGGGCGGCGCTCCTGTGTGCCCTTAATGCACGTGCCGCCATTGTGTTGTGACCATATTTTGATCTTGATGAAAACAGCTATACAGACTGTATAATACGGTCACGCACGGATGCATCCATGGAGTCGGAAAAGACAGTCGCAGCCCCAGCAGCAGGCAGGCTTTGAAAAAAAAAACACCACGGCTGCCGCGAAAGGCCGTTGCAACACAGGGATTTCAACACACACTCTTACGATTCCAGAGGGGGGCACGTGACCCCCCCTTGCCCTATGGTGCGGACGCCCATGCTCCTATTGTAGACTTCGGGCAACCATCTTGGGGAGGATGCATATCCTATTAGATACTCATGTCCCACTAGATTTTGTCGGACATCTTGACTAAGTTTTCTTTAAATAGAGGATCCTACATTATCTGGCATTCTTGCACCATGGTAATTAGACAGGAAGAGAGCTCAGCTGGTTAGCGCTTGACAATAGATAGGAAGCCTAAAATATTTTGGCTGGAACTTTCGTAACAAATCCATATATTGTCAGTAGAAGTATATTTTGTGGTGCTATCAGGCCCAGTACACACAGGTAATGTTTACCGGCATGTAGTCATGGGCTGCAGTTTGTCCTCCAGCCTGAGGGTGGCCATGCACCATTTCTTCAGGCTGTTCAGAGTTCATTGAGGGGCAGTTGTACCCACTTTTGGGCTTCAGGCAGCCATTATAGGGAGAATTGATATTCTATTGGATAGTAAAGTCCCACAAGATTTCTTCGGCCATCTTAACTAAGGATTCTAAGAATAGCAGGTCCTACATCATCTGGTGTTCTTGCAGTATGGTAATTAGACAGGAAGAGAGCTCCCCTGGTTAGGGCCAGTATAAGAATAGTACTGGGAGAAGTTCCAGATGAAAAGAGACAGATTAGGTTGCCCCTTCAGGGAAATTACACACTGTAACCTGGAACAGGCTCTTCTGTCTCCCTTATATCGCAGGGCCCTTAGAAACTCAGTATTAAGCCACTGTGCCGCCACCCCTCCAACAGAAGTGCTCCCCTAGCACCTGTATACTGTGAGTCAGTGCATACTGGCATTGGAAGCTGCTTCTTCTACTACACCCTTTGTAAACCAGCCACTCTGTATATTTCTTCTGCATCAATGCATTACTATATATAATTTAACTGTTATGTGTGGTGGTTTCTTTGGAGGTATACAGTACTTACAAGGCCCCACTTAGAGGCTACCAAGGGGAAAGACAGATGGGATATAAGAGGCACTAGATACAGTAACAATTTCTCAACTTGGGGTATGAAGTAGAGTTTCTTGATTTTAAGGCTTTAGCATTGGAGAGACAGCTCACGTGACCTAGAAGACCTCTAAAAGCACTCGGAGTCTGCAGAATTTTTTTTTTCTTTACATAAGACAGGGAAAAGCAAGCCAATGAGTTTCAGGGGCAAAGAAAGCCCTCCTTCATTGGGGCTTAAAGTAGAACTAAACAAACTTTCCGGCAACAAAAGTCTGATGGAGCAAAGTCCGATCGTGTGTCCACAAAACCATCGGACTTTTGTACAAACTACAGTACGCAGCCGCGAGAATGTTTCCAGCGCGATCCCTTTGCGCTGGTTCTCGGCGACGGGGTACTGCACATCTCGCGCTGGCTGCAATAGGAAAAACACATTTTCCTATTGCAGCTAGTGCGAGAGGGAATTCCCCTCTGGGAGCATACCAGGCCCTTAGGTCTGGTATGGATTTTAAGGGGAACCCCCTACGCTGAAAAGACGGCGTGGGGTCCCCCCCAAAATCCATACCAGACCCTTATCCCGAGCACGCAGCCCGGCCGTTTAGGAAAGGGGGTGGGGACGAGCGAGCGCCCCCCCCCCCTCCTGAACCGTACCAGGCCGCATGCCCTCAACATGGGGGGTGGGTGCTTTGGGGAAGGGGGGGCCCTGCGGCCCCCCCCAAAGCACCTTGTCCCCATGTTGATGAGGACAAGGGCCTCTTCCCGACAACCCTGGCCGTTGGTTGTCGGGGTCTGCGGGCGAGGGGCTTATCGGAATCCAGGAGCCCCCTTTAATAAGGGGGCCCCCAGATCCCGGCCCTTCACCCTATGTGAATGAGTATGGGGTACATGGGGGCATCGTACCCCTACCCATTCACCTAGGGAAAAAAGTGTCAATAAAAAAACACACTGCACAGGTTTTTAAAGTAATTTATTAGGCAGCTCCGGGCGTCTCTCCGGCCTCTTCTCCCGATGTCCAGGTATGGGGCGTGGTCACCGGGTGATGTCATCCAGTGACCCCTCCCCCTTATGACGTCACAGTCCCAGCATGCCCCGGGACTGTGACGTCATAATGGGGCGGGTTCACCATATGACATCACCCGGTGACCACACCCCATGCCTATATAAGTCATTGCGAGGCGCTCACACAGCATTACAGCGGGAGAGAGCGTCATGTCAACATCGGAAGAAGAGAAGAGGGAAGAAGACGACGAAGAAGACCGGGCCACCGCTAGCAAGAGAGCTGCAAAAAAGCAGAAGATAGCGGAGGAGCCCGGGAGAAGAACCGGACACCGGGAAAAGAACCAGACACCGGGAGAAGAGGCCGGAGAGAGCGGAGAAGAACCGGACATCGGTAGAAGAGGCCGGAGAGACCCCCGAAGTCAGAAGAAGACCCCCGGAGCTGCCTTATAAATTACTTTAAAAACCTGTGTAGTGTGTTTTTTTTATTGACACTTTTTTCCCTAGGTGAATGAGTAGGGGTACGATGTGCCCCATACTCATTCACATAGGGTGGGGGGACGGGGTCTGGGGGCCCCCTTAATAAAGGGGGCTCCCAGATTCCGATAAGCCCCTCGCCCGCAGACCCCGACAACCAATGGCCAGGGTTGACGGGAAGAGGCCCTTGTCCTCATCAACATGGGGACAAGGTGCTTTGGGGGGGGGGCCGCAGGGCCACCCCCCATGTTGAGGGCATGCGGCCTGGTACGGTTCAGAAGGGGGGGCGCTCGCACGTCCCCACCCCCTTTCCTGACCGGCCCGGCTGCGTGCTCGGATAAGGGTCTGGTTTTGGGATCTTGATTGGCTGAGCTGGGATGACCTAATTCCCACACATGTGCAAGGGTGTTAAACCATCCCAGTAGTTTTCGGTGTACATTGTAAGGACTCATGTTGACGAGTTTACTGTGTTTTCTGTGCATTTGCATGCAGCACGTCCTTTGCATTCAAATAGCCTATGCAACGTTTCACAAGAATGCCCTTTGGCATGAGCTTTAGAGAAGTATGCAAAGAGGAAGATAAAAATCCTTTATTGCAGAAGAGACACAGATTTGATATTCTTTTGCTAAACTTTTCAAAACCAAACAGTGGTAATAGGACTCAACGGAAATAATAATAAAGCGTAAAAGTCTTAAAGGGACCCTGTCACCTTGCCCATGCAGGGCAAAATTACATTGTCTCTGCAAACGACATCTCCCAACTCCCATATAGTCACCAGATCTGGGCTCTCTTGCAGCTTTGAGAATACCAAGCTCTTTCAGGACTGGGGAGGCATGTGACGGTTCCATTGTCATAGACTGGAGGAGTGACATTACTGTTTGCCTGGGTTTTCAACACAGTTGAAGAACCTGCAAGGAAACAATAGGTAGAGTATCTGAGGACCCTAAACAAATGTTAATGGCATTCCCCTGTGATAAGGAGGTATTATATAGACATGTGCATAGCCAAAATGTAATTTCATTTTGTTTTCGTTTTATTAGTTAATTGAATCATTTTGTTTCGTTTTTAATTTGTGTAGTTATTCATTATATTTTCTGACTGTCTACTGTCTACTGTTTTTACTGTTTACGCTGTTTTTAGTGAATAAGTAGGGGTGCTATATATACCCCCAGTGCCCACCCCGCTCATTCACATGGGGGGGTGGGAACTGGGGGATTCAGAGAAGCGACCCGCCCGCAGACCTCCACAACTACCACCCAAGGTTGTGGGGAAGAGGCCCTTGTCCACATCACAATGGGGACAAGGTGCTTTGAGGTGGGGAGCCCCCCACCCCCAAAACACTCCCCCATGTTGAGGGTGTGTGGCCTGGTATGGTTCAGGAAGCAGAGGCTCGCTTGTCCCCCCTCTTTCCTAGTTTTGATTTTAGGAGGAGGCCCATGCTGCTTTTTTTTTTTTTTTTTTTACTTTTTCACTTGTTTACTGTTTTCTTTCTGTTGTCAGTGTCCTAGTTGTTAAGGACGCGGTGCCCGCCCGCTCCTTAAAGTGGCCTTCCACCTGTTTTTTAGTTTATTAAAAGTCAGCAGCTACAAAAACCATAGCTGCTGACTTTTCATAAACGGACACTTACCTGTCCCACGGTCCAGAGATGTGGCTGCCCGGAGGCTAGCTATTGATACGATTTTATTTTACTCTATATTACAAAGGCTGTTTTTTTTTTTTGTTTTTTGTTTTTTTGGTTTTTTTTTTGAACATGTGACCAGCAGCAGAGGACTAGAGGCTCCTCCTGCCACTGTTTCCCTGCAGACAGGCTGGATGAGAGCTGGGTCATGTGACCACTGTATAACGATTAGGAAAAGGGTACCTAGATGTTTTTGTTCATTAAAATAATTAGAGCGCCATCATCAATATACAGAAATAGAAGGGACAATGTAAATTAGGCAGTGTGTGTTTAGTATCACTTTAAAGAGGAAGTAAACCCTGATGGGTTTTACTTCCTCTATATTCCTCTGCAAAGTAAAAGCATAATGGGCTAGTATGCATCGCCACTTACCTTGCAAACGAAGCCCGCAATGTCCACGATGTCCCCGCTGCTGGAAGCATCCATCTTCACCCCTCTTCCTTACGGGGCCACGCACTCCGGCTCTGTGACTAGTCAGAGCCGCATGACGTCACTCATGAGTGCAGGAGCCGCCAGTCATGGCACACGCTGGGGAAGAAACGGCACGGAGGGCCATTTCTTCACTGCGCATGCGCCGATGACATCATCGGCGCACTACAAGCCAAATATCTCCTAAACGGCGTGCGTTTAGGAGATATTTTTAGTACATATAGGTAAGCCTTAATATAGGCTTACCTCTATGTAAAAACAGGTCAGGGGGGGGGGGTTTACAACCACTTTAAGTTTGACACCCCTGTGGACCTAGGCAGACCAAGCATTAGCATACTCATTACCTCACAAAAGCTTGTTTAATCTTGGGTTGGGGACTTTTTTAAGAAGGGCCTGCAGACAGATAACACTCCTTTATAAAGGCTATTCAAGGGTAGAGGGTGCAGCACTGATCTTTTGTCAATATGAAAGACCCCCCTAAGATATGCGGAGTAGGTCACTGAACAGGTACTGTTGGATGGAGTATTTCACAGGGCACACAGCACATTCAGGGTATGGTGCTTAATAACAATAAAACTTTTCATCAGCCTTTTCCAGTTAAGTAGACTTCAAAAATTGTTTCTCTGAAGACCCCTGAAAGCTCTTTTATGTGGACCCTATTGCACATGAACAGAATTCCGTTATGAAGAGCAGGTGGAATAAAATTGTGTGTCAGTCAAATATCTATCCTATCTATCTATCTATCTATCTATCTATCTATCTATCTATCTATCTATCTATCTATCTATCTATCTATCTATCTATCTATCTATCTATCTATCTATCTATCTATCTATCTATCTATCTATCTATCTTCGAATGTCTACCATCTCTTATACTCTCCTCAGGATATCAATAACTTAGAGGTTCACATACTATAATCAATAATCTTGATTGTCTTTTCTTTGCTAAATAAAATGTAAAATATTTTGTCTGTTTTTGTCTGTTATTTTTTTTTTAAGATTATCTTTTTTTTTTTTTTAAATAAAATTTTTTATTAAATAGTTTGCAAGGTTACATTCAAAAAGCCCATAGTCTGGATCGCCTTGATCCCATATATCACGACATTGATGAAGCTTGAGAAGGACAATCTTCTCTAATATTTTGAAGATCAATATAAATATATCTCATCACCTGTTCAACAGAAACAACTATACTTAAGTAACCATTATTTCACTTGGGCAAGAATCTACCCAAAGGCAAAACAAAACAGACAATAAAAATAAAGAGAAAAAAAATAGGAAAGGACATAGATAAAGAGAAAAAAAAAGGGTGTGGGGGGGGGGGGGTTCACAAGCAAATCAATCTATATATAGCCCCATACACACTATCAGATTTTCTGCTGATTTTTTCCTTCAGATTTACCAAAACCACATAATATGAGGTCAAACCTTAGGAATTTCAATTTGTATGCAATCAGGCAGCCCCTTGCACTACATGGTTTTGGTAAATCTGAAGACAAAAATCAACAGAAAAACTGATAGTGTGTATGGGGCTTTATTCTCTGACAATCTATCTGGGGATTATCTTTATTTATTCTTATGACCTAGAATAAAGATCACATTTTAGGAGTCATTCATATGAATCAAATCTTCATACTGTCTACCTGAACCAAACAATAGGGAAGAATGGGTGGGGGGGAAGAAAAGTTCCTCTGAAGAAGGAACTCCCCCACTTTAGCTTCTGCTATTGAACTACATAAACTGGCAATTCTGAGCAGATCAGTTAAGAATAGGCTAGTAATTATATATACATATACATATATATGTGTGTGTGTGTGTGTGTGTGTATATATATGTGTGTTTGTGTATGTGTGTGATTATAGGTTATAGGTTAGTATTACATTTTATATCCCAGTATGTTGTGGTTGTTCAGGTGCTTATCTAATAGTTTTTTGAAATTATCAATGCTCCCCGCTGATACTACCGTCTGTGGAAGGGAATTCCACATCCTTGCCGCTCTTACAGTAAAGAACCCTCTACACAATTGAGGGTTAAACCTCTTTTCTTCTAATTTTAATGAGTGGCCACGTTTCTTATTAAACTCCCTTCCGCAAAACATGATCAATGGGTATTTTTTTGCACTTATCAAATAGCTATAATAAAACACTTTTATTGGTGTATTTCATACACCAATAGGAAATAAAATAGAGATGTTCATCATTAGTGTGTACATACACTTTAACTTTTTCACTGCCACAGATGTATGGCATACGTCAGCAGCGGCGAGGGGGGGTTATACACACTCCTGGTTGTTCTATGTAAATCTGACCAGTGGTAGCATTCGGGTGGCTGTACAGAAACAATGGCGAGATTGCTTTCATGCACCCCCAGTACATTTGGTCTCCATGTGATAAGAATTAAAGTGTGGTGAAAAAAAATGGTGACATCCAATCACCTAAACCTCATCCCAAAAAAAAAGCCCTGCGTCCCAAAATGCATGCACTTACATAAACACACACTTCAGGGGTGCCTACTTACACAAACATTGATTGATTGCACTGCACAATACATAGCACTGTGCATGCCAGTGTGAGATCAATAATTCTATGGCCATTGCTCCTTGATTGTAGGGGCTTTTAAAGTGTTGTCTATGGAGAATTTAGGGTACTGAAGTTCAGGCTTGACATGCTTGGTAACTACTTACTTGGTGCAACTTCACCTTTTAGGTTTTACTAAATATTGGGAAATACAGTATATTGCATTTGTGTGCTTTAAAATTGACTTTAGTGTATCTTTTACTGAAATTTTGCGCTTGATAAACCATTGGACTAAGATCATGTGACATAAAAATGTAAAACTATCACCATTTTATTCCTCAGGGTCCCTGCTTTCAGAAAATATGTAATATTTGGGGGTTTTAAATAATCTTCAGGCCTAACCTACCGGCTCTGGTGGGAAAATGATAACTACTTATGCAAAATTACCCTTTAATGACCCCCCCACCAAGGTCTCATACTCCCCTGTCCATGCTTTTGCAAGATCCTGAGGGGGAGGTGAGTTATTTACCCACTTGCCGTCCACCATATAGCAAAATGATAGCGGCAAAGTGATTTCGGTATCCTGACCGGATGTCATATGACATCGCCAGGATATCAAGCCGCTACACGCCACCGGGGGCGCACATCGTGGCGATCGTTGTTGCGGTGTGTCAGCCTGACACACTGCAACTCCGATCCAGGTAAAGAGTCTCTAACGGAGACTTTTTACCACGTGATCAGTCGTGTCCAATCATAGCTGATCACGATATAAACAGGAAGAGCCGCTGATCGGCCTTTCCTCACTCGCGTCTCTCAGACGCGAGTAGAGGAGAGCCGATCGGCTGCTCTTCTGACAGGGGGGTCTGTGCTGATTGATTATCAGCACAGCCTCCCCCAGGATGCCAACACTGGACCACCAGGGAGGCCACCAAGGATGCCACCACTAGTCACCACCAGGTATGCCACCCTAGACCACCAGGGATGCCAATCAGTGCTCACAATGGATGCCAATCAGTGCCCACAATGGGCATCACTGATTGGCAGGCATTATTGTTTGGCACTGATTGACATCCAACAGTGCATCCTATCAGTGACTATCCGTGCCACATATCAGTGCCCATCCGTGCCGCCTATCAGTGCCCATCTGTGCCGCCTATCAGTGCCCATCCGTGCCGCCTTTCAGTGCCCATCAATGCCACTTATGTGTACCCATCAGTGCTGCATATCAGTGCCACCTATCAGTGCCCATCAGTACCGCATATTAGTGCCCATCATAGTGCTCATCAGTGCCACCTCATTGGTGCCACCTCATCAGTGTCCATCAGTGCAGCCCCATCAGTGCCCATCAGTGAAGGAAAAAACTTACTTATTTACAAAGTTTTGTAACAGAAACAAAAAAAAAACATTTGAAAGCTGAAAGCTGAAAATTGGTCTGGGCAGGAAGGTGTATAAGTGCCCTGTATTGGAGTGGTTGAAGGAAAAGTTTACTAAATAGGTTTTAATTTCTACATATGAAAGTGGTTCCTGACACTATGAGGTGGGAACATGTATAATAGTTCTTAGAGCCCTTTCACACTGAAAGCGCCCAGGCGTCGGCGGTAAAGCGGCGCTATTTTTTAGCACAGCTTTACCGTCGTTTTAGCGGCACTATTTAGCCGCTCACGGGGTGGTTTTAACCCCTGCTAGCGGCCGAAAAAGCGTTAAAACTGCTCACAAAACGCCGCCGCAGTAACGGTTTGCCAGCAGTACGGCGGCGCTGCCCATTGATTTCAATGGGCAGGGGCGTTATAGGAGCGGTGCAACGAAGCTGCTTGCAGGACTTTTTGTAACGCCCTGCCAGCGCAGCGCCCCAGTGTGAAAGCACTCAGGCTTTCACACTGGGTTTGCAGCTGAGGCTTTTTTCAGGCGCTTTACGGACGCCATCAAATCGGGATCTTGTAGAGTTATAGGACAACTCAGGCCATGTGGCAGGAGAAACCTCTGGCCCCCGGCATGAAATAACACACACACCCACGGGACGCCTTGGGAGGACGTAAGTCGCATGAGAATTCAACCAATGCAAGAGATATATGCATACATGTATATAAATTGTAATAATACTATGATTTTTGATTTTTTAGATTGTGATGTAATTGCCCTGAAGAAGACTTTTCTTTGTAAAGATATAAATGTTGAAACGCGTTGGAAATTCCACTACTCCATACCATGGTGGTCATCTATGGTGACTGTATTGGGTAGTGTGATACATCACTTCTCTTCTCATTAGTATCTTCTTATCACTATCATTTAATGTATATGAAGATTCATGTCTGTATGTGAATATGTAGTAATTTTTGATGTAATTGTCTTTCTTGTATATTTTTGTACAATTTTACTCTGAACGATTTAAATAAATTTACTTTTACCAAAATTTAAAATTTAAAATTCCTTACCTTAAAAATCCCTTAAGAGGTATTATAATTTTTTCTACAGAGATTTTCAAAGCTTGGGATATTTTTTTTGTAACCTAACCGTGTTTTAAATGTCTCCACAACTTTATCCCTGACATTACTGGTGTGTTCCTTGGCCTTCATGATGCTGTTTGTTCACTAACGTTCTCTAACAAACCTCTGAGGGCTTCACAGAACAGCTGTATGACTTACCCATTAATGTGAAAATAGTCACCAGGACAAATAGAGGGGAGAATCTCCCCTGCTGGGACAAAAACAGTAATAAAAAGATAACAAAGGGTCTAACCCATCCCCACTTTATCCAAACTAAAAAAAAAATGTCTTTACATACAATTTAATGCACAAAATATAAAAGTTTTAAGTAGGATCTTTTTTACCCTTTTAGGGCTCATTTACACTTGCTTTGACTTTAACACACAATAAAAAGTCTAAAATTTTAACATGCTATCGTTATGTGTTTTTGATGCTTCCGTGATGCTTTTTTTTAAGCTTTAATGAAGCTTGGCAAATGCTGTGTGTGTTTTTAATTGTTTTAAAGGGGCCCAGTAGAACCCCGGATCAGTAGTGCCCACATTTAGCAGATACCAAGCTCATTCGTACCTTGCTGAGCAGATCCCTAGCTTATTAGTACCCTGGTTGAGCAGATCCCTAGCTTATTAGTACCCTTGTTGAGCAGATCTCCAGCTTATTAGCACCCTTGTTTAGCAGATTTCCTGATAAGCAGTACCCCCGCTCTCCTGATGCCCCACTGTCAGAAACCATGAAATCAGGCAGAGACAGAAGTACAGTTAAATCACACTTGTTTAATAATAAAAGTAAAAAGAACAAACATAGTCAAAACATAGCCAAAGTTCAGTAACCGGAACGGATAGTCAGCCAAGCCAGAAGTCAGGGATCAATGTAGTGGAACAGCAAGCAGGGTCTGGCGCCAGAAGGGATGTCAGCAAAGCAAGTCTTGAACAGGATCACAGGAGATAGTTTCTGTGATGTTGACCAAGGCGAAGGCAGAGATCCTCTGGACTGGACGGCTTAAGTAGTCAGGACTGACGAGCAGGATATCATCAACAGCTGAGTGACTGTGGAGAGATAGGAGCTGGTAATTAGCCGACAGCTGAGCGGCCAGCTCAGAGAAGAAAGGGCTTAGCCCAGCCCTGACACCCCCATCAGTTGTATCTCCAGCTTTGCTGATCCCCCGCTCAGTAGTGACCCCCCCAATTCTGCTGATTCCTCCACCTAGTGTAATCCTCAGCTCTGCTGATCCTCTGATTTGCTGATCTTCATCTCTCACCAGTTCCCTTTCACCTCCTGCTATATTGCTCCCACACAGCTCACCACGTGTGACATCTGCTAGTTTTTCCTGTTTCGGTCCCCCAGCTTTGCTGATCCTCTGCTGCTCAGTCCTCTCCCTCTGGTCCCCGCTCACCTTCCACTATAGTGTTCCCATGATACACACCACGTGTGCCATCTGCTAGTTGCTCTGCTCCAGTCTGGACCCCGCTCACCTTCCTGCTGCTCCATGCTGCACACCACATGTGACGTCTGGCCCAGACACTTCCAAAACTTACACACATGAACTGGAAGTGACTGCTGATGAAGTCTTTCTGGTTCGCATGTTAGTTATCCTGGGATAACTTATATGTACAATACCTCCAAAACAAAATGCAGCTAACGCTCAATACAAGCCCCTCAAAAACTTCAGGTGCTGTAAGCGAGCGTTGCCATAGACTTCTATGGAGGCTTTGGAGCAGGGGCGGACTGACAACTCATGGGGCCCCCGGGCAACAGGAGATTATGGGGCCCCCGGGCAATAGGAGAAGATTATGGGGCCCCCGGGCAATAGGAGATTATGGGGCCCCCGGGCAATAGGAGATTATGGGGCCCACAGGCAATAGATTATGGGGCCACACAGTATACTCACACAAACAGTATACACACACAGACACACAATATACACAAATTGTATACACACATAGAATACACACACACACACTGATAAGGTACTGGAGAGGCAGGGCAGCTCTAATCTTGGGATTTTTAAAAAAACACAGATTTTTACATACTGTCCCTGGTTTTATTGAGGCTGGAAACCCTGATGGGGCCCCTTAGTGGCATGGGGCCCTCGGGCAGTGCCCGGGGGCCCCGAATGGTCAGTCCGCCCCTGCTTTGGAGGCATTTGAAGCACCAAGAAAGCAACAGAGGGTATAATTTTTGAAGCAAAGCAAATACAATGTATGCTTTAAAAAAGCGTGTCCAATGCCACATTTTGAAGCAGGTGTAAATGAGCCCTTAGAGAAAATAAGACAATAACCACTCCTTATAGGCATTTTTGCCCATCCTCTGGATCTTAGCTGTCTTAGGGTTCTGAGGATGCGGTGTTCTTTTTCTTTATTCTTTTTTTTTTTTTTTTTACTCAATGAACGTGTCTTTTTTTCAACCTAACTATGTAGTTATTCAAGTATTTTTGTTAGTGAAAATAAGAAAGGGAATTTTTGATGCTGACTTACTCATTAAAGTGAAGTGTGAATTTGAATAGGTCTTCTTTAAAGCTGTCCTGAATCTGGATGTTACAACGTCAGGAATTATAGTATGTATAGTATATCCTTCTAGAAGTACCTCCTTTGAGGTTCAAACTTAAAAAAAAAAAAAACGCTTTCTTTATGTGTCAGAGTAAACATTGAAACATTTCCACCATGTGCCCAATAAAGCCAGTAATTGCCAAATTTTTAGACAAACCCCAGTTTATTTCAAAGGCGTTGTTTCAATCTAACGAACGTCTCCCATTCTAGCCTCCCCAGAAAACGCATGGCTTACAAACGTTTGGCGGGGAAGGAGAACACTTAGCGGCTGATCAGAGACATTCGCCGCTTCGCCTTTGATGAGAAAAATGCGTTATTTTTCACAGGACACACACACAAGTGAATCTCTCACAGTTCATTAATCCTGTTGCCAATTATCTCTGTAAACCATTGAAGAAAATCAATTTTTTTTCCCCCTTCCTTCTGTAAGTGGGACTAGCCCTTTCAACGTGGCTCGTTAATATTCCGCGTCTTCCCCACCTTCTAATTATTTTTTCTTCTCCTTTTTTTTTTTTTTTTGTACTCCTTTTTTTTTCCTCCTTTTGCCTTTTCAATTCGCTAAACCTAGAAGCGTAATTAGAAGCCGAACAGTTATTAAAATGGTAGTTTAGAGAGAGCGAGAGAGATTCTTATAATTACATCCATCTCTCCAGAAAAATAGGCACAGCTTCAACCAGTGCTAATTAAAGAATCCCCAGCCGTTGGGGAGGGACGAGGGAGACACAAAATCCTATTTAATTAGTTTTTCCATGTTGTAAACGTTGAAAAGAAACAGCAGAGAGATTTTGATGTTTTTATTTATTCCGAGCTATAAACCGATCGCTCCTTTTTTTTTTTTTCATTTCTCCGGAGGCCGGGGTGGCAGAAAGGTAATCAGAAAAAAATCTGTTTCTAGTTCAATTGCGAATTTTAGATTCGCAAAGCCCTTTGTAGGTAGATTTTTAGTTTCATTTTTTCCTACGAGGCTGGTACATTGCCGCCGCTGGGATTAAACTTTGGGGACTGTGTTGTGTGTCTGAGGGGGTAAAATAAAGTTTATCTGTATTCTTCAGGCATAGCAGAGAGGCAATTTGTGGGATGAGCTAATGGAAAGTTAGCCTATCAAATTCCTAGCGCCTGTGACATCAATGGGGTGTGACGGTAGCGGTAATTTTGTAAGCAGGGCATGTGAACGCATCCATAGAGTTAAGTTAATGAAGCATACTTGGAAGTGCAATCCAATTAATTGGGCACTTTATCCTGGACTACAGACACACAACTAACTACACATTTAAAATACATACTGTATAAGAGCGCTGTCTTAAGCCCCGAACACACAAGCCAAATATTGTCCGGTTCAACACAAACCAGCCAACATTCGGTCCGTGTGTACGGCAGCCTGCCCACTTCTCCTCCTGTCAGCATGTACTTTGTTAGCACATGTGCATGCAGGACACCCAATTGGCTCCTCGTACTTCCCCTTCTGTACTAGTTGGTGTCCAGCTGGTTGGTGCAGTAGGGTATAACAGGAGGCTGATACTAATGCCGCTTACACATGAGCTGACTTTACGGCAGACTTTGCCCGGCTGACTTTTCGACGGACTTTACGACAGACTTTCTGAATGAACGGACTTGCCTACACACAATCAACCAAAGTCCGTCGAATTCGTACGTGATGACGTACGACTGGACTAAAACAAGTAGGTTGATAGCCAGTAGCCAATAGCTGCCCTAGCATGGCTTTTTGTCCGTCGAACTAGCATACAGACGAGCGGACTTTTCAACCGGACTCGAGTCCGTCGGATAGATTTAAAACATGTTTCAAATCGAAGTCCGTCCAACTTTTGAGCAAACAAAGTCCGCTGGAGCCCACACACGATCGAATTGTCCAACGAAATCCCGTCCGCCGGGCAAAGTCTGCCGTAAAGTCCGCTCGTGTGTACGCGGCATTAGTCATTTTTAAGTATTTAAACTACTTAAATTTACTACTACTACTTAAATTTAAAGTACATGCAATAATATTTTTAATTAATACATAACTATATAGCAAGATCCCAGGCCTCCTTTAGTCTAATGAGAACCTCCAGGGCCAAGAGTTGTTGACATCCTTCTGTGTAGAGTGGGTTGTAAGGCATAGTGGGTGTAATGCAAGGTAGATTCATGGGCGCCAGACACTTGTTGAATGCAAAGAGATTTTATTTCTCTTGAACCGAACTGTGGGAGAGAGGGTTTAGGGTCAGGACACCCTTTAGTAGTTGCAATGTTAATTGGCAGACTCCAAGACTTCTAAAGGTAGACAGCCATGCAGGGAAAGGCATCCAACAAGACACCATCCATGCTGAATCTTATGGCAACAGTCTTATGCCGCGTACACACGATCAGACTTTCCGACGGGAAATGTTGGATGTGAGCTTGTTGTCGGAAAGTCCGACCGTGTATATGCTCCAACGAACATTTGCTGTCGGACTTTATGCCAACAAATGTTTGAGAGCAGGTTCTCAAATTTTCCATCACACCACAGGAAGCCGACCGCCGGAGCCTGCATCTGTGCGGGAGAAGGCCGCGGGACTAGGGAAGGCGGGTGGGGGGGACGTTTTTTCGCCGCCCCCCGCAAAGTGCCGCCCTAGGCCTGGGCTTTGTCGGCCTAGGCCTAAATACAGCACTGGCTTCAGCTACTCACTGTGGTCCCTGGCAATAAGGTGGTTGGTCCCTTAGTGGCGACAGATTCCCCTCTACCTCCAACCATGACAGGTTCTCCAGCTGGCAGAACCGTCACTTCTGGTTGGACTGCAAGCCGCAGTCCCAACCCTACGCTGCTCTCTTGCTTCTGGATAGGCCCTCAGACAGCCTAGCAGCCAGATGTAGGACAAAAACAATTCCATAGCTCAACTCACCAACCAGTCTACTGACCAACCAATTTACCTGTCTAACCTTCTGTTAAAAGCAGGGGTTTAGTTTGCACACATTTGCAAATGCATGTGAAAGTTGCAAGGCCTCGTCACGGCACCCTGTGTTGCTTGCAGTCCTAACACTACAAATTTAAAAGTGTCTCCACAGTGGAAGCACATGCATGGAATGGATAGATGTGGGGCAGGTGAGCTTGGAGGCAGCCCCCGAACCCTCTTAAAGGAACAGGAGCACACTGGACACCCAGCAAGAGCACAATGGCAGCGAAGGTGCCCAGTGTGTCCCCGGACCATATATACGAACAGTAACAAAAAAAACAACATGTAATATAAACCTTTACAGTATAAAAAGCGGCTATTATTAAATAATTATAATATAACTGACTGAGCCACCACCTCACTGAAAATAACCTTCTTGATCACCTTCAGTGTGGACTTTGCCGACAACACAGAAACTGCTCTCCCAAAACTCACAAATGCTCTACTAGTGGCTAAAACCCAATGGATACTATTCTGTATTCCTACTCCTGGACCTCTCTGCTGCCTTTGACACAGTTGACCAGCCCCTCCTCCTCAAAAACTTCACTCCTTTGGTCTCCATGACTGAACACTTCACTGGTTCTCATCCTCATCCTACCTATCCCACCGCACCTTCAGTGTCACTTCCTCCTCTCCTCTTCCTTTCTCTGTCAGGGTCGTCCAAAGGTTCAGAACCTTGGACCTCTCCTATTCTTGTTCTGCACCTCCTCCCTGGGTCAGTTGATAGACTCCAATGGCTTCCAATACCATTTGTATGCTGATGACACTAAATCTATCTCTCTACCCCTCAGCTTACTCCATCAGTCTCCCCATGCATCACTAATTTACTAACAAACATATCAGTCTGCATGTCACACCATTTCCTCAATCTCAATTTATCTAAAACTGAGCTTATAATATTTCCTCCCCATGTGCTCGTTCTCCTGACTTCTGTGTCAAGATTAATGGCACAACTATCAACCCGTCCCTGCATGCCAGGGTGCTAGGTGTTATTGTGAAGTCTGAATTATCCTTTCAGCCCCACATCCAATCACTGTCCAAAGCTTGCCGCATCAACCAACGCAACATCTCCAAAATTCACCCCTTTCTAACCAATGACACTACAAAGCTTCTAACTCACTCCCTGGTCATCTCTCTCCTGCAACTTCCTCTTCATTGGATTACCTTTACATAGGCTATCCCTCCTTCAGTCCATCATGAATTCTGCTACCAGACTCATCCACCTTAACAACAGTTCAGTGTCTGCTACTGCTCTCTGTTAATCCCTCCACTGGCTTCACTCAACAAATTACATTCAAAATTCTAACAACAACTTACAAAGCCATCCACAACTCGGCCCCCAGCTACATCACTAACCTAGTCTCAAAATACCAACCAAATCATTCTCTTGGTTCTTCCCAAGACTTTCTGCTCTCAGAGAAACCTGTTCTGCCCCCGCCTAGCAACTGTATTTTTATTTTATTTTTTGCATCACTTGGCCCCTCTTCTTTTTAGATTGTAAGTTCTAATGAGCAGGGCCATCTGATTCCTCCTCTATTGACTTTTATTGTAACTGTACTGTCTGCCCTCATGTTGCAAAGCTCTGTGCAAACTGTTGGCACTATATAAATCCTGTATAATAACTATAATAATGTAAAAAAAAAAAATATCCTCATAACCAGCACTAAGGTTCAAATATGTGCTACAAATAATGTACAATGTTGCAAAATCAACAGTCTTGCTTGTAACTGTGTTTAATTCACCTCCCAAACAATGGAAATGAACCCACCGCTTTTAACCAAGTAAATTATCCCCAGCACAGCATGTGTTCTAAACTCAGATGTGCTCCACCTGTGTTCTCCGTCTGAGTTCAGAATACATGCAATGCTTGGGATAACTTACCTGGTTAAAGGTGGTGGATCCACCACCACCAAGGCTCGCTCGCGCAATGGGATACTTAACCTCGTTCTTTGCATTTTATCAAATAACTTCACCCTGATGCCAGATAGTCACAGAGTTCAGTAGCTCAAGCTAACATTTACATTACATTCACAACTGAATAAATCAGTTAAGTGCCTCCTTCCTACTTCCTTCCTATTCCTATTCCTAAAGCAGACCTAGTCACAGAGTCATTCAAAGAGCATATGTGGAGACTCATTAGTAAATTGTATAATACTTATTGTGCATTTTGCAGCTGCTTGTTTGCCTAGGACTATTTTTCAGGCCAGTCCACGGTGCTGAGTGGCTTTGAGACAGTCCCTTAGTGGAGGTGCAGATTGACCCTAATGACTATCTCAGAGGAACCCATGCTGATGAGCCTAGGCACTGTCACATGTGCTACTTCTAATCATACACTAAATGCATATTTTTCTATTCTTTTAACTAATTACTTTAGATTTTAAGTATGGATCCACTTTAAGGCTTGGTTCACATCTACAGGGGCAACCAAGCGCGGGCAAGTTCCCACATGGTTTTCGTACGTCTCTGTGTTTCTCATGTAGGGCGGCCCATTTATTTAAATGGGCTTCCCTACACACAAGAAATATGGAAAATAGGTTCCTGACCCTTTTCCAAAAATGTGGTGCACCACTACAGATGTATGGTGTTGCCAATAACAATCAATGACATTGCCGTATGTCTGCTAAAGGGCAGCGCATTTCTCAAAAGCGTTCCCAACATGCAAAGATCTGAGCCTAACCTAGAGTTAAACTCTGGGCACATATGAAGGATACAAACTATTGCAACTCTGTATTGCCAATCAGTTGTGCTGCAGTCAGTGTTGGACAAAATCATCTAGAGCCCAGGGCAAACATACCAAACTGTCCCCCCCCCCCTCCCTTCCTGAGATGTAAAACATTTTTTTTTTTAGCACTAATTCACATGCTTTTACCCTCTAAGCATAAATTCCCACATCTTCCAGGACAAATCTGCCCTCTGCTAAAATCCCCCCGCCCAGCTCAAATTTTTGCCCCCATACCCCCTCCCAGCTCAAATCCTCTCTCTCCTCAAATCCCCACAGCACAACCCCCCCCCCCCAAAAAAAACACTTCTCCTATAGCACAAATCTTCCCCCCAAATTTCCCCTCCAAGTACACATCCTCTCCCCCGCATTCCAAATCCCCCCTCTCAGCACAAAATTCCCCTGCTATCACAACCCCCCCAATCATCCCTACTAGCACAAACACCTCCCCCCTCTACCATATCACCTTTTCTAGCACAAACCCAAACTCTCTCCCCCCAGCACAAATCCTCTCCCCCCATTCCCCCTTCAAACACAAATCCCCCAAAATCAATTCTTACTCCCTGCTGCATCCCAACTTCCCCCTCCCAAACCCCCCCCAATCTCCTTGAGGCCCCTCTCACCTCACATATTACCACAGTTCCCAGGGCAGCCGCCTCTCCTGCCCACCCCTTGTCCCAGCCCTGGCTGCAGTGCAAGGAGCGTGCTGATAAGAGGAGACAGCAAGGTGACAAGCCCATCAGTATGTTGCTTCTTCTTTCACTGTCCATTCACAGGCTGAGAAGGGGACATGAAAGTGAAGATGGAACTGCAGAAAAAAAAGATCAGGTCCCTTCCCCTGCCAGACAGGGTGTCTGAAAGGCAGCAGCTTCTGCTGTGCACTCTGAATGCTTTGTAGATCATGCATCATGGGGGCAGCCTGTATCAAACGTTCATTTAAAATGTTAAAGTGTATCAACATAACAAATAACTAAATAAAACTTAATAAACCCTGGACCAATACAATTGCCCTTTAAAATGCTTTGGACGCCCAAAACGAAGTACATAATCACCTTACAAACTTCTGGAGACAAATTCTTATCATGGACTTGCGTGGATCCCAATTAGGAAACAACACCCACTGCACTGCCAGGCAGCATTTCGTATTCCAGATAAGGAGTACAGAATGTCTATATATTAGAATTGATGCGGCAGCCTTATTTCTAGATTCCTGGCTGTTAAAAACCTATAACTTTTTTCTGCAGATACCACAAAAATCTGTAAAAGGATTGACATTTCAAAGCGAGAAAACAAGATGATTGATGATTCTGGAAATGCTACAGGAAAAGTGGTGAGGCTGTGTGAACTGCAGTTCAATGCCAGATCCAAATAATAAAATAGGAGGAAAATGCAGAATTAAAGGCAAATGATCGTTTCTAAAGCTTCCATCACAATTTAAAGAGGGAACCCTTGGAAGCAATCAGTCAATGAACATTATTCAGCAATTACTAAGGCTGCCCTAAAAAATCATTGTCTGATTTTAATATGTGTTGGGTTAGGGTGATCGTCCACCACCCAGCACACACCTCACCTTCTGCAATGTGGGGGCCCTTAACGTCCCGCGTACAGTGCAGAACCACTGGTCCTGTATTGTACATCATGGCATTGGTGGAGGGTGAGTGCACAACTGGCAAAGAGGAGTTCCTTGTTGTTCAGTGGACAACTAGCCTGCAGGAGCGAGAATTATGCCGCGTACACACGACCGGACTTTCCGGCAGAAAAGGTCCAACGGAATCATTCCGTTGGACATTCCCATCATGTGTGGGCTTCATCTGACTTTTTCTAAAATTCTGACGGACCTAGAAATAGAACATGTTTCGAATCTTTCCGACAGAATCAGTTCCTATCGGGAAAACCGCTCGTCTGTATGCTATTCCGACCAAAAACGACTTAAGGGCAGCTTATTGACTACTGGCTACTGAACTTCCTTTTTTTAGTCCCGTCGTACGTCATTGCGTTCTAAACGATCAGACTTTGGTGTGATTGTGTGTAGGCAAGTCCGTTTCAGCGGAACTCTGTCGGAAAGACCGTCGGAGTCTATTCTGACGGAAAGTCCGGTCGTGTGTACGCGGCATTAGAGTAAATCATTTTCTCTGCTATAGCCCTGTAGACTAAAGCTGGTCATGCACAGAATTTTGTTTGAAAATTTTCATCAAATGTTCATTTGATTTTCTAATGGTTAGTGGGGTCAAATTGGCAATCTTTTTTGGCAATAGTGATGGGAAAACTCAAAAGAGCAAGAATGGAAAATGTTTTTTTGAACAAAATAAATTCTAACTGTGAATGTGGTTTTCATTCAGCAAACTTTTAAGGCCTTTTGAACCAAATTTTTACAAGATCAAATGCCCCGATGAACGATTTTTCATAATTCCAGTACGGAAATTCATACAAAATTCTGTTGGTGTATGGCCATCTTTAACAAGCTTATAACAGAGTTACTAAGGAGGGGACAATTTTTTACAGATTGACCAGAGTTCTTTTTTTGGAAAAAGAAAAAATCATCTGGGACACAGATGGTAAAATAGTAACAGAGGTTTTATTTATTCCCTACTTTATCTAAAACAAAAGCTTGGTCTTTAGGTACACGTTAAGTGATACAGATGGTTCTCTGACCTACCCCCAGCTTGCTGATTGGACATTGGAGGAGTATAAGCGCACTGATAAAGCCATCACTCTGCTTTCACCTTCTATCAGCAAGCTCCCAGCATGGGTGGGGCATTGAGCAATGAAAATTAACCCTATTTTCTCCCACTCCATATGAACTCTAAACAGCATGGCTAAAGGAATGTCTCACTGTGGGCTATTGTGGACAGCGATGACTGTCAGACTTCCCAAACACTACTTGTGTGAGAAGCAGGCACTGTTTGTTGGACAATTTTCCATTTGGTTCCTTTGACAAAAGCCAATTAAAAAAGAGCTTTTGTTCATCAGGGTATTGCAGGCAGTGCCACCCATGGAGATAATTTTGGCAGATTTAGCAGAAATTGGCTGACATTTTAATGCTGTGTAGTAAAGCACAGAAAGCTAATATAAATCTAGCTCATTCCTAGTTAGGCTGCTAGGTCAATTTAGTTTTTGTCTCCTGTTGTAGCCAGAGGACCAGTGGTCGTTTAGTCTGGTCTGCTCAGGGCTACACAGGCTGGGAGTTTGATTGCTTCCTCCTGCTTTTAGAATACGTTTCTGGAGTTCAGGGAGGGAGAATTCAAATGACCAGCCTGAATATTAAGCAGGGCCCAACCAATCCCTGGGTAGGTGTGCCCAGTTGGTGGCTGGGAGAGCTGTTAAATAGTTTGGAGCCCTGAGGGGACTGTCTTTCTCCCTCCTGAGGGGATGGATCACTAAAATGAAAGGAGGAGGCGACCCTGAAAACCGTACTGAGCTACCTACAAGAGGCTGCACCTGTGGACCAATTCTGTTCCAAGATTCTGTGTTTAGAGCCTCAAATATGTCTGCAAGCTACTTCATGGTTCACAGCCGTGAACCTATAGACTGTTCCAGTCTAGCCTATATATTCTGCAAGCTACTTTATGGCCCCCAGCCATGACCCTGAAGACTGTTCCAGTCTAGCCTATCTATTCTGCAAGCTACTTCATGGACCTCAGCCGTGACCCTGAAGACTGTTCCAGTCTTGCTGTCTCTTATTTACCAAATATATGATGTTTAGAAAATTGTCCTCTGACAATTCTGTGGAAGGTGAAATAGATTAGGACCCAGAGAACAGGTCTGGAACGAAGGAATGCCAAGACCATGTACAGGTAAGCAGAAGAGATGTAGTTTTAAAGTTGAGCTGGTGTCATGCACAGGTAAGTAACTGGAATGTAGTCAAAAGCCAAGTGGAGGCCATCCACAGGTAGCAACTGGAGTATAAGACGTTTTCAGGATCCAAGCCGGGACATACCAAGTAAACAGCCAGGAGAGACGTAGTCTGGAGCCAAGCTGAGGTCATACACAACAGATCAGATGGAATAGCAGTCAATAAACAAGCCCAGGTCATCATGATCAGGAATCAAGCAGACAAAAGCCAGGAACAAGCCAAGTCAGCAAGGGGTAACCAAGTAGCATGGAACCAGGAGAACAGGAACAAGGATAACTGTCAGCTGAAAATCATCCAGCAAATACCAGACACTACTGCTTCCTTAAATAGGAAGTTTGTGCATGGACATGTGCCAGCGTGTCTATGCATTCGCACAACGCACATACGCATGTTGAACCCACGCAGGTTCCTGGGGCTCTCAACCTGCAGATTGCAGCATGCGCACCTTTGTTCTGGCTAATGTCCTGACAATGGGCATGTTGGAGCTGGTTGCTAGCCATTGATCTGGAGCTGCGCCCTGAGCGGCTGTCCCTCCTGCCCCCCCCCCCCCTTGTCCCATCCCATGACTGGGAAATTTATAATGGTTATATTTAAAATCATATTCAGTGATATTTTTATTGCATACATACTGCATGATTAATTAGCAATCTTTAATATCTGCTTGGATCTAAGAATAAACTCTTTGTAAGAAAGCCAACCTGGATTGAAAATGAAATGTAAATCTATATCTTCCTCTTACTATTAATATATGTAGCTACATCCAATTTGTTTGTTCAGACACCTTGGTAAACATGGATGGAAATGAATGTATGGGCTTAGAACTTCAGTCAGCTTGGAACTCTTGACATCTTCATTCTGTGAAACAGCGCAACGCATGCAAATGAGCTGCTCCGAATCCCTGACCTCAATAAAACTAATAAAACATTGTTAATGTCATATTACTAGAAATTCAATGCATGATTAATACCTACTTGACCAGTATATTGCAATTTTTCTCTTTCATTAGCATTACTTATTCATGGGACTTTTACAGGAACTATAACCGCGAATATAAGTTTGCTTTAATAAACTTTAAAATATGCACAATTTCTCCTGTGTGCTGAAGTTTTATTGTGTTCAGTGGGAAAAGTCAGCAAACTTTGGTCTGCGATAAGCAGCCGCGTCATGTGACTATAGAAGTCCACGGGGGGGGGGGGGGGGGGGGTTCCGTCATGGTCATAATTTTCTGTGCGCTTGCTTTGTGGGTTTCTCCATTAAAGCTTGTTTACCCGAACCTCCCCTCCCACTTCCCATTCTTAGGTCATGGCTTTATGCTATCCCCTTGCCAAGTCATCCATTAGAGCAATGTTCTATATCCTTTTAGTGCTGCACTACCCTACATGGATCAACATTGCAGCCCCTTTTCCCCAACCTGCGCAGTGCATGAGCAACCTGAGTAGAGAACAAGTCGCCAAAGGGTATTTGTAATAATCTAGATCTAGTGCACCCTTATCTACCCAAGATCGCTTGTTATTAGACATGTGCGGTTCGTTTTGTTCCGAATTGAAATTTTTCGTTATTCAAAAATTCGGGTGTATCTGAATTACAATAGTAAAGAATTTAAACGTATCCAAAATAACGAATCAAAATTTCGGACAAAATTACAATTTTTAAAATAGTTTTCAAATCGATTTGAATCTGATTCAAATTTTCAAAGAGAATAAAATAGAATAGGAAATAAAGGAAAATAATAGAATTGAAAAGAATACAATAGAATAGAAAATGAAAGAATACAATATAATAGAGTAAACAGAACAGAATACAAAATAAAAGAATACAAAAAATAAATAAAAATAGAGATAGAATAGAAAAAAAAAGAATAGAGTAAAACAGAAAAAAATAGAATATAAAATAAAAGAACAAAATAAAATAGAATATAAAATAAAGGAATAGAATACAATAGAATATAACATGTTCTGAAATTCAATTTTCAAATAGAATAAATTTGAATTCAAATGGCATAGAAAAGAATAGAAAATAAAAGAATATAACCATTTATCAAAATTTGAATAAAATACATTAGAGTAGAATAGAATAGAAAAGAATAGAATAGAACGAATAGAATAGAAAATAAAATAAAATAATGGAACAGAATAGAATAAACAATAGAAAAGAATAGAATAATAAGAATATAACCGTTTTCCGAAAATTTTATTTTCAAATAGAACAAATTTGAATAGCATAGAAAAGAATAGAATATAATAACAAAGAAAGGATTAGAATAGAAAAGAATAGAATAGAATAGAAAAAACAATAGACTAGAATGGAAAAGAAAAAATATAACCATCTTCCAAAATAAAAATTTTGAATAGAATAAATTTGACTCAGAATGGAATTTGATTCCAATTTGAATGCAATTCAAAAAAATTTAATTGATTAGAATTCGAATAAACAAAACAAATTCCGAAAATGATTGTATTCTCTCCCTGTCAGGCCGTATGGCCATTCTTTCTTCTATCTGAAGTTAGTACTGTTAAGAGACACCTTAAAAAAAACTTTAAAAAAAAAATAGTGCTATCTGCTGCACAGGGATAAGACACATCAGCCCCCTCAAGATCCGCACAGTGTGACACTGAGCTCACATTAAAATTCTGCCAGGGAGAGAAGTAAATAACAGCACATATAGTTACCCCTGACAAGCAAGGCTGGTAAAGGGAGCATTGGTCACTTGGTAGATGATGAATGTATGAAGCCGTTGCTTTGTCAGTAGACATGTGCAGTCTGTTTCGTTCCGAATCGAAATTCAGACAAATTGTTTGTTATTCGGAAATTCGGATGTGTCCGAATGACAAAAGTAACGAATTTAAACTAATCGAAAATAAGGAAATGCAATTTTGTCCAAAATTCTAATTCAAAACATTTTCGAATTCTATTCAAATTCGAATCCTTTTTGAATTCGAATTTCCGAATAGAATAGAAAAACAATTTTTTTAAATATTTGAATATATAAAAAAAAGAAAATAGAATAATAAAATAGAAAAGAATAGAATAGAAAAAACAATGGACTAGAATGGAATAGATTAAAAAGGAATAGGTTAAATAGAAAGAATATAACCATCTTCCAAAATATAAATTTAGAAAAGAATATGTTCCATAATTCTATTCGAATTTTCCGAAATCGGTCGAATTGAGTTCAATTTGACCGAATTCAGAAAATTTGAAAACGGATTCTAAAAAAGAAACCAATTTTGAAAACAAATTAAATGAATTTAACGAATTTTACTAAACAAATTTATGTAAATAAGGAATCAAAATAA
This sequence comes from Lithobates clamitans, assembly GCA_037952925.1. Taxonomy (NCBI): domain Eukaryota; kingdom Metazoa; phylum Chordata; class Amphibia; order Anura; family Ranidae; genus Lithobates; species Lithobates clamitans. The sequence continues at coordinate 1,364,969 of JBBGZY010000293.1, read as the reverse complement.
AACGAAACTCCCTCAGGCATAGACCTTTTGATCAACTGCCATAGCCCATAGCCACGAGTAGCCAACTCTAGCAAACTCCCCCATTCCCGCTGAAGGCCCCACATCAATGTTTGGCTTTATCTTTCAATACATATAGTGCTGCCTCCACAGGGGCCGCTTAGATGTGGCAGGTTATTTCCCACTACAGTGCAGAGGCAGCCAGGCACACAGCAACAGTCCATTCATTCTGGCTTATTATTCAGTCTAGGGATTTGTCCTTTTTCTGTATTCTACTGCTTAAAGGAACTGGAGAAAGGATTTGAGGTGATGTAGAATACTCCAAAACAGCACATTTTTATTTCATTCGCAGCTGGGGACCATGAGATTATTTGTAAATCAGAAGCAGCAAGACTGGAACAGCCTTCAAAAACATGGCCATGGAGGACCATGAAATAATTTGCAGAACAGATAGGCTAGACTGGAACAATCTATAAGTTCATGGCCGGGGACCATGAAATAGCTTGTAGAACAGATATGCTAGACTGGAATAGGTTAATGGCGGGGGACCATGAAGTAGCTTGTAGAACAGATATGCTGGACTGGAACAGTCTATAGGTTAATGGCTGGGGACCATGAAGTAGCTTGATAAACAGATATGCTAGACTGGAACAGTCTATATGTTAATGGCTGGGGACCATGAATTAGCTTGTAGAACAGATATGCTAGACTGGAACAGTTTATAGGTTCATGGCCGTTGACCATGAAGTAGCTTGTAGAACAGATATGCTAGACTAAAACAGTCTATAGGGTCATGGCTGTGGACCATAAAGTAGTTTGTAAAACAGATATGCTAGACTGGAACAGTCTATAGGTTCATGACTGGGGACCTTGAAGCAGCTTGTAGAACAGATATGCTAGACTGGAATAGGCTAAAGGTTAATGGCTAGGGACCATGAAGTAGCTTGTAGAACAGATATGCTAGACTGGAACAGTCTACAGGTTAATGGCTGGGGACCATGAAGTAGCTTGTAGAACAGATAAGCTAGACTGAAACAGCCTATGGGTTAATGGCTGGGGACCATTAAGTAACTTGCAGAACAGATATGAAATATACAGATACTCACAGATTACAGGAACAGGGCCTGTTTAAAGCAGCTCAGCATCCAGTCCCAGGAGCAAGCAGCTCCCCCTCCTTCTTTCAGCTCTCTGATCCATTCCCTCAGGAGGGAAAAAGACAATATTCTCAGGGCTATAAAATATTTAGCAGCTCTCACAGCCACCAACTAGGCATACCGACCAAGGAATTGACTGTGCCCTGCTCAATATTCAGGCTAGACATTTAAATTCTCTCTCACAGGAACGTCTTCTAGGGGCAGGGGAAAGCAATCAAACTCCCAGCCAGTGCAGCCCTGAGCAGACCAGAATAAACAATAAACAACAATAAACAATAAACTGCTCCTCTAGCTACAGCAGGAACCAAAAACGAAATGTACCTAGCAGCCTAACTAGGAGGGTGCTAAATATACAGTGGATATGAAAAGTCTACACACCCCTGTTAAAATGTCAAGTTTCTGTGATGTAAAAAAATGAGACAAAGATAAATCATTTCAGAACTTTTTCCACCTTTAATGTGACCTATAAACTGTACAACAAACAAAATAACAAACTCAAATCTTTTAGGTGGAGGGAAATAAAAATAAAAAAATAAAATAATATGGTTGCATAAATGTGCACACCCTTAAACTAATACTTTGTTGAAGCACCTTTTGATTTTATTACAGCACTCAGTCTTTTTGGGTATAAGTCTATCACCATGGCACATCTTGACTTGGCAATATTTGCCCACTCTTCTTTGCAAAAACACTCCAAATCTGTCAGATTGCAAGGGCATCTCCTGTGCACAGCCCTCTTCAGAACACCCTACAGATTTTCAATCGGATTCAGGCCTGGGCTCTGGCTGGGCCATTCCAAAACTTTAATCTTCTTCTGGTGAAGCCATTTCTTTGTTGATTTGGAAGTATGCTTTGGGTTCTTGTCATGCTGAAAGATGAAGTTCCTCTTCGTGTTCAGCTTTCTAGCAGAAGTCTAAAGGTTTTGTGCCAAAATTGACTGGTATTTAGAACTGTTCATAATTCCCTCTACCTTGACTAAGGCCCCTGTTCCAGCTGAAGAAAAACAGCCCCAAAGCATGACGCTGCCACCGCCATGCTTCACAGTGGGTATGGTGTTCTTTTGGTAATGTGCAGTGTTGTTTTTGCGCCAAACATATCTTTTGGAATTTTGGCCATCAACTTTGGTTTCATCAAACCATAACACATTTTCCCACATGCTTTTGGGAGACTTCAGATGTGTTTTTGCAAAATTTAGCCAGGCTTGGATGTTTTTCTTCTTAAGAAAAGACTTCTGTTTTGCCACTCTATCCCATAGCCCAGACATATGAAGAATACGGGAGATTGTTTTCTCATATGTACCACACAACCAGTACTTGCCAGATATTCCTGCAACTTTATTGTTGCTGTAGGCCTCTTGGTAGCATCCCTGACCAGTTTTCTTCTCGTTTTTTTATCAATTTTTGAGGAACGTCAAGTTCTTGGTAATGTCACTGTTGTGCCATATTTTCTCCACTTGACGATGACTGTCTTCACTGCGTTCCATGGTATATCTAATGCCTTGGAAATTTCTTTGTACCCTTCTCCTGACTGATACCTTTTAACAATGAGATCCTTCTGATGCTTTGGAAGCTCTCTGTGGGCCATGGCTTTTGCTGTAGGATGCAACTAAGAAAATGTCAGGAAAGACCTACTAGAACAGCTGAATTTTATTTGGGGTTAATCAGAGGCACTTTAAATTATGGCAGGTGTGTACTGATTCCTATTTAACATGAGTTTGAATGTGATTGCTTAATTCTGAACACAGCTGCATCCCCAGTTATAAGAGGGTGTGCACACTTATGCACCCACATTATTTATTTTTACTTCCCCCCTTAACCACTTCGCGCCCGCGCTATAGCCGAAAGACGGCTGCAGCGCGGACGCTACCTGCCGGGTGGACGTCCCTGGAAGTCCAGCTGTTTACTTCCGCAATGCGCGCTCCCGCGGGCGCTCATCGGGGAAGTTCTGTGCTGGCCGTGTCCCTCGGACACAGCCAGTCACAGATCGCCGTAAACGGCCAATGACAGCGGCCGTTTACAGTGCGATCGGCGGTGCCACTGAGAGAGGATCTCATATGTAAACATATGAGATCCTCTCTCATCGCCGGCTCTCCCTCCTCACACAGAGACAGCGTGTGAGGAGGGAGAGCAAACCGCTGCAACGGTGAGTGGGAAAAAAAAAAACAGAAAACAAAGTCATCAGTGTTATCTGTCATCCCTCCCCACTGTCATCTGTCCCCACTGTCATCCCTCCCACTGTCATCTGTCCCCACTGTCCTCTGTCGCTAGTGCCATCCCTCCCCAGTGCCATCCGTCCCCAGTGCCATCCGTCCCCAGTGCCATCCCTCCCCAGTGCCATCCCTCCCCACTGCCATCCCTCCCCACTGCCATCTCTCCCCACTGCCATCCGTCCCCAGTGCCAATTGTCATCAGTGCCACATATTAGTGCCATCTGTTATCAGTGCCACATATCAGTGGCATCTGTCATCAGTGCCACGTATTAGTGCCATCTGTCATGAGTGCCACGTATTAGTGCCATCTGTCATGAGTGCCACATATTAGTGCCATCTGTCATCAGTGCCACGTATTAGTGCCATCTGTCATCAGTGCCACGTGTCATCATTGCCACGTATTAGTGCCATCTGTCATCAGTGCCATCTGTCATCACTGCCACATGTCATTAGTGCCACATATTAGTGCCATCTGTCATCAGTGTCACGTGTCATCAGTGCCATGTATTAGTGCCATCTGTCAGTGCCACGTATTAGTGCCAAACATCATCAGTGCCACGTATTAGTGCCATCTGTCATCAGCGTCATCAGTGCCACATATTAGTGCCATCTATCATCAATGCCACGTCAGTGTCATCAGTGCCACGTATCAGTGCCATCTGTCATCAGTGCCACGTCAGTGTCATCAGTGCCACCTTTTCCTGCCATCCTTTATCAGTGTCACGTGTCATTGTCCTGGTGCTCCAGGGCCTTCAAAAGTGTAATAGGTAGTCAACAAATTAGATGGGTAATTTATGCTCCAAGAACACGTGACAGCGCTCCCTGCATGTTGGGCCTCTCTATGTGGCCAGGCTGTGAAAAAGTCCCACACATGTGGTATCGTAATACTCAGGAGGAGTAGCAGAATGTATTTTGGGGTGTTATTTGTGGTATATACATGCCATGTGAGAGAAATAACTTATTACAATGACAATTTTGTGGGGAAAAAAACCCCCACAAATCTTCATTTTGCAAAGAATTGTGGGAAAAAATGACAACATCAAAAAACTCACAATGCATCTTACTAAATACCTTGGAATGTCTACTTTCAAAAAAGGGGTAATTTGGGGGGTATTTGTACTTTCCTGGCTTGTTCGGGTCGCAAGAAATGAGATAGGCCGTCAGTACATCAGGTGTGATCAATTTTTTATGATTTGCACCATAGCTTGTAGACTCTCTAACTTTCACAAAGACCAAATAATTTCCACTAATTTGGGTTATTTTTTTACCAAAGATATGTAGCAGTATAAATTGTGGCCAAAATTTATGAAGAAAAATTAATAATTTGCAAAATTTTATCACAGAAACTAAGAAAAATGTGTTTTTTTTCAAATTTTTCGGTCTTTTTTTATTTATAGCGCAAAAAATAAAAAACCCAGAGGTGATCAAATACCACCAAAAGAAAGCTCTATTTGTATGAAAAAAGGACAAAAAAATTCATTTGAGTACAGTATTACATTACTGAGTAATTGTCATTCAAAGTGTGAGAGCACCGAAAGCTGAAAATTGGTCTGGGCAGGAGGGGGGTTTAAGTGCCCAGTAGGCAAGTGGTTAAAAGATTTCAGTTTGTTTTTAAATTGAGTTGTACAGTTTATAGGTCACATTAAAGGTGGAAAATGTTTTGAAATGATTTATCTTTGTCTCATTTTTTTACATCACAGAAACCTGACATTTAACAGGGGTGTTTAGACTTTTTATATCCACTATATTTTAGAATTGTACAGGCTTATCAGATGATGTGTTGGGTCCTCTTCTTCTTCACATTCCAATGGTGGCTGCGCCTCTAATAATGCAGAGAGAGTGGTGCTGATATGATGATACCAGCATCATTCTCTATATCAACTTACTGTGAAAGAAGGGCACTAAGGGGGTGATTTCAAGACTACCTTCATTCATAATATCAGTCTTTAGTCCTCTGGGTTGAATTACGCTGACCTGGAAGACTGAGGACATCTAGTGGCAAAACGTTAGTACTGCAGGGGGCAGCATGGACAGAAGGTGAGTATTGCATCCAAGGTGTTTTTATTATTTTAGTAGCGAGTTGGGGGACCATTTTATTTAAAAAAAAATGAATTTAACCCAGATTGGGGCTTAAATAAAAGTTGAAGATTTAAAAAGATTACTTTTGTAATCACACATTCATATGAGAGTTTAGTGATTGGGTTAAAGCGATATTAAACCATAAGTTTTTTAAGCACTTTCAGCAACTGATTTAATCAGTTACTGAATATGCAGCTTATTTATCCTTTAATCCTTGTTTAAAGGGTTCAGAAAAAAAAAGAAAAGGTGGCTGAACAACTTAAAGCCTTCCTACCCTTCTGTATTTCATGGGCGATGAGCTGTCAGTGCCCACGCAGTTAGTTTAGTAGTCATGGATTTGAAATCACCCTTCCTGATGCTGACCAAATCATAATTGTTCTGATCCATCCCAGAAGCCCTGCAGAAAGAAGAGGGAGAAGAGCAAGGATTTCAAATCCCTAGACTGCTGCACCAGCTGCGTGGGCACTGACAGCTTATCACTCATGGAGGTAAGCACAGCAAGGACGGGAGAGGCCAGGGCTGGACTGGCCATCGGGACTACCGGGAGATTCCCAGTGGGCAGATGGCTCAGAATGGGCCGATTTCAGCCACATCAGCGGTGCTCGGCGATCTACCCGTCAACCGCCGACAGCTGGCGCCTGACAGGTAGATCGAGATTTAGCCAGTATGCAGAGTAGCGCAGTAGCGCAGGAAGTGTCTGTCTGTAGTAAGTTCTCTCTCATGTCATGTAGCGCTGCTCGCTCCCCGGCGGCCCCTCCTCTCTTCTCGTCTATCCCCATTGGCTTGTGACATAATCTGGGATAGACGAGAAGAGAGGAGGGGCCGCTGGGGAGCGAGCAGCGCTACATGACATGAGAGAGAACTTACTACAGACAGACACTTCCTGCACTACTCTGCATACTGGCTAGTAAGATCCCATGATGTGCCCTATAATGTGCCCCCTGATGTGCCCTATAATGTGCCCCATCATGTGCCCTGATGTGCTATGTGCCCCAAAATGTGCCCTGATGTGCTATGTGCCCCAATGTGCCCATAATATGCCCTGATGTGCTATGTGCCCCATAATGTGCCCTGATGTGCTATGTGCCCCATAATGTGCCCTGATGTGCCCCATAATGTGCCATGTGCCCTGACGTGCCCCGAGCCCTGATGTGCCCCAATGTGCCATGCGCCTCGTGCCCTGGTGTGCCCCGTGCCCTGATGTGCCATGTGCCCTGTGCCCTGATGTGCCATGTGGCCTGATGCCCTGATGTGCCCCGTGCCCTGATGTGCTATGTGCCCCATAATGTGCCCTGATGTGCCCCATAATGTGCCATGTGCCCTGATGTGCCATAATGTGCCCTGATGTGCCCCGAGCCCAGATGTGCCCCGATTTGCCATGTGACCCATGCCGTGATGTGCCCCGTGCCCTGATGTGCTATGTGCCATGTGCCCCATGCCCTGATGTTCTATGTGCCCCGTGCCCTGATGTGCCCCGATGTCCTATGCCCTGATGTGCCCCGTGACCTGATGTGCCCCGTGCCCTATGCCCTGATGTTCCCCGTGACCTGATGTGCCTTGTGTCCTGATGTGCCTCGTGCCCTGATGTGCCATGTGCCCCGATGTCCTGTGCCATGATGTCCTGTACCCTGATGTACTGTGCCCTGACGTGCCCTGATGTGTTGTGCTCTGTACCCTGATGTGTTGTGCCCTGATGTACTGTGACCTGTACCCTGATGTGCCCTGTATGCTAATGTGCTGGGCTCTGTACCCTGATGTGCTGTGCCCTGTACCCTGATGTGGCCTGGTGTGTTGTACCCTGATGTGTTGTACCCTGATGTACTGGGCACTGTACCCTGATGTGCCTTGTGCCCTGATGTGCTGGGCTCTGTACCCTGATGTGCTGTGCCCTGATGTACCGTACCCTAATGTATTGTGCCCTGGACCAGTCTGGATTAAGTCCAGGGCCACATTTTTGTCCCGGTCCAGCCCTGGGAGAGGCTGTAGATGAACTTGCACTTTAAGTTGGTGCCATGACCGCTGCCCCAGATTTCCTGATGCAGGGTGGCCCCTTTCTTTTTCAGCGTCCTATGCAGCCACCCTTGCATACAGGGACTGGTCTTGTGTCTCATTGCATCAAAAGAAATACACAGCCCCATATTCTAGGACAGCCATTCTCAATCTTTACACCCCCAAGGAACGGTTCAAAAAATGTTTTAGGTCTAGGGAAGAATGGGGAGTGGGAGGAATGTCCCCTTACAGAGGTGGTCAATGAGAAGACTGTCCGCAAGTGGAAAGAATGCCACCCTTCAGACAGCTAAAGATGTTATGGTGTCTTGCGATTTGCTCTTTCAAAAGGCATTGCCCCAGAACTATGTAAGCACAATCAAATAGGAGGTGAATCAACCACAGCTCAAGGAACCAATAGCAACCTCTGGAGGAAGCCTAGTTGAGAATGACTGAGAAGTCAATGCATCCCCCCTCCTCCTCCCCAGGGCCGGATTTACCACAAGGCCACCGAGGCCAGGCCTCGGGGCGGCAGTGGTGTAGGGGCGGCGCCGCTCCTGCAGCGACTTCGTGGCCGCCCCCCCTTTCGTGCTGGCCATTAATGTCTATTATGGGCACCAGTGCCCATAGAAAAGATGGCCGCGAGCCGACCACGCAACTGCGCATGCGCCGTTCCGAAGCCGGCCGGGCTCGGGAAAACTCGTAAGCGCTCGGCCGGGCGGCGCATGCGCAGTAGCGTGATTGCGCCGCTCGGCGCCATTTTTAAAAATTTTGAGAGTAGCTTGTAGTGTCAGCGGTGCGGCGGCGTGGGAGAGAGATGACATCTCTCATTGCCCGCACCGCTGTTCCGCCCTCCTCCTTCTGATGGCAGGCAGCATGACAAGGGACATCCCCATGTGGTGGCAAGGGACATCCCCATGTGGTGGCAAGTGACATCCCCATCTGGTGGCAAGGGACATCCCCATCTGGTGGCAAGTGACATCCCCATCTGGTGGCAAGGGACATCCCCATCTGGTGGCAAGTGACATCCCCATGTGGTGGCAAGTGACATCCCCATGTGGTGGCAAGTGACATCCCCATCTGGTGGCAAGGGACATCCCCATCTGGTGGCAAGTGACATCCCCATCTGGTGGCAAGTGACATCCCCATCTGGTGGCAAGGGACATCCCCATGTGGTGGCAAGTGACATCCCCATGTGGTGGCAGGCATGGTGGCAAGTGACATCCCCATCTGGTGGCAGGCAGTGTGGCAAGTGACATCCCCATCTGGTGGCAGGCATGGTGGCAAGTGACATCCCCATCTGGTGGCAAGTGACATCCCCATGTGGTGGCAGGCAGAGTGGCAAGTGACATCCCCATCTGGTGGCAGGCAGTGTGGCAAGTGACATCCCCATCTGGTGGCAGGCAGTGTGGCAAGTGACATCCCCATCTGGTGGCAAGCATGGTGGCAAGTGACATCCCCATCTGGTGGCAAGTGACATCCCCATGTGGTGGCAGGCAGAGTGGCAAGTGACATCCCCATCTGGTGGCAGGCAGTGTGGCAAGTGACATCCCCATCTGGTGGCAGGCATGGTGGCAAGTGACATCCCCATCTGGTGGCAAGTGACATCCCCATGTGGTGGCAGGCAGAGTGGCAAGTGACATCCCCATCTGGTGGCAGGCAGTGTGGCAAGTGACATCCCCATCTGGTGGCAGGCATGGTGGCAAGTGACATCCCCATCTGGTGGCAAGTGACATCCCCATGTGGTGGCAGGCAGAGTGGCAAGTGACATCCCCATCTGGTGGCAGGCAGCGTGGCAAGTGACATCCCCATCTGGTGGCAGGCATGGTGGCAAGTGACATCCCCATCTGGTGGCAGGCAGCGTGGCAAGTGACATCTCCATCTGGTGGCAGGCAGCGTGGCAAGTGACATCCCCATCTGGTGGCAGGCATGGTGGCAAGTGACATCCCCATCTGGTGGCAGGCAGCGTGGCAAGTGACATCCCCATCTGAAGGCAGGCAGCGTGGCAAGTGACAAGAGATGGTGGCAAGTGACACGCTCAGGGCTCCCAATGATTCTGCATTATGGTGAGTTGAACTATTTCAGTTTATATTACAATGTAATGATAGAAGTAATGTGTTTCAATCATCCTGACACCATAACAACCATGGTGCCGGGGATGATTGAAGCACTAACACCAGCCATTGCCTTGAAAATTTGCCTGCGAAAAATCCTTACCCCTCGCGCGCTTACCCTGAAGTATTTTTAGTCTGTACAATTAAAGCCAGTTATTTTCAGTGTTCTCGTGTATGGAGATATGTTTTTAATTGATCTATTGTAGAAGTCATCGATAAAGGACGTGGTGTGTGTGTGTGTGTGTGGGGGGGGGGGGCGGCATTGAAGGACCCGGCCTTGGGGCGGCAAAGGGAGTAAATCCGGGCCTGCTCCTCCCTGCTCCAAGCTAACAGACTAATTAAAGACTGCACTGTTCACGGTAACTCTTTCCCACAAAGACTGGAAGTTTAGGGAAGCAGCACTGAGAGAGCAGGAGCCTGCAGCATTAAAAGTTATAAACCACAAGTGTTGGGATAAGAATTAAAACAGATAGTTTACTGGGGAATATTTATTTTATTGTGGTCAATGTAGTTCAAATGTATGAACTTTATGCAGTTATCAGATTACATTATTTCTTATACAACAGAACACTACTTTAATACACAGACTGATCTTTTCTAATCCAGGTGTTTTGTTTTTTTTTAAGATCGGATTAAAAACTGAACAGCCTGAGTCTAGCTATCGGTCACTTTAAGATTGTTGGGAAATTAGCGGATTCATTTTGGAAAAAAATGATGCTGTTGACAGGAGATCAGAAAAAAAAAATCAATCCAGAATTAATCTAGAAATACTTTGTATCGTAAAAAAAGGTTTTAATATGTGCACAAGGTCAAACATCTTCTGAATGTACTAATAGAGTAGACTGCGGTTACCGGCTACTATTATGATGATCAGATCTTCCTGAAATGAGGATGGGAAGTAAGCAAAATATGATTTAATTTGCCAGTTGGCATCACAGGAGACCACACATTATAGGATTAGAGGAAGAGATGGAGGGATTTCCAAAAGGAAAGTATTATCTGAGAGGAGCGAGGGATTGAAAGGTACTCTGCTGAGAGGCGCTGCTGTTTTATTGAAAGTAAATTGGTCTATTCCCACAAGTGTTTTAATTATAAAGAGCTGACGTCAGCAAGAGACACCCACACTGGGAGACCGAGAGGCCTGCATAGTTTGTGTGTTGTATGGAGAGCTGGATTACTGAGTGCCGGGACTGAAAACCTCAGCTGTATCCGTGGACGAGATGGATAACTCATTCACTGCTGAATGGCCCTTAACCGGCTAAAGCATTTAAAGCTCAACACCGGGCAAAAAAAAAAAATCATGGTTGGAACCCAACACACCTAATGGTCAATGGTAAATGATTGATCTCTTTTCTGGTCAATCTCTCTTTCTGATCAATAATCAGTCTCTCTTTCCGATCAATAATTGATCTATTCTCTACAACCAACTTGATCGATGTCAGTTGATAGTTAAGATCAGGTCATAACCCCAGAAGGACAGAATTATTCGCTTCCCCCACAAGGCCTCCTTGGCAAGCAGATACCAGGAGGAAGGTTACAAGCTTCTCACACGGTGGTAGAGAACTGCTGCTAAATTGCATTGAATCTTTCGCAAAGTCTCAGATACTTGCTGGCGCTGTGGAGAGTCTGCGGGAACCCTTTTCCACATCTTCTGGGAATGCCCAAGATTAAACAGCTTCTGGGATGAAGTTGAAATTACAATTAGGACCCTAAAGGGAGTTTCCCTAGATATGAATCCAGCTACGTATCTGTTAAATGATACTCCATTGTCTAACAAGAAATTTAAGAACGCTTTACTCAGATGTTTGCTAAGGCCTGCATTCCGGCATTATGGAAAAGTACTAGCCCTCCTATGCCAGCTCATTGATGGGCAAGAATTGCAGAAATTCAGGTAATGGAAAACCTTACAATGATCTTAAAGGAACAGGAAACCCAGTATTGGAAGATCTGGACTCCCTACTTTTATAAGGATCAGACCCCGCTTGACTCCCCGTCTTAATTCTTCTTCAGGGCGAATGACGGTGTGCCATGTCCTTTAGGGGGAGTTCTTAAATAGGGAGGAAACCTCATTTATCAATTCCCCCGTTTTTGTTTTTTTTTTTATTCCTCTTTCTCATCCAGCTTCCCTCCTGATCCCTTCTTCCCTTTGCTAGTTTCCATCTTCTCTTACTACCACTTATGTGCACTTTGCACCTCTGTTTCATCTACTATACCCACTTGAGGACCGAGCCTCTTTTTAAGATTTGTTGTTTACAAGTTAAAAACAGTTTTTTTTTGCTAGAAAACTACTTAGAACCCCCAAACATTATACATTTTTTTTTACTAACACCCTAGAGAATAAAATGGCGGTCGTTGCAATACTTTCTGTCACACCGTATTTGCGCAGCGGTCTTACAAGCGCACTTTTTTTGATTAAAGAATAACAGTAAATTTAGCCGAATTTTTTTTTATATTGTGAAAGATAATGTTACGCCGAGTAAATACCCAACATGTCACGCTTCAAAATTGCTAAGGCCTGCATTCCGGCATTATGGAAAAGTACTAGCCCTCCTACGCCAGCTCATTGATGGGCAAGAATTGCAGAAATTCAGGTAATGGAAAACCTTACAATGATCTTAAAGGAACAGGAAACCCAGTAATGGAAGATCTGGACTCCCTACTTTTATAAGGATCAGACCCCGCTTGACTCCCCGTCTTAATTCTTCTTCAGGGCGAATGACGGTGTGCCATGTCCTTTAGGGGGAGTTCTTAAATAGGGAGGAAACCTCATTTATCAATTCCCCCGTTTTTGTTTTTTTTTTATTCCTCTTTCTCATCCAGCTTCCCTCCTGATCCCTTCTTCCCTTTGCTAGTTTCCATCTTCTCTTACTACCACTTATGTGCACTTTGCACCTCTGTTTCATCTACTATACCCACTTGAGGACCGAGCCTCTTTTTAAGATTTGTTGTTTACAAGTTAAAAACAGTTTTTTTTTGCTAGAAAACTACTTAGAACCCCCAAACATTATACATTTTTTTTTACTAACACCCTAGAGAATAAAATGGCGGTCGTTGCAATACTTTCTGTCACACCGTATTTGCGCAGCGGTCTTACAAGCGCACTTTTTTTGATTAAAAAATAACAGTAAATTTAGCCGAATTTTTTTTTATATTGTGAAAGATAATGTTACGCCGAGTAAATACCCAACATGTCACGCTTCAAAATTGCCCCCGCTCGTGGAATGGCGACAAACTTTTACCCTTAAAAATATCCATAGGCGACATTTAAAAAATTCTATAGGTTGCATGTTTTGAGTTACAGAGGAGGTCTAGGGCTATAATTATTGCTCTCACTCTACCAATCACGGCAATACCTCGTGTGTGGTTTGAACACCGTTTTCATATGCGGGCGCTACTCACATATGCGTTCGCTTCTGCACGCGAGCTCGGCGGGTCAGGGTGTGTTTAAAAAATTTTTTTATCTTATTTATTTTACCTTTTATTTTTACACTGTTCTTTAAAAAAAATGTGTTACTTTTATTCCTATTACAAGGAATGTAAACATCCCTTGTAATAAAAAAAAAGCATGACAGGACCACTTAAATATAGGGTCTTTGGTCAAAAAGACCTCAGATCTCATATTTACACTAAAATACAAAAACAAAAAAAACATTTTGTCATTTAATAAAAGATATAAAAAATGGCCCTTTAAGAGCAATAGGCGGAAGTGACGTTTTGACATCGCTTCCACCCTGCAATGTTATGGAGATGGGTGGGGGTCAGCTTCCCCTCACTCGTCTCCATACCCAGCAAGGGGAAACATCCGATCGCCTCTGCCGATGCCAACGGCTCCGGTAAGCGACAGAGGGCACCGGAGCTCGGCAGGAGGCCCCTCTCCCGCCGCTGATAAAAGTGATCTTGCAGTGAATCCGCTGCAGAGACCACTCTTATCGGAAAGCAGACCGCCAGCCGAAGAAGAGGATACCTGGGTTACGGCAGCTAGCTATCGATATTCCTCTTCAAAGTTAGGACGTATATCAGCGTGCGGCGGTCCATAAGTGGATACTAACTCTTTTGCTTCTTATATACTGAGCAAAATTCCTTGGAGTTTGACACTGTTGGTCACATTTAGGACACTTATTAGTGTTTTATGTCTGCTGACCTAGTTAATGTTGTGAACTTGAAGTGGCTTGATGTGATCTTCTCTTGTTCTGCATTGTTTTGCAGAATTCCTTGACAAATAAATAAAGAATTTAAGAAAAAAAAAGATATGATCATAACTTATAATTAAAGTTATTGAGTTTATGTCTGTTTCCATTGTGTAATCTAATAATCTGGTTGATTGAAATATGTGGGCAAAAGTATCTCAGTGCTACCTCAGTGCTACTGATCAATACAAGACGATCAGCTCAGTTTAATCAAATCAGATCAAAATTAAAGTGAATCTTTACCCTCAATTTGATGTTGCTCCGCTGTGCAAATAAATGTTATTTTAATAAAAACACTCTGGCCTGCCCCCCATGCACATGTACTTTGCCTGCTGTTCCTCCTGGGATATGTACGTCACATATTCCAAGAGGCTTAGTCCTTCATTGAGATAGGAGGTAGGCAGGCCTAGCACTCATCAACCGGAAAGCCACCGGATGAATCCGGAAGAGCCAGCATGTAAGAAAATGGCAGAGCAGGACCAAGTGGGGGGGCAGAAAAGAAGAGAATCTCAATAGGACAACGCTAGATCTGCTGGGTGGGTGATTAACTGTGCAGGACCAACAGCCAGGTCTGCTTTGAGACTAATGGTGGCCATATTCGTCTCAATTTTTTTTAGTTGATCAAAACTACAAACAACGGGGGGCATGTCCGAATGTGAGCAGTGGCGGACGTGTTGGAGAAGAGCTCTGGGAATCCTATGATCAATCCTAAGCCATCTGTGCATCTCCCTGTTTGGTGAACAGCAGTATCCACCCGGAGTGTCCCTCCCCATCTCCTGTCTCACCCTGGGCTAGAAATTGAGAAGAGATTCTGCCGCTCTGCAGGGTTTTCCTAGGCGCCATAGCATGTCCAGGATTGTGGCCGCCACCATCTTGCCGGTGTAGGCCCCGCAGGACAGCGCTAGGCCTCATTCATCCTGGACGCTGGCATACGGACTTGCTTTCCCTGTGCAACCCCTCACCTCCCTACCTGTCTGCCAGGCACAGAACCATCCTTAAGCCGCTGCGATTGTCAGGTAAACCCGCGGCCTCCCGGCCCTGTGACCGCTGCCATCTTCCCGGCCTTTGTCCCGCGGTTTGAAGCTGCATCCTATGTCCTCCGGGGCCCTGGTTCGCTGCCTCTCTTACCCAGCATCCCATCCATCACTGTACGGGGGCATAGAGGACTGCTGAGCCACTACTGATCTGGTCTCCTGGGGCCTAGTGAACACCACCATCTTGCTGCCATCTGCCCTGCGGAGTGCTCAGGGACTCCTCCATACTAGACAGCAGTACACAGCATCGACGCCTTACTCCTCCTACCCGTCACCCTGCTGGGGAGTGCGACTGCTGGAGTGACACAGACTGCCTGACTTGGCCAAGATCCATTGGGCCTGGGTACTGTTGCCACCAGGGCTACCCCAGCCTACTATCTGATCACCAGCTTGTGCACTGCCTGCTTTCCTCTCTAGAGCCCCCCCCCCCCCCCTTGTGGCTTAATCTGGGCAGATGTCCTTAAAAAATTAAAATACAAAATCTGCTAAAACTACCGGATCGCAGGAGCAATCGCCACCTCCTTCTCCACGGCCGGACGCCATCTGGACCGAGATACTCCAGTCACTACTGGCTGCACTGGAGATGGAGCCCAGAGAGTCTCCGACTGCGGTGGCATCAATCCCATCACTGCAGGAAAGCACAGCCATGATCCTTGTTGCTATAGAACAAAGCAGGACCTCACTGCTGGTCTGCATAGACCATCTTGCTGAAGAATGCGACCTTATCCGTAACGACCTTGACAAAAAGAGGGGGAGGATAACCGAATCCGAATCCAGAATATCTGCCACTGAAGATCTTACTGCCACCCACGCTACCTCCATTGCTGAATTACACCGCACGGTTCAGACCCTGGTTGCAAAATTGGATGACGCTAAAAAACGACTAAGATGGAATAATGTTAGAGTCCTCGGACTGCCTGAGGGAGAGGAGGGGGATTGCCCAGCAGAATTTGCGTAGGAAGTCTTCAAAAGCTTGCTGGGGTATTGGATGTTCCCCCCACCTATGTGGTTGAGAGAGCCCACTGGGTCTCCACAGGCTGGGTGGTTCCTGGGAACTTCCCCCCACCTTTTCTGGTCTGCTTTCTTAACTATCGGGACAGGGACAAGATCCTTTCTGAAGCCCGTAAACACCCCACACTCAAATATGGCAACACCACCGTCCTCCTTTTCCTGGACTTCTCGGCTGAGTTGCAGAGGAAGAGGAAAACCTTTAATGATGTCTGTACGGCTCAGGGATAAAAATGTTAAGTATAGCATGCTTTATCCTAGCCGCCTCCGGGTACAACACAATGGTGTGGTTCGTTTCTTCGAAACCCCCGTGGATGCTGACGACTGGATACGCACTTTAAGATAAAAGAAATGTATTCTTCCAATTCACTTGCCGTATCCTACTAATTCTACTACAAGCACTGGAGTTACCTCTAGAGTACATCTACATCAGCTACACCCTACCCAACGCGGTTGACTTTGTAGATTTCAACCAGAGGTATCTCAACTGCTGTTCTCCATTAATCTGAAGTGACTTTACAATAGCTATATATTGATTTCAGTTTAGGGAATAAAACTGACTGGAACTATTGATGGGGTTTCCGGCTGGTAGAGATTCAGTTCGCTACTGATTGTTGAGTGGTAAGCCTTTGCAGTTCCACCTGTGGTCAGGAGTGAACCTATAGATAATAAGGTAGACTATGGTATTACGTGTTTATACGTTTTTCTTTCAGGTTCGGTATGCTCTGCATCCACTAAATGATTGGGTATCTCACGATAAGTCAACAATTCCTTTCCTTAGAGTTGTTTTACTTTGCCTTCTCTCCCAACTCCTCCATAACCTGAGGCACCACACAACTGGGCTACTCGGGTGCTTCCTTATCTATTCCCAATGGGTATGGAATTGAAACTCATATCTTGGAATATACAGGGTTTAAATGATAAGGTCAAGAGAGCTTTGATGTTCAAGTATTTGACTCATCATAAACCCCATATTCTATTCTTACAGGAAACTCACCTCATGGGAAATAAGATTCTTGCACTCTTGCACACTTTTAAACAAATCCCTCGCATACAAGGTTAGTCATCTGGTACTTGATCTGGAGGGTTGATATATTATCCGTCTGCTAGAGATTGAAGGGATTGTGTATGCTCTGACTAATATATATGTCCCGCCACCCTTCAACCAGCGTGCCTTGTACACCGTGTATGAAAAACTGGCCACCTTACAATTTTCTAGACTTTATATAGCTGGGGATTTAAACTCTACTCTAGATCCATCCCTAGACTCATCTAATCCTAACAGGGTCTACACGCCTGATTTACTCCACTGGGCACAAACCTTTAATTACACCGAAATCTGGAGATGGAAGCACCATAATACTAGGGCCTACTCCTTTCACTCTACTACTCATAGATCGGGTTCCAGGATCGACCTGGTTTTCGCCAACTTCTGTGCTCTGACGTCGGTGCAGGGGGGCCTCGTACTTACCTACGGGCCTCTCCGATCATGCCACGCTGGAGGTTACCTTGGTGTTGTCGGGGAACAGGGGCGCAAAGTCCTGGCGTTTGGCAACCAAATGGCTGCAGGACTCTATGGTTGAGGAAATAGTTTCCCCCAAGTTAAAACAATAGACCTAAACAAGAACTCTGCCTCCACACAAATGGTCTGGGAGGCCTTTAAAGCGGAGTTCCACACAAAAATGGAACTTCCGCTTTTCGGAACCCTCCCCCCCTCTGGTGTCACATTTGGCACCTTTCAGGGGGGAGGGGGGTGCAGATACTTGTCTAAGACAGGTATTTGCACCCACTTCCGGCATAGACTCCCATGGGAGTCTATGCCTCTTCCCGTCCCAACCGCGCTGTCTGCTGGGAACACAAAGCTCCCAGGAGAGAGCGGGGACCACTAGGGACGCGCAGCGCGACTCGCGCATGCGCAGTAGGGAACCGGGAAGTGAAGCCGCAACGCTTCACTTCCTGATTCCCTGACCCAGGATGGCGGCGGCGGCAACCGAGCGGGTTCTCGGCGTCCCCTGCCGACATCGCTGGACCCTGGGACAGGTAAGTGGCCATGTATTAAAAGTCAGCAGCTGCAGTATTTGTAGCTGCTGGCTTTTAATATTTTTTTTTTTTAGCGGTGTGGGTGAACCCCCGCTTTAAGGCCAATACCACGGGGGAGTACATTTCAGCTATCAAAGAGGTTCGCTCTGAGATACCCTCCCAAGTTCAGCAGCTTGAGGGGGATGAATCTAAAGCTACCAAAACCTTTTCTGTCTCCCCAACTCTTAATCATTTCAGCCAATTAACAGATACGAGAAGAGCGATGTGTCTACATCTCGCCACAGCGACGCACCTAGCTCTAAATGCATTGGCCGTGTGGATTTTCGAGTCTGGGGACAAGAATAGCAAACTCTTGGAAAATCTTGTCGCGGAAACCAAAATGCAAACAGTAATATCTGAGATTTGCAGCCCTGACGGGTGGGTAGTTTCAGACTCAGGCTCTCAGCGGCTCGCTGAGACAGGCATCAGTCCAGGTACCTGGCGGATCCAGACTTTATTGTCGGGATGACGCAGCGCCTGGACTGATTCCAGTGACGTCAGCAGAGAGCAGACTTCAGACTGCTCTCTGCTAAAAACGGGTCACAGGAGTGCAAACCAAATTGTATTCCTGTGATCCATAGGAGAAGCCCAGCCAAACAAGCTCAGGCTGGACTTCTCCTTTAACTATCGATTGAAATCCAGTTCCCCGTGTCTGGAATATCAGTTGACTGGGTTGTTGGCTATTAAACGGTATTATCAAAAGGGATTGATTGTAAAAATAATTGATCATTTATTGAAGCAGGCACGTTTCCTAATAATCAATTGGAAGGGACGTTACAGTATTTTCTGATTCGATTGTTTTGATCCAATCGCCCATTGATCAATTAAAAAAAAAACTCGAAATGTAGCACCCTCTAGTGTGTGCTACTAGTAGTGAGAATAGGCAAACTATACTCTGACTCATGGTACATGGTGAGTCTGTAATTGGGTCAGGGTTACAAGAGTTCAGGGCTGGATGACTCATCCCGGCAGCTCTCTGGTGACTTCCCCTCATTTCTAGAATGTTGGAGAATATTCTAGAATATAGCGGGAGGAGGCTAGGAGGGGCTGCCTTGAATATTTATGAGCCCCCAGCCAATCTCCATGAGTGGGCCTGGCGGGGACTGGGAAACCTATAAATATATATGGGCCATGCCTGGAAGGGAATCGGGTGGAAGATGGAGAAGCAGTGCTGAGGAGAGGCTGTCGGTGGCCTTTGAAGGTTTACCTCAGGCTGGTGCTC
Source organism: Lithobates clamitans (assembly GCA_037952925.1). NCBI lineage: Eukaryota > Metazoa > Chordata > Amphibia > Anura > Ranidae > Lithobates > Lithobates clamitans. The sequence goes on along the minus strand of JBBGZY010000293.1, from coordinate 1,345,900 downwards.
GGGAGACTGGCCTGGAATAATACCAGCACAGGAGACAGATGGAGAGATTCAAGCCGGAGAGGCAGCAGAGAGAGCAAGGAAAGACAGTGAGTAGATCAGCACTGTGGAGGGATAGACAAGGGAAGAGACTGCCAGCTGTAGTAGTGCTCTGTTGAAGACAGCGGTGTCTTCATCCAGCCTAGCCCTGCGGAATCTCCATGTGTGTGTGTCAGTCGGGCAGGACTGGTAGAGCGAGTCGGTCAGGAGGACTGGGAAGAGAAACAGCCAGGTGTGGATGGCGGCAGCCAGATGGGCTAGCATTCTGCAAGAAAGTGAAACTGGGATCAGTGACCACAGGAATCAGAGGGAGATGTGTTATGCTGTTCACTCAAATGTTGTACTTTGTCAAGGGACTGAGAGTTCCTGCTTGTAACGGCCTTTGTTGAACTAGCAATATACTGTTAGTTCCCTTGGTAATGAGCCAGCAGGATCTGTACATAGAGGAACCAAGTTTGTGCAGGAGGAAGTAAGATGAGGACTCTATATGGGGAGGACGTTTTCCCTGAAGCTCTGTATATATTGTCACCTTGGGCATCCCATAATCCCTCACCCTATCCAAGTTATCATCCCCTAATAAAATAACAAAACAAAGACTGATTTTCTAAGTCCGGATGAAAGAAGAAAATGTGGTGTGACTGGCTGTGCAGCAGTGGGGAACCTTAACTTCAGCAACTCCTATGGGGGTAGTGCTACAGAAGCATATGTGGCCACCATAAATTTTCTGTTCTTTTTACTTCATACCTTGAAAACCCAATATAACCTCCCCACATGTCCTTGTAGCAATGACTGGCAGTTTGATCTGCCTTTAATTCTCATTCTCTTGTCCAGTCACACAGGCAGTGCTACCGCCGGAGGTGGCCATCTCTACCGCAGGGAGCTAGGGGTAGTAAAATGGCCAACTCAAGCCATATCCACCCCGTCATGGCCCTGAGAACAGGGATAGAGAATAGGAATGCTGATATTTTTCTGACACCCATTTAGCAACTGAAAAGTCCTTAAAAGATAAATGCAGTGTTTTGTAGTGCAAAGCCTGAAGCCCCGAAACGCTATGCATCCAAAATTTGATTTTAATTGTGGCCATTCACATATGAGAGCTCAGGCACCTGTAACTCGACCATTTCAAAAGCTACATGACCTTTGAGGCAGATTTGAACATTTTGGGCGTCTAAACACTTTAACGGGAATGCTTGTATTTGCTCAAATCATGTGTTTTTGAGCATATTTATAGGCATTTTTAAGAACTCTCTCCTCCTCCTCCAAGTGCTTTAACTGGATTAAACAAAAAATGCCTTAAGCATGAATACACATGTAAAATGCTGGAAATACAGTTCAAAACCCTCTTACGAACACAGAAAAGCTCTTATGAAAACACCTGAAAATCAGTCTGCACGTATGTGTATGCAGCTTAAAACAAAGGGCATTAATCCTTTTTTGGCCTTTTCCCCTGACGTAACCTAACCCACAGATGTATACTTACCTCAATCTAATGGCCGTGGTTCTGCTGTTTGTTTTCACCAAGATGGTTGAGTCATCACTGTCCTAGCCACACCTGCACATTACAGCCCTATAGCATCCTATGGAACCGTCTCTGATCATCCCTGGCCATAGACTTTAAAAGAGCATCTCTGACCTTCTCTGGCTTTGTGGTAAAGCCTCATAGACTTCTAAGAGAATATCTCTGATCTTTTATAGCTTTTGGACACAGCATCATAGACTTCTAGGGGTTGTCTCTGATCTCTTATGGGCTAAGGGTGCATCTGTGATATTCTCTGGCCTTGGGATACAGACCCATAGACTTCTAAAGGAGCATCTCTGATCTCTTATGGCCTTGAGATACAGCCCAATAGACTTCTAAGGGAGTGTCTCTGATCTTCTTCGGCTTTGGGACACGGTCCCATAGACTTCTAGGGGAACGTCTCCGATGGTCTCTGGCCTTGGGACACAGGGAGCATCTCTGATCTTCTTCGGCCTTGGGACACAGCCCCATAGACTTCTAGGGGAATGTTTTTCCAATCTTCTCTGGCCTTGGGACACAGCCCTAATGACTTCTAAGGCGGCATCTCTGATCTCTGGTCTTGAGACATAGCCACATAGACTGCTAAGGAAGTGTCTCTGCTCTCTGGCCTTGGGACACAGCCCCACAGACTTCTAAGGGAGTGTCTCTGATCTTTTTCAGGCCTTGGAACACAGCCCCATAGTCTTCTAAGAGAGAGCCACAGAAGTCTATAAAACACTAATGTGCAGGTGTGACCAGGACAGGAAAATCTTCTATTGCTGAATATAAGCAAACAGTGGATCCACGGCTGTAGGATCAAGGTAAGGATGCATCTGTGAAGGGGTAGGGTGGGTTGAGTAAGGCAAAGTGATGGGGACAAAAAGAATAAATGCATTTTGTTTTACAGTGTAAGTTAAGCTAAAACTGTTCTATTTACTTTTGGATAAAGTAAAGAACCCTTAGTAGTTAGAACCCTTGCCATTTTTTTATGGCTGTCTAGGATGATTAAAGAGATTGTTCCTCACTTTCTTTTCCAGCTGACAACGGGTTCACCAGAATACCAATGGGATGAGAAAACCTGCAATAGTCACACAAATACCAGTAAAGATCTGACAGGTTTCTACCCTTCCACTATATTACTAAAAAAAAGTATTTTTTGGTTAGTGTTGCTGTTGGAGATTTGCCCTAAAACAAAGTGCATTAATCTTTTTTGGCCCTCTTCCCCTTAGACTTTTAGAGGGAGCATCTCTGATCTTCTCCAACCTTAGGACACAGCCCCATAGACTTCCAAAGGAGTGTCTCTGATCTTCTCCAGCCTTTGGACACAGCCCCGTAGACTTCTAAGGGAGCATTTCTGATTTTCTCCAACCTCTGGACACAGCCACCCAGATTTCTATGGGAGTTTCTCTTATCTTCTCTGGCCTTGGGACACAGCCACATAGACTACTAAGAGAGCATCTTTGATCTTTTCAGGCTTTGGGACAATCCCAGACAGCAGTATATGAAGTCTATGGAGATTTGCCCTCACTTCCTGTATGATGAAATCAGGATTGAGGGGAAATCCCTCTAACAAAACCTTGAAGAGCATGAAAACCCAACAAGAGGTTCTAACCCTCCTGCATGCTATCCAAGACTTAAAAAACAGTTTTGGCTGGATACACACTTTATCCCCCTAATGGAGCCTCCCAATGTCCCTTTAGGTTGGCTTTAATGGAAGTGGAGCAGCTTTTGGATCATGTGATTGCTGTCATTGGCTCTCACAGTGGTCACATGATCGGGAGCCCAATCCCAGTCCCAATCAGAAGCCTTGACTGAGAGCAGTCAGTGACAGCTTGACCAGCACAATGAGCATGCTCTCTGGACACAACCTCATTTATTAGTCATCACATATATTTACAACACCTCATGCCACCAAGGGTGCATATATATGCATTATGCGGTTGGCAAGAGGTTAAGTTCAACTCCAATACCCAAGTTTTCATCTGGAGGCCAGCAATGGCAGCCCTGTATTTCCCTCATTGCATTGTCCCTTTAAGAATCCAATGAGCTGTAGTTTTGTGGTGGCATATCTCCATGAATCACATGGCCCACAATAACATATCATTATGAAACACCATATCCTATTTCGCCAAGCCAGATTTTTCTTCTGACTACAATGGCACTATTACATATTTGTGAGTATATTTTGGCGTGACTGCGACGCAGCTGCATAGATCTCCTCTCTTTCCAAAATATGACAGTAATTTCATATATTCACCTCTACCACGGAACAGGCGCCAGCACAGAAGCAGACAAAAGACATATGTGTTGTGACAGCCAAGTGAGGTTACAATCAACAGAGTGGGCTTCGGTTTAGCGCTTGTCAGTTTCCTGCTAGCCATTTCCGGATGGTACATCTGTCACATGTGAAAGAAAAAGAGGATACCATTTATCACACTTGAGTGCATTATGGAAGAAAGTCAGCGGCTGTGTATAACATGTATCCCAGAATTCCTTATGGACTAGTGCTTGTGACTTGGGTTTCCAGCTGTCCCGTATTAGCAAGAATGCCATTTACTTCTGGTAAAATTGTGTTTTGCCAGTCTCCAAATAATAAATATGAGACTTGTATATATATTCATAAAACAAAAGAATTAAATAGCTACATGTAAACTTATTACGTACGAATTAGGCAAAATTGAATGTTCTCAGGCTATAGTCTCTGCAGCTTGAGTGTTATTAATTGCAAAAAGTGTAAATGGGGAAAATATTACATTATTACCATTAGATGAAGCTGAAGAGCACACTTATTTCCTATGATACTCAGTGCCATCCAGTGGCAATTTTCCACATTCACACTTTTTTTTTCCCAAAGAATGACATTCGATCTACCTAAAAAATAGCCAAAAAACATTGGATTTTGCCCAATTCGCACAGAACAAATTTACATTCAGTTTTGAAGGATGAACAGCTATGTCAATTTTAATAATACTCCCCATAGTGTCTATGCTATACATTACCTTTAAACATTTTAAACCTATTTTTGTTAAATTAGAAAGTCCACTTGGATTATTGCAATATGTGTGCTTCCATTGTGTTCTGGTTCTGTAAACTCCATCATGTGAGGAGAACTTCATCCTCTTGTCACGTTATTCTATAATGTTCCTGAGAGGGAGCTAGCCAGGTGGCAGAAGCACTTCATGAAAGTAGAGCTTACATATTGAAGGATGCTCCAGGCATGCTCTCTTAAAGCAGGCCTTCAGTCATTTTTTCATCTTTCCATCTATTAAATCTCCTGCCCTTGTTGTTTTAACTTTGGATGGTAAAACATTTTTTTTCTGCCAGTAAATACGTTCTACAGCCCACTTCTTGTTTCTTGTCAGGTCATTAGCCTAGGCTTATGAAATCTTGCACAGCTCTCTCTCTTGCTCTCAACGACGACATAGGGAGATGACAGCTCGGGGAGAAAATGGCAGCGGAAGAAGGCAAGGGCACCGGGAGAGACGACACCGGGAGAGAAGACAATGGGAGAGACGACACCAGGAGAGAAGACACTGGGAGAGAAGACACCGGGAGAGACGACACCGGGAGAGACGACACCGGAAGAGACGACACCGGGAGAGACGACACCGGGAGAGACGACACTGGGAGAGACGACACCGGGAGACAAGACACCGGGAGAGAAGACACCAGGAGAGAAGACACCGGGAGAGAAGACACCGGGAGAGACGGCAGCTCTGAGCTATTTTACGAATAAAGGAATTGTTAAAAACTGACTCTTTTTTTTTTACTTTTCACTGCTTTTTTGGTGAATGGGTAGGGGTACGATGTACCCAATACTCATTCACATAGGGTGGGGGGCAGGGAACTGGGGGTCCCCTTGTAAAAGGGGGCTTCCAGATTCTGATAAGCCTCTCGCCCGCAGACCCCGGCAAGGGTTGTCTGGAAGAGGTCCTTGTCCTCATCAACATGGGGGCAAGGTGCTTTGGGGTGGGGGGGGGCTCAGAGCCCCCGTGCCCAAAAGCACCCATACCCCCCCATGTTGAGGGCATGCGGCCTTGTATGGTTCAGGAGAGGGGGGCGATCGCTCGTCCCCTCCCTTTCCTGCCCTTTTTGGGGCGGCATGCTCGAATAAGGGTCTGGTATGGAATTTGGGGGGACCCTAAGCCGTTTCTTTTTTATTTTGGCGTGAGGGTTCCCTTCGAATCCATACTGGACCCAAAGGGCCTGGTATGGACCTGGGGAGGAGAAACCCCGCGTCATTTTTTTCGCTAATTTTTTTTGCTGGTAATTTTTTTTTGTTTATATTAAGATTTTAGCGGGGAACCTCGCTGACAGCTGATGACTCATCGGTTGCGAAGGACGAGGCGGCCGGCTTCCCGACCCCCTGCTTAGCACCCAGCTATATACAGTGGTAAAATAAGAACCACAAAACACATCAAAAAATAAAGCAAAAACGGCTCTGGCAGCAGAAGGGTTAAACACAGGTTTACAGTCTCCTAATTTGCGGCACATGGAAATCAATGCGTTGCAAATACGTGATTACCAACAAGAGTCTATAATCCCCCCACCTAGTTCAGGCCTTCCTGTTTCCACGTTTATTTATACTCCTAATGAGGTGAATCAGTGCCAACTTCATTTGCAGAAAATGTAACAATTATACATTTCCAAACAATGGATGGATTGATGTAACATTATCTTACCAGATCAGCTATTCATTCAAGAGCTTTGCACTGTAACAAATAGAATCCTAATTAATGACAAATATATGCAGGAGATGCTTTTGCTTTCTTCTCATCTACGTGTTTACGCCTGCTGAGGTCATCATAACAAAACCAACGCACAAGGACTTTCTGTACTATGCCATCTACTCTCTTTTAATTTGTCCCAGTTTTGCGAATACAGCTTTGACGCAAATTCCCTCTGATTGGTGACATTTAAAGTGGAACTTAAATCATGATGCCTATAGAAAAAAAAAACACAGACATGATCCTTTCCCGAAGACTGATCGCCCAAGACTGACAAGTCTGGGGGCGTAGCCAAGATGGTGAGCCGACTGGACATCTGTAAGAGAGCTCCACTACGATCCTCGGCTTCACTGTCTCCTCCTTCCACTCATCCCGGTGCATCGAAAGGAAGGGGTGCTTTATTTTGTGTGTACTCAAATAGTTTTGGCATAGGGTTGTATGTCATGCTAGACCATTTACAGTCAGGGCTGGGGTGCTGCCCCTGCAAGCGTTTTCCTCCTGATCAAATTCCTTTTTCTTACCCCAGATGTCTCAGTTTACATTCAATAATGCAATGGATCTCGTCTTCCCCTCCGTCCCTCTCCGCTTGGGAGGCACAGATTGATGTGCCCCTGCCTAGATCATTTACATAAATTGGGGTTGTCAGTGGAAATACGATAAGGTGTGGGCCCCTTGGACCTCTTCCTAGGTGTCCAATGGTGTTTAGTTCATTGTGGTCATTGCGACATATGGGACTGAAATGCGCCTGTTGGCAACCATGCTCTCTGCATTGTATTATTATGGATATTGACTAGTTACTGTATATTTTGGTCACCCCACATCTACTTTTTGTATGTGTTTATGTCTATTTGTCTATTAAGCATGAAGTGTTCTGTACTATGTCAACTGGTATGCTGTATTCACCCTATATGACAACAATAAAGCACCATTGTTTGTAAAAAAAAAAAAAGATGGACAAGTCTGTAGGATGACAGCTAGGCATAAAGGGTGGGGTCTCTAGGGTGGCATCATCGAGCAAGTATGACATTGTTCATATTTGGTCAAGTTTATCACTTTGTAGACACCATCTCTTTGTTTTCCCCAGCTGCCAGTCGTGGGCCAGCAGAAGATTTTGTTGGTAACATGGATGACCTGGATCTGCATCTCTAGATAACATGCTTGATGGTGGATGTAGGACATTCAATTTTAACTAAAGGTCTTGTCAAAACTGTGTGAGTTTTTTTGACTTTTTACATTTTTTATATGAATAGATAGGGGTACTATGTACCCATTACTCAATAACATTGGGAGGGCTGTTTGTGGGTGCCCCCTTATTGTTAAAGGAGGCTCCCAGATTTCGTTGAGCCCCCAACAACCACTGGGCCAGGGTTGTGGGAAAGAGGCCCTTGTTTTTATTAACATAAGGACAAGGTGCTTTGCCAGGGGAGTCCCCCCTAGCAAGGTACTTCCTACAAGTTGAGAGCATGTGGCCTTGTATGGTTCAGGGGGGAGGCCGAATGTTTGATTTCCCCCATTTTCTTGGCCAGCCAAGCTGCATGCTAGGATAAGAGTGTGTTATGGATTTTGAGGGGTTACCCAGTGTAGCACCCTATAGCTAGTGTGCTAGATGTAAATAGGTTTGTTATTGTAGGAAAATTTGGTTTGACTGAGAGCCAGGCCTGGGTTGAATCTGGGTCAGGGTTGAGTGACTCAGGGAGGCTGGATGACTCAGCAAACTGACTCAGCAAACTGCACCTCTCCCTGTGCCTCCCCCTGTTTTTCTGTAACATTGGAGAAGCTTCCAGATGTAGGGGGATAGGAAGAGCTGCTTGGCATATCTATGAGGGCCCAGCCAATCCCCAGCAAATGGGCTAGCAGGGGGCAGGCCACCTCATAAATGAGCATGAGTCATGCCAGCAGGGGCAATCGGGGTGGAAGATGGAGATGGAGTGCTGAGGAGTGCTGAGGGGTGCTGAGGAGGCTGTCGGTGGCTCTTGAGGGTGCCCTCTAATCTGGGGGTGAGCTTGGACCTGGGGCTCAAGTGCTGGAACACACGGAGGAACCCCTTTCTGGAGGCACAGGGGCAAGGAGAGGACAGCGGGAGCAGGTCAGCACATCTGGGAGATCTCCTGAGAAGTCAGCCGGATGGACTGGTGAGTGTTCAGTCTGGGAGGACTGTGGAGAGAGTGTCAGTCTGGGAGAACTATGGAGAAGTTAGCTAGGAGGGCTAGTGAAAGAGGCAGCTGTAGCCAGGCAGGCTGGCAGTGCCTGAAGAGGTGGTGCTGGGTCAGTAGCCACAGGGATGTATGCTGGACACTGACTATTTGCTACACAACCGAGGGGCCTCAGGTTCCTGCCTATAAAAGGCTTTTGCTCAAAAATCTAAGTGCTGTGTCAGATTAACCATCAGTGTGCTAGTGGAGTTCTGCAAGCAAGTGAGTGCTGGAGGAAGCAAGGAGGAAGCAAAGGAGTGTATATAGACTGTAAACAGGAGACGTGTCCATGAAGTTTGTTCTGAAGTTGAGTGTGCATCCCATAATACCCTTATCCCCATCCAAGTTTATTATCCTCAATAAAACAAAAAAAAAACAAAGTCACAAACTGTTCTCTGACTCTGAGTGACTGAAAATTTGGCGTGCCTGGCTGTGCAGGGTGGTGGATCCAAGTTCACCTGCAGCCCTTTAGGGGGTGTGCTACACTATGTCTTTTCGTGAGCTGTGTGCGGGGTTGTTCTCCCTTAAATCTATACTATACTTAAAAGATGAGCAGAAGAGGCGAGGGAAGGGAGGGGGGAGAAGGGGAAGAGGAAGGTGAGCAGAGGAAGGGAGGGAAGAGAAAAGTAGAAAGGAAGGGAGGGGGAGAAGGGGAGGTGCAAAGGTGAGCAGGGGAGGGGAGGGAAGAGGGAAGTAGGAGGGAAGGGAGGGTGAGAAGGGGAAGAGGAAGGAGAGATGCAAAGGTGAGCAGAGGAGGGGAGGGAAGAGAGAAGTAGGAGCAAAGGGAGGTGGGAGAAGGGGAAGAGGAAGGAGAGATGCAAAGGTGAGCAGGGGAGGGGTAGTAAAAGGGAAGTAGAAAGGAAGGGAGGGGGGAGGAAGGGAGGGGGAGAAGGGGAAGAGGAAGAAGAGATGCAAAGGTGAGCAGAGGAGGGGAGGGAAGAGGGAAGTAGGAAGGAAGGGAGGAGGGAGAAGGGGAAGAGGAAGGAGGGGTGCAAAGATGAGCAGAGGAGGGGAGGGAAGAGGGAAGCAGGAGGGAAGAGGGGGATGGAGAAAAAGAAAAAAGGGGGGGTTCTTAAGATATGACCAGCACATTTCTCACAGGAAGTCATGTCCATGTTTAGTGAGATGTAATTGAGGGTGCAGGGGTGCAGAATGTGGAAGCAAGGTGTAATGGGGGTACAGAAAAAAATTTGGAGGAAAGGGGGTGCAGTATACAGAGGATGCAGAAGGGGTGAGAGAGGGAAGAAGGCAAGGAGGGAAGGTGAAGGTGATAGAGGAAGAAAGGAAAACGTGGTTGGAGGGGAGAAGACAAAAAGAGGCAGAAGGGAGGGAGAATGGGGAAGAAGAGGAGGAAAGGAGGGAGTCGAGAATAAGGGGGATAGGTGGGGGAGGGGGGAAGGGGTGAGGAAAGAAACGGGAAACGGGAGGGGGAGAATGAGAGAGTAGAGGGTGAGATGGGAGAAGAAGGGGGAGGAGGGGAAGTAATGAAGAAGAGGGGAGAAGGATGGGTTAAAAAAGGGGGAGTGAGGAAAGAGGGGTGGGGGGGAGGGAGAGGGAGAGGGAGAGGAAGCAGGAGAGGGGAGAAGGAGGGAGGAAAGAAGGAAAGGGTAAGAAGGGGGAGGATAAGGAGAAAGGGGGAATAGGACAGAGGGAGGGAGGGGGAGGGAGAAAGGGTTGAAGGGGAAGTGGGGAGGGAATAATGAGAGTAGGTGGTGAGGAAAAGGTGGATAGAAGGAGGGAGAGGAAAGGGGAAGAAGGTTAGAGGGAAAAGGGGCAGGAAGGTGGAAGAAAGGGGGAGGGAAGAGCTCAAAAGGAGGAAAAGAGGGTAAGGAGATAGGTGGATAGAGGATGCAGAGAGGTAAAGTAGGGGAGGGGGAGAAAGGAAGAAGTGGGAAAGGAGGGGACAGTGGCAAGAAAAGGGGAAGAGAAGGAAGGAAGGGAGGGGATAAGGGGGAGAAGGGGAGAGGAAGAAAGAGGGGAGAATTGGAAAGGGTTAAAGGGAGGAGGGAAGATACAAGAAAAAGGGAGGCGGGAAGAAAGAGGGAGGTTAAAAAAGGGGGAGTAGGGGGTTAGAAAAGAAGTGAAAGAAGGGGCGGAAGTAGGAGGGTGTAGGAGAGAAAAAGGAGAGGGGGTAAGGGGAGGGTGATAAAGAAGAAGAGAAAGAAGGGGGTGGGGAAAGTAAGAGGGATAGGAGAAGGAAGGGGGAAAAAGTGAGAGGGGTTAAAGATGGGTGGAAAGAAGGGGGGTAGGGAGGGGGGGGCGAGGAGAGAGGGGGGAGGAGGTTGTAGAAGGGGTGAAGGGACAAGCTACTTACACTTGAAAAGACTGGAAAAACATCCTCTGTACAGTGCTCAGACAAATAAAACATATTGTTTGTACAGACTGGGTCTGTGGCGATATGTCAATGCATAAAGCAGCATTTGAAACAAAATCCTTTCCATGGATTAGAGTTTAACACCCAGAGATTCAGAATCAACTCACCAATATGCTATTAAAGTGGATCCCAGAACAGAAAAAAAGTAATAGTTTGCTAGTCCTTGGTATGGTGTCTGCAGTCATTTTATTTATTTTTTGCTTTATTTTCATCTGGTAATCCTGCTAAGAACACACTTCTTGTCCCTGGATGGCTATGTCACTCCTCCACTGTGTCTATGGAGGAAGCCATGGTTGTAACCCAAGACTGCTCTCCTGATATGGACAACAAATATGTCCGAATCTCTTCATCTCCAATACATGGAGGGCAGGGCAATCAGAAGTTTACAGAAGATAGCTAGGAAGGAAGATATTTTGCGGGTTGGCTCACAGGAAGAGACAAGGACATTGCATTTCTGGTAAGATCAACAGGTGTTTTCTGTATTTGCTGAAAATCTTAGCTTGAAAAAAAAAGAAAACTAATGCCGCCAACACATCTAAGGACTGTAAGCTGCAATAGATTACATTTTTGTTCTTGTGTTTACTTACCCCCTAAAGTGGAACTAAACTCTCCTATCTATTACAGCCAAGGAAGCTGCCATTTAGCTTATCTTCGATCCAACAGAGCCATGGTGACGCACTTGGGGTCCGTTATGACACCAGCCATTTGATGGCTTGACAGTTCTGTTGAGAGCACCAGCAACTGACAGTACATGGCTCCTATGGAATGTGACTGTTTTGGGAAATGGTTAAAGTGGAACTAAACCCTCCTCTCCTTTACAGCCAAGAAAACTGCCATCTTAGCCTCTGTTTGATCTGAATTTACCATGGTGGTGCATATGTGATTTGGTATAAAACGTTTAAATCGATGAGTTTAGTTCCGCTTAGACATGTGCAATTCGTTTTGTTCTGAGTTCGTTTAAGGAATTTCGACAAATTCGTTCATTCGGAAATATCCAAATTAACGAAAACCCATTTAACACATTTTTCAGAATATTCGAAGATTCAGAAATTGGAAAATCCGGAAACTCGTAAATTAGAAAATTAGAAAACCTGGAAATTCAGAAATTCGAAAATCCGAAAAAAAGGACGAAAATCCAAAAATTTAAGCACCCAAAAATCTGAAATAATAACTATTACTAAACTATTAAATTATAGGTATTGGAATTTCTTTACAAATTTGGCTGTTAGCGAACATAACGAATAAAAATTTATCCACAGTTAAGAATTATTCGAAATAACGAAAAGATCTAAACAATTAATGGGGTGGGCAACTACATGGCAAATGAGGTTCAATGTAGAAAAATGTAAAATAATGCATTTTGGTGGCAAAAATATGAATGCAATCTATACACTGGGGGGAGAACCTCTGGGGGAATCTAGGATGGAAAAGGACCTTGGTGTCCTAGTAGATGATGGCATGCAATGCCAAGCTGCTGCTAACAAAGCAAACAGAATATTGGCATGCATTAAAAAGGGGATCAACTCCAGAGATAAAACGATAATTCTCCCGCTCTACAAGACTCTGGTCCGGCCGCACCTAGAGTATGCGCTGTCCAGTTCTGGGCACCAGTCCTCAGGAAGGATGTACTGGAAATGGAGCGAGTACAAAGAAGGGAAACAAAGCTAATAAAGGGTCTGGAGGATCTTAGTTATGAGGAAAGGTTGCGAGCACTGAACTTATTCTCTCTGGAGAAGAGACACTTGAGAGGGGATATGATTTCAATTTACAAATACCGTACTGGTGACCCTACAATAGAAATAAAACTTTTTCGCAGAAGAGAGTTTAACAAGAATCGTGGCCACTCATTAAAATTAGAAGAAAAGAGGTTTAACCTTAAAGCGGGATTCCGGCCAGCTAAAAAAAATTTTTAAAGTCAGCAGCTACAAACACTGTAGCTGCTGACTTTAAATAAGTACACTTACCTGTCCTGGGTGCCCGCGATGTCGGCCGCCCGAGGCCGAACCGTCCCTCGGCTCTCGGGTCCCGGCACCGCCATCCTAGGTAAGGGAAACAGGCAGTGGAGCCTTACGGCTTCACTGCCAGTTTCCTACTACGCACGCGCGAACGGCGCAGCAATCTGTGAATGGCCCTGTGGTGTTCTGGGAACACACACAGTTCCCAGAGGACAACGGGGCCGCTCACCGAGGAGAAGAACACGCCGCGGAATAGGAAGAGGCAGATTAGGAAGACTGCCTAGCAACAAGGGTTTAGGTAAGTATAAATTTTTATTTTTTTTCCAAATGTTTTTTTTTTTATTTTTTTAGGAATTTTGGTGGCATTTTTTTCCAGGGTGGCCCTCCGCTTTAAACTATGCAGAGGGTTCTTTACTGTAAGAGCGGCAAGGATGTGGAATTCCCTTCCACAGGCGGTGGTCTCAGCGGGGAGCATCGAAAGCTTCCAGAAACTATTAGATAAGCACCTGAATGACCGCAACTTACAGGGATATACAATGTAATACTGACACATAATCACACAAAGGTTGGACTTGATGGGCTTGTGTCTTTTTTCAACCTCGCTTACTGTGTAACTATGTAACTATTAACGAATGAAATGAATTACGTTTTATTATTAATATTGAATATTAAGTAGATCCGTTCCATCTGTTTAGAAGCAGCTTTCGTAATTTCGGATAATTCATAACTTCAGAAAAATTTGTATTCGTTACCTTCACTAACAGCCAAATTTGAAAGGAAATTCCAATATCTATAATTTGATAGTTAGTTATTATTAGTTAGTTAGTTATTATTTAGAATTTTTGGATTTTCTTTCTTATTTTCAGATTTTCGAATTTCCAAATTTTCAAATTTATGACTTTTTGAATTTACGAAAAAAAAATTACGAAAAAAAATTTGCGAATTTACAGGAAAAAAAAAAACGGACACATTTTTCGGCAGTGCACATGTCTAGTTCCGCTTTATTTAGGGTTGCCACCTTTTCTTAAAGCAAAACCCAAACACTTTAGTGTCACGCAACAATTGTTTATGTAGTATGCAAAACAAATGAAAAACAATTGTACCAATCCTAAGTGTCCCCATCAGAGTCCCCTTTACATTTGATGTCTCTATCAGTATCCCTCTTACATCAGAGTCTCTCTTACATCAGGTGCCCCATCAGAATCCTTCTTACATCAGGTGCTCCATCAGAATCCCTCTTACATCAGGTGCTCCATCAGAATCCCTCTTACATCAGGTGCCCCATCAGAATCCCTCTTACATCAGGTGCCCCATCAGAGTCTCTCTTACATCAGGTGCCCCATCAGAGTCTCTCTTACATCAGGTGCCCCATCAGAATCCCTCTTACATCAGGTGCCCCATCAGAATCCCTCTTACATCAGGTGCCCCATCAGAATCCCTCTTACATCAGGTGCCCCATCAGAGTCTCTCTTACATCAGGTGCCCCATCAGAGTCCCTCTTACATCAGGTGCCCCATCAGAATCCCTCTTACATCAGGTGCTCCATCAGAATCCCTCTTACATCAGGTGCTCCATCAGAATCCCTCTAACATCAGGTGCCCCATCAGAATCCCTCTTACATCAGGTGCTCCATCAGAATCCCTCTTACATCAGGTGCCCCATCAGAATCCCTCTTACATCAGGTGCTCCATCAGAATCCCTCTTACATCAGGTGCCCCATCAGAATCCCTCTTACATCAGGTGCTCCATCAGAATCCCTCTTACATCAGGTGCTCCATCAGAATCCCTCTTACATCAGGTGCTTCCATCAGCGTCCCTCTTACATCAGGTGCTTCCATTAGAGTCCCTCTTGCATCAGGTGCTGCATCAGAATCCCTCTGACATCAGGTGCTTCCATCAGTGTCCCTCTTACATCAGATGCCCCATCAGAGTCCCTCTTACATCAGGTGCCCCATCAGAGTCCCCCTTACATCAGGTGTCCCATCAGAATCCCTCTTGCATCAGGTGCTCCATCAGAATCCCTCTGACATCAGGTGCTTCCATCAGCGTCCCTCTTACATCAGATGCCCCTTTAGAGTCCCTCTTACATCAGGTGCCCCATCAGAGTCCCCGTTACATCAGGTGTCCCATCAGAATCCCTCTTACATCAGGTGCTCCATCAGAGTCCCCCTTACATCAGGTGCTCCATCAGCGTCCCTCTTACATCAGGTGCCCCATTAGAGTCCCCCTTATGTAGCGCTGGTAGATTTACAATCTACCGCAGGTTAGGTAAATTTAGTAAATTGTGTGTTAGGAAGGTAAAAGTTCGCCTCTGTTCCAGCTTGGCTGACGTTGTGTGTACTTCCGTGCTGACCGGTGGGTGTCGCTGTTACCACTGGTTGGTGTTGGAAAGACAACGTGTTGAAGTGTATAGATGCTCCTCTGTCTCGGAGACAAGCTCGGTGGAGGTGGTCCTCCGAGTTGCATTCTGGGAAGAGGGTATTTATGGGACAGACGCCATATTTTCGGGTTCGTTTTACAGCCACCTGCTGGCCCTTCTGGCCGACAGGTATGCCTTAAGTAGCTACCTCGGTGTCCTCTGTTCGGGAGGCCCTCGATACAGTGGCGCAGGGGTGGGTCCAGAGGCTTGTCTGGGGCCTACCACCGCGGCCGAGGAATGGTCCTGAGTTGTCAGTCCTGTGTGATGAAGCTGGACAGCCGAGGAGATCCCAGGGGAGGACCCGTCTTGGAGAGATCACGCAGCGTGCTGGTCTATAGAGGGGCCTGGTGACTCAGCTGAAGGACGTATCCAAAATAAGTAACTATACAGCATAGTGTTGCCGGTTCGGCTTAAAGGTTCAAGCACTGTGACTGACTTTCATTCCAGAAAAATCTGATACATCGTGTGGCAGAGGATCGTACGGATTTACCCCTCAAACAAGTCTGTGGCAGAGACTTTTGATTCGTGCTGCGTGCTGGCTGCTAGACCGGTGAGAGAGGCCTATCCAGACGAGCGGGGAGTGTGTCCCACGAGGGGAGCGCATTCCACCTAATTATCTGAATTCTACCAGGACATTTGTCGCTAAGATTCTACAAGAAGATATTTGAGTTTCTCCTGAAAGTTTCCTTTTCCGCCTTTTTCCTGCTACTTCCTAAAGTTTGTTTGTTTAATAAAGCATTGAAAACGTACTCCAGTGTTGGTGCGTGTGTCGTCTAGCAGTAAACTCAACTGAACCCCTAGACCCGGTGCCGGTGAAACCAAGGGAAGCAAAGTGAAGGTAACAGACCCGCTTAAACCAGCAGCTCCACCGTGAGTTAGTGCTACACTTACATCAGGTGCTCCATCAGAGTCCCCCTTACATCAGGTGCTCCATCAGAGTACTCATTACATCAGAGTCCCCTTCAGAGTCCCTCCTACATCAGGTGCCCTACCAGAGTCCCTCCACACATCCCAGTCCCCCCTGTTACATCAGGTACCCTCTGGTGTCCCTCCACACATAAAATTTGCTCCCCCCCCCTTCCCACTGTACTCACAGATCACACACTAAAAACAACACAGCTTCTCCTTCCTCTCTGGTGTCTTCTCTCCCCTGCAGTGCCGTGCTGACACTGAGCTGTGCTGGCTCTCTATCACCCCCTGCAGGCTGAAGGGAGGAGAACAGCCAATCCTCTCTCCAGCTATCTTAGGGAGCCACAGTCCGGTCTGAATAATGTGTCTGGTTTTCAGGCGGACTGAAAACTGGACACATGATTCAAAATCTGGACTGTCCAGGTAAATCCCGGACAGGTAGCAGCCCTAGCTTTAATGCTTGTTTGCTACTCTAATGGAAGGCATTTACGTTGCCCATAGCCACCACCAAGTGTCTGTCATTTTTGAAAGGAAAGGCAGCGCCCAGTGGCGTAGCGTGGGGGGAGCGGAGGGGGCCGTGGCCCCGGGCGCAACATTTACGGGGGGCGCAATTCCGCGCCAGTGTTTGACTACTGGCTGCCTCCTCCTAAATTCACTGCCCTGTGTCCCCACGCTCTGGCCGCCATGTTCAGTCTCCGGCGCCCTGTAATTGGCCGTATGGGGTCATGTGCGGTGGCGCGGCTGGCCTGTCCATGATCGCGGTACATCCTGGAGTCCCGCCTCTGCACATCTTCAGTCTCCGGCACCCTGTGATTGGGTAAATGGGGTCATGTGCGGAGGCGGGACTCCAGGAGCAAGCGCGAGCGTTAACAGGCCAGCCCCGCCGCCGCACATGACCCCATACACCCGATCACAAGGCGCCGGAGACTGAACATGGCGGAGCGCGGGGGACACAAAAATTCAAGATTGTGAGCCGCCGCTGCCTCCTCCTCCTCCCCCTGCTCCCCTCTGGACCGATGGAAAACAAAGAAGAAAAGGTGAGACTCCCTCGTGATGAGAGTCGTGTTGCTGGCCCGGGGGGGGAGGGGGGGGGACACAGTCTGGGAAGAGGGAACAGCCAGCCAGAGAGAGAGAGTGAGTAGAAGAGCAGCTAGAGTCATGCAGTGTAGTGGTCAGTATAGGAATACTGTAGGTAGGATAGTGTAGTGGACAGTAAAGTAGTCAGTGCAGTATAGTGGACAGTATAGTATAGTGGTCAGTGTAGTGCACAGATAGTGTAGTGGACAGTATAGTGTTCAGTATAGTATAGTGGACAGTATAGTGTAGTGGACAGTATAGTGTAGTGGACAGTATAGTGGACAGTATAGTGTAGTGGACAGTATAGCGGACAGTATAGTATAGTGGACAATATAGTGGTAAGTGTAGTGGACAGATAGTGTAGTGGACAGTATAGTGGTCAGTATAGTATAGTGGACAGTATAGTGTAGTGGACAGTATAGTGTAGTGGACAGTATAGTGGACAGTATAGTGTAGTGGACAGTATAGCGGACAGTATAGTATAGTGGACAGTGTAGTGGACAGTATAGAGGTCAGTATAATGGACAGTATAGTGTAGTGGGCAGTATAGTGGACAGTATAGTGTAGTGGGCAGTATAGTGTAGTGGACAGTATAGCGGTCAGTATAGTGTAGTGGGCAGTATAGTGGGCAGTATAGTGTAGTGGACAGTATAGCGGTCAGTGTAGTGAGCCGTATAGTGTAGTGGACAGTATAGTAGTCAGTGTAGTATAGTGGTCAGTGTAGTGGACAGTAGAGTGTAGTGGTCAGTATAGTGGACAGTGTAGTGTAGTGGTCAGTATAGGAATTAGGTTGGTTAGTACTATTGTAGGAAGGGAAGGGACAGGACTCGGGGAGTGCTAAAAGTCCACAGGTTAGGGGGCGCAAATTACTTGCCTTGCTCCAGGTGCTGACAACCCACGCTACGCCACTGGCAGCGCCTGGTTGCTATGGGCAACTCATTAATGTTTTCTACCAGGGCTGGTTTTGCCTACATTGCTTGAGTTTGAAGGCTCTGGAAAGTTCTCATTTAGGGGTTTTCATTATTCATATGCAATTTTCTTTTATCGCACCATCTCCCGGGCAGATCCTCTTTACCGCCAAGGTTAGATCGCAATATGAATATATTTTCTCACATAGTATTGGCTGTCCACTCTGCCCGGCCATATGTGGAACAGTTGTGACTAATCCCTCAATACAACGGGTTCTATTAATCTTTTAAGCACCTCCAGCCAGGGAAAACTCAAATTTCATCTACTGCGGGACGGCGAAGCTGGTATGCTTGTGTACAGACAACATATTAACATGTCATTATCCTTATATCTTTTAGAAGACCCGGTTGCATGGCGTTCGCCTGTAGATGTGGGTCAGGGACAAGCGCTGTGATTTCACAAATCGACAGTCTCACTCTCATCAGATGCCGCAGAGGGGCTAACACCGCAAGAGAATTTACCAAATGACAAATGGAAATATTTCTCAAGGATTTATCACCTCATTTTTTTATTTAATAAAATATAGGAAAATTGAAAAATGAACAGTTGTCAGACACAGAATAGTCGGCTAGTCCTTAGGGCTGCTTTTAGAGACAAGTATGATTTGTAATAAAATCTGGGAGTCTGTCTGGGTAGTATGGAGCTGGGTGGTTTGCCCCGTTACCTTATAGCAGGGGCCAAACTGTGGCCAATAGAAGTAGAAATGTCCTGATGTTGTTAACAATGCAGGAGTAAGAGGAATAGTGCCCCACCGTTTGTGTCAGTGGGGAAAGAGTGCCCCATCATTGATGTCAGTGGAAGGAAAAGTGACCCATCGTTGGTGTCAGTGGGAGGAAGAGTGACCCATCATTGATGTCAGTGGAAGGAAAAGTGACCCATCGTTGGTGTCAGTGGCAGGAAGAGTGACCCATCGGTGTCAGTGGGAGGAAGAGTGACCCATCGTTGGTGTCAGTGGGAGGAAGAGTGACCCATCGTTGGTGTCAGTGGGAGGAAGAGTGACCCATCGTTGGTGTCAGTGGGAGGAAGAGTGACCCATCATTGATGTCAGTGGAAGGAAAAGTGACCCATCGTTGGTGTCAGTGGCAGGAAGAGTGACCCATCGGTGTCAGTGGGAGGAAGAGTGACCCATCGTTGGTGTCAGTGGGAGGAAGAGTGACCCATCGTTGGTGTCAGTGGGAGGAAGAGTGACCCATCGTTGGGGTCAGTGGGAGGAAGAGTGACCCATCGTTGGTGTCAGTGGGAGGAAGAGTGACCCATCGTTGGGGTCAGTGGGAGGAAGAGTGACCCATTGATGGTGTCAGTGGGAGGAAGAGTGTCCCATCGTTGGTGTCAGTGGGAGGAAGAGTGACCCATCGTTGGGGTCAGTGGGAGGAAGAGTGACCCATCGATGGTGTCAGTGGGAGGAAGAGTGTCCCATCGATGGTGTCAGTGGGAGAAGAGTGACCCATCGTTGGTGTCAGTGGGAGGAAGAGTGACCCATCGTTGGGGTCAGTGGGAGGAAGAGTGACCCATGGTTGGTGTCAGTGGGAGGAAGAGTGACCCATTGTTGGTATCAGTGGAAGGAAGAGTGGCCCATTGTTGGTGTCAGTGGGAAGAAGAGTGACCCATCGTTGGTGTCAGTAGGAAGAAGAGTGACCCATCGTTGTTGTCAGTGGGAGGAAGAGTGACCCATCGTTGGTGTCAGTGGGAGGAAGAGTGACGCATCACTGGTATCAGTGGAAGGAAGTGCGGCCCATCATTGGCGTCAGTGGGATGAAGAGTGCCCCAAGGGCCAGATAAAGACAAGCAAAAGGCCACATCCAGCCCCCAGGCCACAGTTTGGAGACCGCTACCTTAAAGCTTTGGGTTCTGGGTTTGATTACCAGCATCTACATGGAGTTTGTACCCTGGTGGGATGAGTTTTTTCTGTCTTGGGTACTCCAACAATGAGATCTCTTTGCCACCATTCTCAATTCAGTTTCTGTCCTATCTGGGAGCTTTGGGTGTCCTCGTCCACTTTTATGGGTCTAATGCCGCGTACACACGGGCAGACTTTTTGACTGACTAGGTCCGGCAGACTTTTCGATGGTCTTTCAAATGAACAGACTTGCCTACACACAATCAACCAAAGTCCGACAGATTCGTACGTGATGACGTACGACCGGATTAAAATAAGGAAGTTCATAGCCAGTAGCCAATAGCTGCGCTAGTGTC
Organism: Lithobates clamitans; assembly: GCA_037952925.1. NCBI lineage: Eukaryota > Metazoa > Chordata > Amphibia > Anura > Ranidae > Lithobates > Lithobates clamitans. The sequence goes on along the minus strand of JBBGZY010000293.1, from coordinate 1,325,551 downwards.
GTTTTTTGTCGGACTAGCATACAGACTTAAATGACTTGTTTAAGAGGGTTGTTTTTTTTTGGGAGGGGGAGGGTCGGAATTTGTGCTTGTACCCGCCATAGTGACATGGATGAGTGAGTTTGGGGTGGAGGAACGTGACTGGCCTGCGCAGAGTCCTGACCTCAACCCGATAGAACACCTTTGGGATAAATTAGAGCGGAGACTGTGAGCCAGGCCTTCTCGTCCACATCAGTTCCTGACCTCACAAATGCGCTTCTGGGAGAATGGTCAAACATTCCCATAGACACACTCCTAAACCTTGTGGACAGCCTTCCCAGAAGAGTTGAAGCTGTTATAGCTGCAAAGGTGGGCCAACTCAATATTGAACCCTACGGACTAAGACTGGGATGCCATTAAAGTTGATATGTGTGTAAAGGCAGGTGTCCCAATACTTTTGGCAATATAGTGTATCTTTATATGTAGGCAGATGCAGTCATCAAATAATCAGATTTTTTAAGGGTGCCCAATGTGCTGACTGTTTGTAACTTTTTTTATAAACTCAGAATAGTCGTGTGACTTATCAATGATGACATGAGACCTCTTGATTCTGGTGATATGTGAATTTTAATGGCATGTTTACTTGAAGGATCTCACCTTTCCTGTAGAATTCTTATTTTGTCTCTCACGCTCCCGCCGGGGTCCAGACACCAGCACTCCGCGGTGATCGATCGCAGGACGAGGCTCCGGATGCACCATGAGCGCTCCCATAGATTTTATTGTATTTTGTGGGCTCATTAAACACCTCAAAAGGGCAGCCAGCCAAAACAGAACTAAGTGCTTTGAACGCATGTCTGAACTCATGTGTGTATTAGTCCACTGACATTTATGCTTGGGCTTCGACTTTTCCAGTGCAAAGAAATCTTTTGAAAATATGTATTTGGCCGCAGATTGCAAACTATTTGTATGGGCGAGGTCCCAAATATGGGAAACAGATCAAACCAGAAAAGAGGATCCCAAAACTGAGAATAAAAAGTGGGACTAACTTCCACAGGCTCCCTCCACACTATAGGATGGGCCACAGCAATGTCTTCATTAAGGTGCTCCGGTGGTTGTGTGCACTATGATGTCATCACGTAGTCATGCTAGACCAGTGATTCCCAACCTTCACTCAGTGATGGCACCCTTTGAAAGAATGGGGTGCCTTCACTGAAAAAATCTGGGGCCCTTGTTACATTAGAATTGTTCATTTCACATTGGAGAACTCAGGACCCCCCCCCCCCCACCCTTTAACATCAGACTCCTTGATACCTCCCTCCCCCCCTTTCGCTTCATTAGTCCCCCCCATCTTTTCACATCAGAGGCCTCAGTTACCCATTTCACATTAGAATCCTCAGTCCCTCTTTTTACTTTAGAGTCCTTAATCCCCCCCACAGACACACTTTTCAGATCAGAGTCCTCAGCCCCCCCCCCCCCTCCAACACTTTTACATCAGAGTCCTCTGTCACCCTTTTCACATTGGAGTAATCTGCCCCTCACATCAGAGTCCTCAGCCCCCCTTTCACTTTAGAGTCCTCAACTCTGCAACCCCCACAAACACACTTTTCAGATCAGAGTCCTCAGCCCCCCCCCCCAACTCTTTCACATCAGAGTCCTCCGTCACCCTTTTCACATTGGAGTAATCTGCCCCTCACATCAGAGCCCTCAGCCCCCCTTTCACTTTAGAGTCCTCAATTCTGCAACCCCCACAAACACACTTTTCAGATCAGAGTCCTCAGCCCCCCCCCAAACTCTTTCACATCAGAGTCCTCCGTCACCCTTTTCACATTGGAGTAATCTGCCCCCCACATCAGAGTCCTCAGCCCCCCTTTCACTTTAGAGTCCTCAATTCTGCAACCCCCACAAACACACTTTTCAGATCAGAGTCCTCAGCCCCCCCCCCAACTCTTTCACATCAGAGTCCTCCGTCACCCTTTTCACATTGGAGTAATCTGCCCCTCACATTAGAGTCCTCAGCCCCCCTTTCACTTTAGAGTCCTCAATTCTGCAACCCCCACAAACACACTTTTCAGATCAGAGTCCACAACCCCCCCCCCCAACTCTTTCACATCAGAGTCCTCCGTCACCCTTTTCACATTGGAGTAATCTGCCCCTCACATCAGAGTCCTCAGCCCCCCTTTCACTTTAGAGTCCTCAATTCCGCAATCCCCACCCCCCCCCCCATTGAAAAAACACCTTACAGTCACCGGCCCCCCAGCCCCCCCCATTTTACTTACCTGAGCCCCGAATTTCCATCGTTGCATCCCCGCCGTCCCTCTCTCCACGGGTTCCCAGCTCTTGATTGGATAGATTGATAGCAGCGCAGCCATTGGCTCCGCTTCTGTCAATCAAATCCAATGATGCGGGCACCAGGGGGCGGGGCCGAGTCCTGCATTCGGCCTCTATGGACACATCAGAGTCCTCCGTCACCCTTTTCACATTGGAGTCATCTGCCCCCACCCCCCCACCCCACATCTCTTCACATTAGAGTCCTCAGCCCCCCTTTCACTGTAGAGTCCTCAATTCCGCAATCCCCCCCCCCACAAGCACACTTTTCAGATCATTGTCCTCAGTCACCCCCCCCCCCCCCCCACAAACCCTTTCACACAAAAAGTCCTCAGTAACCCTTTTTTACATTAGAGTCATGTGACCCCCCCCCTCATCTTTTAATATCAGAGTCCTCAGTCCCCCATTTCACATTAGAATCTTCTGTCCCCCCCCCCATCTTTTTTAACATCAGAGTCCTCATTCCACCCTTTCACTTTAGAGTCCTCAATTCCGCAATCCCCACCCCCCCACAAGCACACTTTTCAGATCATTGTCCTCAGTCCCCCCCCCCCCCCCACAAACCCTTTCACACAAAAAGTCCTCAGTAACCCTTTTTTACATTAGAGTCATCTGACCCCCCCCCCTCATCTTTTAATATCAGAGTCCTCAGTCCCCCATTTCACATTAGAATCTTCTGTCCCCCCCCCCATCTTTTTTAACATCAGAGTCCTCATTCCACCCTTTCACTTTAGAGTCCTCAATTCCCCACCCCCCACAAACACACTTTCCAGATCAGAGCCCTCAGTCCTCCTCAACCCTTTTCACATCAGAGTACTCAGTCACCCACTTTAACATAAAAGTCAGCAGTCAATCGCCCCCCCCATCTCTTTCCATCAGAGTCCTCAGCCCCCCCTTTCATATCAGAGTCCTACAGCCCCCCATCTTTTTCCGTCAGAATCCTCAGCCCCTTTTCACATCAGAGTCCTCTGTCTCCCTGCCTATCTTTTTAATATCAGATTCCTCAGTTCCTCCTTTCACATCAGAGTCCTCCATCTCCCCTCCCCTATCTTTTTTTTTTACATCAGAGCACTGTTGAGCACTGCAACTCAACTGACTGGCTCCTTGTGCTGCTTCCACTCCTCCAGTCTGAGCTCTACTGTATAGAGGATTGCAAGGGGCTAATGTCAAGTCAAACTCAGGTAGTCGCATAAAGAGTAAACAGAGGAGTATACCGGGTGGCCAGCTCTTTTTCTGCTTTGGACTTGCACTGTTTGCATTAAAAAATATATTTAGGGATGTAATAATGACTGCCAAGCTGCAATCATTTGTTATATTTATATCTGTCAGAAGTGTCTAATGGCTTGTAGACGTCTTCAGAATGCCCCATGGTGAATATGATGCCTGATGCCCGTCTTTTTCTTGCTGGCCACCCGGGAATTTCTCATGGGCGTTCGATCCTCATGGGCCCCCTATGGAGTATAACAACCGTGCGCAATCATTGTGACCACCCGGCATATGGCTGTCACTTTTATAGAAGTAATTCTGCAGAGAAATGTTAATCCGCTTGTTGGAGCGGGGGTGTTAAATAGATAGACATAAATTACTGTGCACAAGCAGACATATTACTCATCATCACTGCATTAGTATAAGGGTGTTGTTCTATTGACTGCTTGGTTGAGTCTAATCATTCATCATCCCTAGACATCAATGGGACACTGCCTCTAGTGGTCACTGTTAGAATGCAGAACACATCCACAACTTCATTTGACAAGCAAGGTCATAACGAAGTGATCTCATGACAGCGCACACATTACTTATTTACTGGCTGTCAAGGAAATATACGCCACTTCACGAGATTTCAATAAACAAGAATATGATTGCCACATCTGGCACAGGAGATCACATACCTCCCTTATATAAAGGAGTGACTAGGGATGTGATTATGGGGATGGGGGCAGCAGGGGCAGCTGCCCAAGGTGAAGACAGGTGGGACAGGGTTACATTGGAAAAAGAGGAAAATGGATTTAAAAATGCAATTATTAGGTCTAAGCATAAGGCCTGGAAAGTCTGCCTGATTCATATAATGGGTATTGTAAAAGAATAGAATTGTCCTTGGATAAAATAGATAGAATGGGAGAGTGCAGTTCTGAAAAAAATGATGCAATATGGTAAAAATGCAGGACGAGTGAATTGTTTGATAGGGGGGAGGGAATAATTATTTCAAAAGCTATACAAAAATCATGAGACATGATGGTGCTGGTGTATGTCAGCAGGAAAAAAGAAAAAAGGAATAGTAACTATGGCAGGTATGTAGAGGCCTCTATAGGTGTCATTTATACCTGATAGAAGTGTCACTTTTAGTGGCTTTAAAGGGAACTTGTGGCCAGGAAATGGGAACTCAAGTATTTACATACAGTGGAACCTTAGTTAACGAGGAACACGGTTAACGAGCGTTTTGAAAGACGAGCAACTTTTTTAAAAAAAATCTGACTCGGTTTGCGAGTGTTGTCTCACAAAACGAGAATTCAAGCTAATGGGGTGTCCAGTACCGCATTTGGCCAGAGGTGCGGGGGCGCCGGTGACACGGTTTAGAGCCATTCGGAAATACTCAGAATCACTGGGAAAATTTGGAAATACTCCGTTCCCGAGTGTTTCCGAGCCTTTCCAAGTTCAGCCGAGCTGTCCCCGAGTATTTCCGAGGCGCCCCCCCCCACCTCTGGCCACATGCGGTATTGCATGCAATAGAAGTCAATGCGGAACAAATTATCTTCGTTTCCATTGACTTCTATTGGGAAACTTGCTTTGATATGCGAGTGCTTTGGATTACAAGCATTCTCCTGGAAAGGATTATGCTCGTAATCCAAGGTTCCACTGTATTCTTAAAGGGGTTGTAAAGGCAATTTAAAAAAAAAATAAAAAATAACAAACATGTTATACTTACCTCCACTGTGCAGCTCGTTTTGCACAGAGTGGCCCAGAACCTGGTCTTCTGGGGTCCCTCGGCGGCTGTCTCAGCTCCTCCCTGCAAGAACTAACCACCTTCATGCGAGCTCTCTCGCATGGTGGTTAGTTCTTGCGGGCGCGCTCCCGTGATACAGCCAATGGCTATAGCCGCTCACTGTATCACTTGTCCCCGCCCACCGGCGCGCTGCGTCATTGGATGTGATTGACAGCAGCGTGAGCCAATGGCTGCGCTGCTTTCAATCCATCCACTCCAGCCAATCAATGGCCAGGCTGAGCGGCGAAGAGGACATCGGGGGCAGGCGCAGCAGGTGAACGGGCTCAGGCAAGTAAAACGGTGGGGGGGGGCTGGGGGGGCCATTATTGTCTGATGTTTTTTTACTTTAATGCATAGGATGCATTAAGGTGAAAAAACGCGAACCTTTACGGCCCCTTTAACAAACAGTAAATGAGTTTTAAAACAAGCCCACATTGACCTCTGTAGCTGCAGGCATGAAGGAGCAATTCACCTACAAAGCCCAGAAGGGAAACATTGTAGTCATTTAAATAGTTCTCTCAGCAGCTCAGCTCATCCTACTACTCCCTCCTAGGAAAGACTCAGCAGCTCAGCTCCTCCTGTTCCCCCAATCAATGTCTGAGATCCTCTTGCTTCCCCCTCCCAGCAGTGACTCAGCAGCTCAGCTCATCCCGCTACTCCCTCCCAGCAAATACTAAGAAGCTCGACTTCTCCTGCTACCCCCTCCCTGCAAAGACTCAGCAGCTTAGCTCCTCCTGCTGCCCCCTCACTGCAATGATTTAGTAGCTCATTCTGCTACTCCCCCCTAGCAAAGACTCAGCAGCTCAGCTCATCCTGCTACTCCTTCCTAGCAAAGACTCAGTGGCTCAGCTCTTCCTGTTCCCCCAATCAATGTCTCAGCTCCTCTTGCTTCCCCCTCCCAGCAGTGACTCAGCAGCTCAGCTCCTCCCACTACTCTCCCTCCTAGCGTAGACTCCTGCTACTCCCTCCCTGCAATGATTCCGCAGCTCAGCTCCTGCTGCTCCCACCCCCTCCAAGTAAAGACTTAGCAGCTTAGCTCCTCCTGGTACCCCCCCCCCCACAATGATTAAGCAGCTCATTCCATCCAGCTGTGACTTGGTAGCTCAGCTCCTCTTGCCCCCCCCCCCCCCCCCAGCACTGACAAAGCAGTTCAGCTCATCCTGCTGCACCCTTCAAGCAAAGACTCAGCAGCACATATGCATTTCCTTTGCGTTTCTGGTGCGTTTTTGGGTTGCCTGCACCTGTGAAATATGGACATTACTCAAAAACACACCAAAAACGCAAGCCGCTCTGTGTTTTTACCGCGATTTTACCAAAATTTTGCTGCGATTTTCATTCATTTCAATGGGAAGCAGCATTTTTGGTGTGGTTATCAATGCCGCACCAAAGATCCAGTATGCAGGACTTTTCAAAAGCAGTGCACTGGTGTGAAAAGTCCCATAGGCTTTAAAGGGAAACATTTTTCTTGCAGAGTATAAATGCAGGAAAAACATATCAGTGTGAAAGAGGCCTCATAGAAAACTTAACGGAAGTAACTGCTGCTGACTTTATCTTCAGAAAATTTTAAACTATTTGTTTTATAAAATAAACATTTAATACAGGCTGCCCTATGACACGTCCTTTTCAGAGGATTCTAGGCTTTCTAAGGAGAAAGCCCAGCACTGACTGCTTACTAACATTATAATCTTGATTCAATAAAGTCTTCAGATGTCATCATGTTGTAACACATTTTAAAAAACAATTTAAAGAGGGAAGCAGGTCTGGGAGGTTGGGAACAAAAGCACACACACACTATATTGTCAAAAGTATTGGGACGCCTGCCTTAACACGCACATGAACTTTAATGGCATCCCAGTCTGATGCTCTGTACACACGATCAGACATTGATCGGACATTCCGACAATAAAATCCATCGGATTTTTTCCACTGCATGTTGGCTCAAGCTTGTCTTGCATACACACGGTTGCACAAAGTTGTTGGAAAATCCGATTGTTCTGAACGCGGTGACGTAAAACACGTACATCAGAACTATAAACGGGGCAGTAGCCAATAGTTTTTGTCTCTTAATTTATTCTGAGCATGCGTGGCACTTTGTGTGTCAGATTTGTGTACACATGATCGGAATTTAAAGGATCGGATTTTGTTGTTGGAAAATTTTATATCCTGCTCTCAAACTTTGTGTGTCGGAAATTCCGATGGGAAAAGTCCGATGGAGCCCACACACGATTGGAATTTCTGACAACACAATCCGATCGCACTTTCACTGTCGGAAAATCCGACCGTGTGTACAGGGCATTAGTCTGTAGGGTTCAATATTCAGTTGGCCCACCCTTTACAGCTTCAACTCTTCTGGGAAAGCTGTCCATTCTTCCAGAAGTGCATTTGTGAGATCAGGCATTGATCATCCCAATTTATCCCAAAGGTGTTCTATTGTGCAGGTCAGGCAAGTTCCTCCACCCCAAACGCACTCATCCATGTCTTTTTGGACCTTGCTTTGTGCACTGGTGCACAATCATGTTGGAACAGGAAGGGGCTATCCTCACTGCTGATGCCTTAAAAGCGGAGGTCCACTCGTTTTTCTGTTTATTAAAAGTCAGCAGCCACAAAAAGTGTAGCTGCTGACTTTTAATAAATACACACTCACCTGTCCCATGGTACAGTGATGCGGTCGCCCGAAGCCTCAGTTCTCTCCCCCGCCTCTCTCCGGCATCACTTGTGTGGGCACCCGACTGTGAAGCCGCAAGCTGTCACAGTCGGGTGCCCACACGAGTGATGCCAGGGAGAGGCGGGGGAGAAAACCGAGGGTTCGGGCCGCCGCATCACTGCGCGTCCTGAATGGCCGAGCAATCTTCTGAGATCTGTGACATTTCCCAGAAGATTGCAGGAAGGGAGGGGAAGAGGAGGAGTTGGCCAAGCGGCACGAGCAGAAGTGGGGGCTGGGTACCTGTCAAAACTAGGTATCCACTCCCCCCCCAAAAAATGTGGCATGTCAGGGGGATATGAGTCCTTAAAGCGGAAGTTCCACTGTTGGGTGGAACTCCGCTTTAAGAGTTCCCTTCACTGGAACTAAAGGGCCCAGCCCAATCCCTGAAAAACAACCCCACACTACAATCCCACCTCCACCAAATAATTTGGACCAGTGCACAAAGCAAGGTCCATAAAGACATGGATGAGCGAGTTTGGGGTGGAGGAACCTGACTGGCCTACACAGAGTCTTGACCTCAACCTGATAGAACACCTTTGAGATAAATTAGAGAGGAGACTGCAAGCCAAGTCTTCTCGTCCAACATTAATGCCTGACCTCACAAATTCACTTCTGGAAGAATGGTCAAACATTCCCATAGACACACTCCTAAACCTTGTGGACAGCCTTCCCAGAAGAGCTGGACCTGTTATAGCTGTAAAGGGTGGGCCAACTCAATATTGAACCCTATGGACTAAGACTGGGATGCCATTAAAGTTCATGTGCGTGTAAAGGCAGGTGTCCCAATACTTAATATAGTGTATAAGCTGATTATTTTTCTTATTTGTCTAAATTCTTTGTTTTACTTAAAAAAAACATTTAATGTATACTTCCCGCATTACACTGGTTTTGGAGAAAATTCTAGGGAAGATTCTAGGCTTTCCAAAAAGAGAAATCCAAGCACTGGCTGCTTACTTTCTGTACCTAGATGAAAACAAAAAAGGCGTCCAATGTGTAGAAGACATTTATTATTTAGCTGTGTGTGTAGGTTGAGCTCCTGCTATTGAGGTCTACAACACATGCCCAATTCAACACTAACAAAAAGTTTGGGCTTTAAGCTTATTATGAATTGGGTTCACATACAGAAAGCACATCAATGGATCCCCGTCCTTACCCTTCCTGAAAATACCTCTTTTAACCTTCAAAGATCGAATTCTGCTTCAAAGCAACATTTTCTCTAGAATCTGGGCTTCTTTTTTTTTTTTTTTTCTTTTCAATTTCATATCTGAAGGAAAAACATGTCAGAAATTGTATTCCTTGACCTTCTACCCCTTTAACAATCAGGATCGTAAAAATTGTTGTCTTCGCCGCAGTGGAAAGGAGGAAGCCATGTTTAATTTATAAAATGTTGGCATGTTCCCTGTGTGCCTATTTTTTTTTTTTATAAATAACACTTTGTGTATACTATGGCAGTGTTCCCACATCTGCATTCAGCTGCGTTCCAAACCCGGGTGCTCTCACCTTATTCCTTTCAACCACAAATGAAACGTCGCTTGCAAATGTTATAGCAGGGATCAGGGCTGCATTCCTATCAGCTTCCAAGGCATAAAAAAGAAAAAAATATGCCAAAGCACACCTTCTGCTTCACTTAGGAGTTCCTTTGGAAAGCATAACATTTTTTTATTCTAGCTGACTGATACTAAATATCTCATATTAATTATAATAAAAAATGTATTTATAGATTTTATATATACACAGTGGGTAAAATAATTATTTGATCCCCTGCAGATTTTGTAAGTTTGCCCACTTACAAAGAAATGAAGGTTCTATATTATTTAAAATACACCTATGATAAAAAATTATAGGACCAAAAATCCAGAAAAAACACATAAAACAAATGCTAGAAAAAAGTTGCAGTTCAGTGAGTAAAAAAGTATTTGATCCTCAAGCAAAACATGACTTAGTACTTGGTGGAGAAACCCTTGTTGGCAAGCAAAGAGGTCAGACGTTTCTTGTAGTTGGTGACCAGGTTTGCACACATCCAGGGCCGGACTGGGAATGAAAACCAGCCCTGGAAAAAATGTCATACCAGCCCCATAGCATTATTATACCAGCCCAACAGCATAACGTCATTATTTTCTTGTTCATAAAATGGAAAACCATGCATTTTAAAGCACATTTAAAGAGTGCATTATATATAGATAAGACACATATAAAAGCACATAGGGCTTTATATATATATATATATATATATATATATATATATATATATATATATATATATATATATATATATATATATAAAAGCAAATTACAGTTAAACGTGGTAAAAGTGGAACAATCATCAAGAACAATCCACTTATTGCTATGGTGATATATATTGCCAGAATAAGGAATAATCAAAGAACTTTACTTCAAAGTATGGAAGACGTAAACATGTTCAAAACTGCGTTTGATGGGCACAGTGGCTGCAATTGATGGGTACAGTGGCTGCGTTTGATGGTACAGTGGCTGCGTTTAATGGGCACAGTGGTGGCAATTTATGGGTACAGTGGGCAGCTGTGTTGATGGTACAGTGGCTGCGTTTAATGGTACAGTGGCTGCGTTTAATGGGCACAGTGGTGGCAATTGATGGGTACAGTGGCTGCGTTTGATGGTACAGTGGCTGCGTTTAATGGGCACAGTGGTGGCAATTTATGGGTACAGTGGCTGCGTTTGATGGTACAGTGGCTGCGTTTGATGGGCACAGTGGCTGCAATTGATGGGTACAGTGGCTGTGTTTAATGGGCACATTGGTGGCAATTTATGGGTACAGTGGCTGCGTTTGATGGTACAGTGGCTGCGTTTGATGGGCACAGTGGCTGCAATTGATGGTAGAGTGGTGGCAATTTATGGGTACAGTGGGCGGCTGTGTTTGATGGGTACGGCACAGTGTTGGCAATCTATGGGCACAGTGGCAGCGTTTGATTGTATACAGCTTTTCAAAGTTATCTGGCACTTGAACAAAACGAGAGAGAGAGAGAGAGAGAGAGAGAGAGAGAGAGAGAGAGAGAGAGAGAGAGAGAAGAAATACCTTGATTCTTGTGCTGTAGCAGCTGCTGCCGGCCATTCACTGAAATCCTCTCCTCGTGCAGATAGTGGGCGGTGCTGGCTGGCGCCGCACGGGACGAGGCAAAATGGAGCAGCAGCACGGCGTTCTCCTCCTGCTCCTCCCCCTCAGGCACACAGACAGAGCGAGGCTGAGCCAGATGAGTGTGGTGGGCGGCGCGAACGGAGGAGACAGTGACGAGTGACACACAGGGAGGCAGCCATGGCATAGTGCAGCAGCGGCGGCTCAGGGCTCACTCAGCGTCACTCAGTCAGGACACAGGCAGTGAGCGCCCCCCCCGGAGAGCGGAGACACACACACAGAGAGTGAGTCAGTGAGTGACACACAGCTGGCATAGTGCAGCAGCGGCGGCCACCGCTGCTGCAGCTGATGCTGACACAACACAGGCAGTGAGTGAGAGCGGCCCCAGCGGTACTACAGTGCAGCCAGCCTACCGGGATAATTCCCGGTATCCCGGTAGGCCAGTCCGGCCCTGCACACATCTCAGGAGGGATTTTGGTCCACTCATCTTTACAGATCTTCTCTAAATCCTTAAGGTTTCTTGGCTGTCGCTTGGCAACTCGAAGTTTCAGCTCCCTCCTTTAGCAGAGAAACAGCCCCAAAGCATCATGTTTCCACCTCCGTGCTTGACTGTAGGAATGGTGTTCTTGGGGTCATAGTCAGCATTTTTCTTCCTCCAAACACGGTGAGTCGCGTTAATGCCAAAGGGCTCAATTTTGGTCTCATCTGACTACAGCACTTCCTCCCAAACCTTCTCTGAATCATTTATGCCGCGTACACACGGTCGGACTTTGCAGCTACAAAAGTCGGACAGTCTGTCCGACATACTTCCGGCGTACCTTCGGTGGACTTGGGGCAGACTTTCTTACGAACGGACTTGCCCACACACGACCACACAAAAGTACGCCAGTTTAGTACGCTGTGACGTACACCAAGTCCGACGAGACTATAAAACGGAAGTTCAATAGCCCGTACGACACCCTTTGGGCTCCTTCTGCTAATCTCGTGTTTATCTCGTGTTAGTAGAAGTTTGGTGAGAGACGATTCGCGCTTGTGAGACTCGTATTTTTCAGTTCGTTTTAACTGGTGTTCAGTCTGTGCTTGTGAGGTTTGTATCTGCTTTTCAGTGCGTTTGGTCAGTTGGCATTGAGAAATCTTTGTTTTATTGGCCGCTCGTTCCTGATTTTCAGGTCGTTCTTCACAGGCCTTGCTGTTCTTCAGTGCGTTCTGTTTAGTGCGTTCTGACCAGCCGACCGTTTTGAAGCCATGTTACCTGTACGTACTCGTCGTAGAGCTCGTGCATTGTATGTGCTTGGTGCTGTAGTTTATTCTTCAGCCCAAGACCAGTCCATGAACAGGGCGAGGAGGAGTTCATGGACCAAGAATTGGTTGCTTCAGCGTGACCAGTTCTGTCACATGCCTTTGCTCCGTGAGATCCGTGAGAATAATCCTGAGGATTTCAGGAACTTTCTCCGGATGACGGACCCCGTTTTTGATCGTTTGGTGGCTTTGCTGACCCCCTATATCAGCAGGCAGGATACCTGCATGAGGCAAGCCATCACTCCGGAGCAGAGGCTGGTCGCTACCTTGCGGTATTTGGCCACAGGGAGAAGCCTGCAGGACCTTAAGTTCTCGACAGGCATCTCCCCCCAGGCTCTGGGGATCATTATCCCAGAGACCTGTTCTGCCATCATACAGGTCCTGCAGAAGGACTATATTAAGGTAAGCTATTTTTAGTTTATTAGCATCACATGTTCTTTTATGTAATCTTTGATAAAGTAATGTATTTCTTGCTTCAAACACTACTTCCCATCATTGCAATATAGTGTGAATGTCCCCTTTTTATCCTCACACATGCTGGGATTTTTTCCTGTTATTTTTTGTCATGCATGTATAGTTTCCTTCAATAACCTTCCCAGCATGAAGTGATGGGAACATATCCACCTAGTCTACTCATTTTGAATGTATTTTGTTGGAGTGTATTTAGTGTGCTTAGAATTAGCAATTAGCTAGATTTCACAACCCCCCCCCCACCTGAACTCACTCCAAATAGTGTGCTGCTAATTAGCAATTAGCTAGATTTCACAACCCCCCCCCCCACCTGAACTCACTCCAAATAGTGTGCTGCTAATTAGCAATTAGCTAGATTTCACAACCCCCCCCCCCCACCTGAACCCACTCCAAATAGTGTGCTGCTAATTAGCAATTAGCTAGATTTCACAACCCCCCCCCCCCCCACCTGAACTCACTCCAAATAGTGTGCTGCTAATTAGCAATTAGCTAGATTTCACAACCCCCCCCCCCCACCTGAACTCACTCCAAATAGTGTGCTGCTAATTAGCAATTAGCTAGATTTCACAACCCCCCCCCCCCACCTGAACTCACTCCAAATAGTGTGCTGCTAATTAGCAATTAGCTAGATTTCACAACCCCCCCCCCCACCTGAACTCACTCCAAATAGTGTGCTGCTAATTAGCAATTAGCTAGATTTCACAACCCCCCCACCCCCACCCTCGTTAAAATTTGCTTGAATGTTCTGTGGTGTTGATTTGTCTAAAGCAAATCTATGTTGCACTTTGCAAAATGCATGTGCACTCTACAAGTGCATTTGTTCCAGTGCTTTAGTAAATGAGCAGAAGCTCTGCTGATTTCCATCATCAAATCATATGCAAGCCTCAAAGTGTTTTCATTAATTGCCCTTGCATGTGATTGTGTACTGTTTGCAACATGAATGCCTTTTGACATTACCTCATTTACTGTAAGCTGGTTTGCAACTGCACCTGCAGAGTGCGACAACTGCAGTCTTGTAGCCTTTGTTATCCCTAAATTCCTGCGTGTTGTTAAAGTAATTTTTTTTGGGGATTTCACAACCCCCTAAAATGTAATCAATGTTCTATCAGAGGGGGTGAGCAATCTGATAAGTGTGCCTTTTTCCATATTAGTTATTCCAGAAGAATTAAATTATTGAATGTTATACTGATGCTGGGGAATAATGTTTTTAATTGTCTAATTTTCTTGCAATGTTAGCTTCCAAATTAATTGATTTTTGTTTTCTTGTTTGATTCCCCAGTTTCCTTCAACGCCACAGGAATGGCAGACTGTGGCATCCCATTTTGCAAGCCGTTGGGACTTTCCCAATTGTGGAGGGGCTATAGATGGGAAACATGTCCACATTGTGCCACCACCCCATTCGGGGTCATATTATTTTAATTATAAGGGGTTCCACAGTATTGTTTTAATGGCGGTGGTGTCGGCACACTATGATTTTTTATATGTGGACGTGGGGAAGAATGGCCGGATGTCGGATGGAGGAGTATTTGCCCAGACGGAGTTCTGCCAGCGTCTCCAGAGTGGTGGCCTGGGATTGCCACCTGATGAGGATAACGTGGAAGGACTCCCCTTTGTCTTCATTGCCGATGAAGCCTTCGCTCTGAGCAAGCACCTCATGAGGCCATTCCCCCAAAGAACCCTCACCCCGGAGAGGAGGGTTTTTAATTACCGGCTGGCCAGAGCTAGAAGAGTGGTTGAGAATGCGTTTGGAATTCTGGCCAGCCGGTTCCGCCTGTTTCAAACAGCCATTAATTTGGCGGAATACAAACTTAATTTTATAATTTTATCATGCTGCATTCTGCACAACTTTTTAAATAAGCATTCTGCCAATTATATAGGCACAGTTGGGCCTGAGGCCGGACAAATAGAAGCCAACCTTACAGGCCTGGATACTGTCCGTACTGGCTTGGCCCCCCAAAGTTCCCGTCAGGTTAGACAGCAATATGTTGATTATTTTATGGGTAGGGGGGCCATTGCAATGGGCCAGGATATATAATTTTTTTTACAATAAAAAAAATATTGCTGAAATCTGGCATTATATTTATTGCTTGCCTTTCTTTTGGGCTGTCTCCTAGGTTATGGTCGAGCAGTTGTAGTGCCAACTGTATTAGAATTTTAAAAATGTATAAATAAGCTCCATTGCCACTGTAAACAACTTTTTGACAATTATAACCAAACTGATACTGAGCCTTGAAATAACAAACCACACATTTGTTAAAATCCTATAAAAGGAGATGTTTTTATTAATGGTTGGTATGCATTCAGTTCTGCATTTAGTATAAAATGTTCCGAGACAAAAATATAATGGTATCTTAATGATGTAGCAAAATATAATTATATTGAAATATTTCTACCTAATCCACAAAAAAATATTTTGGGCTTTTGGATTTTCAAAAACAGGCTTTGTTTTTGGAAAATCAAGTTTTGTTTTTTTTTAAAAGCAAGTTTTTTATTTTTTTTTTTTTGTTTTTTAAAATCAATTTTTTTTTTTTTTTGGGTTTTTTAACATTAATTTTCTTAATTTTTTTGGTGTTTTCAAATCAATTTTTTTTACTTTTTTTGGTTTTTTAACATTAATTATTTATTCGATTTTTTGGTGTTTTAAAATCAATTTTTTAATTTTTTTTGGTTTTTTAACATTAATTTTCTTAATTTTTTTGGTGTTTTAAAATCAATTTTTTTTACTTTTTTTGGTTTTTTAACATTAATTATTTATTCGATTTTTTGGTGTTTTAAAATCAATTTTTTAATTTTTTTTTGTTTTTTAACATTAATTTTTTGAATTTTTTTTGGGTTTTTTAAAATCACTTTTTTTTTTTTTTTGGGTTTTTTAAAATCACTTTTTTTTTTTTTTTGGGTTTTTTAAAATCACTTTTTTTTTTTTTTTGGGTTATTTAAAATCACTTTTTTTTTTTTTTTTGGGTTTTTTAAAATCACTTTTTTTTTTTTTTTTTGGGTTATTTAAAATCACTTTTTTTTTTTTTTTTTGGGTTTTTTAAAATCACTTTTTTTTTTTTTTTTTGGGTTATTTAAAATCACTTTTTTTTTTTTTTTTTTGGGTTTTTTAAAATCACTTTTTTTTTTTTTTTTGGTTGTTTTTTAGAAAATCAATTTTTATTTTTTTGTGGATTTTTGACAGCCCTCCTTTTTGACATTAGGTTAAACAGCCATTTATGTTATGCCAAAAAAACAAAGAGAAGGCCCAGAATGGGGTCAGCAAAACAGGAAATGAAGGACATGATTGATGTTTTGGGGTTTAAAAAAGGGCATTTAGATTCGACCCAAAACATCAATCATGTCCTTCATTTCCTGCTGCATACGATCCAGCCTATTACGCATTTGATCCATGTCTTGATTCCAGCCCATTATTTGACCAATTAGACGTTGGGCACTTTCCGAGGTGAAATGGTCACTTCTTGTTGTTCCTAAAGTGGAATGAAACCAAAAAATGTCTTTACAAATATGCACACATACATAGTTTACCTTACCAGAAATAAAGCTGTTGTCTCAGACACTGACCTGGTGGGGTGGCCATGTAGCCTAATTCCTCCACATCCTCGGGGGTGTCACTGTTGCTTGAATGAAGCAGATCCCCTAAAATAGAGTAGACAAATTCAATTAAACAAAAGGCAGCCATGCATAGATTAACGTAAGCTGGTGTGTCAGACACTCACCTGGTGGGGTGCCCATGTCGCCCACCTCTCCTTCCTCCACATCGTCAATGGGACTTGGACTGATTGCCCAATCCTGTTTTGCTTGGGGTGGACTGTGTTCTTTTGGTTGGCTGAGTGATTTTTCCCCTATGTGAAACAAAAAATGAGTAATCTAATTAGCACACAGATATTTTAGGACATAATAATTTTCCAACATTTGTAGTGAAGTGGTTTGTGTAGAGTTCCTATTTTAGTTCAATATTTAAAATTATAAAGACATACCGGATAGATAGATATCAATATCTCAAAATATAGTTAATAATCTTTTGATCTCTCTCTATATCTGTAACAAAATCTCTAAATATCTAACTAAATGTAAATCCAAAAAATTAAGAGAATTTCAAATAGATATATATATATATATATATATATATATATATATATATATATATATATATATATATATATATATATATATATATATATATATATATATATTTATATTTTTATATTTATATTTTTATATATTTATATTTTTATATATTTATATTTTTATATATTTATATATTTATATTTATATTTTTATATATTTATATTTATATTTATATTTTTATATATTTATATTTTTATATATTTATATTTTTATATTTTTATATATTTATATTTTTATATATTTATATTTTTATATATTTATATTTATATTTTTATATATTTATATTTATATTTTTATATATTTATATTTATATTTTTATATATTTATATTTATATATTTAGATATAGATATAGATATATATATATATATATAGATATAGATATAGATATATATATATATCTATATCTATATCTATATCTATATCTATATATATATATATATATATATATATATATATATATATATATATTAGATATAGATATATATATATATATATATATATATATATATATATATAGATATATATATATATAGATATATATATATATATAGATATATATATATATATATATATATAGATATAGATAGATAGATAGATAGATATAGATATGGATATGTAACGAGGTTTCTTCAAAGATCGTTTAGAACGATGAACAAAAATCGTATAGAAAGGAAAAGCACATGGAGCAGTATACAAGGTAATAAACACAAGAGAAAAACACGACAAGTACTTACTTTTTTTAAGAACTTTCCGGATACGTCGGTATTGATCCGGCTCCCTGATTTTCAGGTCAGACCATCTTTTGCGCAATTGATCCTTGGAGCGCTGGACCCCAAATGATGCCTGCAAAGTGTCCACGACCTTTGCCATGATTTTGGCCTTGCGCAAATTTGGCCGTGCGTACGGCCCATAATTGCCATCATAGTCGTCTTTGCGAAGAATGGCCACCATCTCCACCATCTCTTTGAAACTCATATTAGAGGCCTTAAATCTAGGCCTCACAGATTTGGTTGACGTTCCAGACGTTCCAGCCTGCGGGCTGTCTCCACTACCTGAGGTCGTCAACATTTCAGGTGTCTCCGCCATTCTTTAACTCCACTACGCGCCGTAACAAAAAAGGGGCGGAGAACATGAGTTCATTTCGAACGTCAGGGGCGGGCGACGCAGGCGGAGTTTCACACATGCGTAGTGTATAAAGGAGGGCCTTTCGCGCGTGTCGTACGTACGTTCTGTGCGTCAAATTAGGGGGCGGAGAACATGAGTTCATTTCGAACGTCAGGGGCGGGCGACGCAGGCGGAGTTTCACACATGCGTAGTGTATAAAGGAGGGCCTTTCGCGCGTGTCGTACGTACGTTCTGTGCGTCAAATTAGGGGGCGGAGAACATGAGTTCATTTCGAACGTCAGGGGCGGGCGACGCAGGCGGAGTTTCACACATGCGTAGTGTATAAAGGAGGGCCTTTCGCGCGTGTCGTACGTACGTTCTGTGCGTCAAATTAGGGGGCGGAGAACATGAGTTCATTTCGAACGTCAGGGGCGGGCGACGCAGGCGGAGTTTCACACATGCGTAGTGTATAAAGGAGGGCCTTTCGCGCGTGTCGTACGTACGTTCTGTGCGTAGGTGATAGTGGACCAGGACGTTCCAAAACGAAGGTAATTTGAGATATATATTTTTTGGGGGGGGGGTTTATGGTCATGACTTTGTAGCAAGCGGCCTATATGGCTTGATAGATTGATGAGGCCTACATAGGGAGAAGATGATGAGGGGTTAGCAGAAACATATAATAAGTTTTTTTGGTCTTGTGACTTTCTCTTTTCCAGATATAATGAATCCCCTATTGAAGGATCCAGAGTTCCTTACTTCTTTTATTTCAAAGTATCGAGAGATGAGGAATTTGTGGGAGGTGAAACACCCTCAGTATTATAACAAGCATGTGAGGAAGTCAACGCTGGAGAGACTTCTGTCCTTTGTCCAGGAGACCATCCCTGGAGCAACAATGGAGACAGTGTACAAGAAAATTGGGGTCTTGAGGAACATGTATAAAAGGGAGCATAGGAAGATCCAGGAATCAAGGAGATCAGGAGCATCAGCAGATGATGTTTATGTACCCAGGCTGTGGTACTACAAACAACTCCGTTTTCTTGATGACCAGAATGAAGCCAGGGCATCACTTTCAACCCTTCCCTCCACCCTTCCCTCCACCCTTCCCTCCACCCCAGCAGAGGCTGATGAGGAGCAAGCTGGGTCTTCCATCCTGGATGAACCGGATATGACCATCTGGAGTCAGGTAAATTATTTTAACAAAGATTTACTGTACTAATATTAATGATGTTAACTGGATGTTATAATTGTCTCAAATAATTTAGCACTCCAAATTGTGTATACATATCAAATGATAGTAGTGACTAAATATGTTTGGCACCTGCTTGAAATAATTAGGGTGTCTGATTAGACTCTTTTATTAAAGAGATGTATTCACATTGAATTTGCTAGTCATGAGAAGCAAACTGTGTGTCATTGATGAACCCAAAAAAAGAAACTAAAACTATTGTCCTTTTTTTATACACAGGATGAGTCCATCCAGGAGGAATGTGGGGAAAGTGGCAGGCAGGAGGAGACCGGGCCCATGGACAGCCTGGAGGAGGCCGGATTCACCATCATCCTGGAGGAGGCTGGGCCCAGTGTCAGGCAGGAGGTGGCTGCTCCCAGTGAGGTGGCTGGGCCAAGTGAGGTGGCTGGGCCAAGTGAGGTGGCTGGGCCAAGTGAGGTGGCTGGGCCAAGTGAGGTGGCTGGGCCCAGTAGGAGCCTCACCCAATCCCAAGTGCCTCCCCTCCACCTTCCCAAAAAAAGGGCCAGGAAGGGGATGGTCACACAGGACGCGTCCCTGCGCCTCATGCAACAGGCCACCCGTTTTTTAACAAGCCCCCCCGAAGCGGAAGAAGCCTATGGCTGCTACTTAGCCAGCAGGCTTCTTCAGATGGATTGGGAGCAGCGCCTCATTTGTGAGCGCCTATTTGGGGAAACAATCCATAAGGGGCTGCAGGGCACGCTAACCAAAAACACCCAACTACATGAGGCAGCCCCCCCCCCTCCTCCTCCTCCTCCTCCTCCTCCTCCTCCTCCTCCTCCTGCCACAACTGAAACACCAGAGCCACAGCCTCAAAAGAAGGCTACAGGGAAGGCTACAGGGAAGGCTACAGGGAAGGCTGCAGGGAAGGCTGCAGGGCAGCGTGGAGGAAAGGCTGCAGGGAAGAGAAGAAAGTGATGACCTGGGTTCAGTCTGGTCTGACAGAAGACGCAGGCTGTTGTAGTACCACAGTCTGGGGACATCTAGATCATCTGCTGGTGCTGTTGATCTCTGGGATTCTTGGACCAGATTGTGCTCCCTCTTATATGGACTCCTCAAGATCCCAATTTTCTTGTACACCGACTTTTTCCAGCGTTGACTTCCTCTTTATTTTATTTTGACCATGAATAAATGGATCTTTTTTGAGTTTAGCAAAAGACTTTTATGTGTTTTCTTTTAAATCATTGATTTTACACACAATGTTAAATTAACAAGGGACAACAATCTGATTGAGTTTTAAAAAAACACACCAAAAATACATTACTAATGTTAAGAATGTTCAAGTGGTAAGTCTTGAAAAAAAAATATATACATAAACAAAAACGGTGCTTTGGGTTAACTTTATCTAAA
Organism: Lithobates clamitans; assembly: GCA_037952925.1. Taxonomy (NCBI): domain Eukaryota; kingdom Metazoa; phylum Chordata; class Amphibia; order Anura; family Ranidae; genus Lithobates; species Lithobates clamitans. The sequence goes on along the minus strand of JBBGZY010000293.1, from coordinate 1,304,864 downwards.
AATTAAAAAATAATCACTAGAAAAAAAAAAAAAAAGAATAATGGGTTCTTTGTGGTAACTTTACAAACCTAAAAAAAAAAAAAAATAAAAGGGAAAAAGTATTATTAGTATGGAAACATTGTTTATAAAAAGCATACTATATCATTCATGAGATCAAAGAGAAAAAGAATTCAGAAATCAGTTTGGGAGAACTCTGATTATGAACAGCAAAACACCTTCGTTCTTTAGAGCATTCGTAAAGAAGAAATAAAATGCGCTGCATTCAACGATCACAGATTTTGCAGCGTGATGAATGTGCTACCTACAATACGAACACTAGTTTTACTAGACCGAGTGCTTCCGTTTAGTTTTTGCTTATGAGCATGCGTCGTTTTTTTGTCCGTAGGACTAGCATACAGACGAGCGGACTTCGGGGTCCGTCGTAGTTACGACGTAAAGATTTGAAGCATGTTTCAAATCTAAAGTACGTCGGATTTGAGGCTAAAAAAGTACGTTGAAAGTCCGAAGCAGCCCACACACGATCGGATTACCAGCCAGCTTTAGTCCGTCAGCGTCCGTTGGACTTTTGTAGACGAAAAGTCCGACCGTGTGTACGCGGCATTAGATTTTCATTGGCATGACTTCTTGAGGAGGGGGACTCACCATGTTTTGAGGAAGAAAAATGCTGACTATGATCCTAAGAATACCATCCCTACAGTCAAGCACAGAGGTGGAAACATTATGCTTTGGGGCTGTATCTCTGCTAAAGGTACAGACCAACTTTGCCACATTAAGGGGCCAATGGATGGCAACATGTATTGTAAAATCTTGGATGAGAACCCTCTTCCCTCAGCCAGAACACTGAAGATGGGTCATGGATGAGTCTTAAAGCATAATAATGACCCAAAACATACCGCCAAGACAAAAAAGGAGTGGCTCAAGAATAAGCACATTAAGGTCATGGAGTGGCCTAGCCAGTCTCCAGTCCTTAATCCCATAGAAAATGTATGGAGGGAGCTGAAACTTTGAGTTGCCAAGCGACAGCCAAGAAACCCTAATGCCGCGTACACATGATCAGAATTTCCAACAACAAATGTTCGATGTGAGCTTGTTGTCGGAAATTCCATTTGTGCGACCGTGTGTATGCAAGACAAGTTTGAGCCAACATCCGTCGGAAATAAATCCAGAATTGTGTTGTCGGAATGTCCGATCGTGTGTACGCGGCATAAGGATTTAGAGAAGATCTGTAAAGAAGAGAGGACCAAAATGAGATGTGTGCAAACCTGGTCACTAACTACAAGAAACGTCTGACCTCTACGCTTGCCAACAAGGGTTTTTCCATCAAGTACTAAGTCATGTTTTGCTTGGGGATCAAATACTTATTTTACTCACTAAAAACAAGTAAAAAGGTGCAAAGCAGGTATACCTCACATAACAGATCCTAAATAGTCCAATGGCAGGGTTGGTGTATATAGATGTATATAGATGTATATACAGGAGGAAGTCAATCAGGGCTGCCACCAAAAAAAGACCAGAAGCAAGGTCCAATAGGCTGAGGAAGATAAAACAAGGAAGAGGGGCGCCTCTGAGTATATATCAATAAGTATTTATTTACAACAAACAATATCCACTCACATGGAAGACTGTAGTATTGCGTTCCGGTGCATCTCTGAGTAGAGGAGAGGCTGGAGGACCACAAGTCTCAGCAAGTCCGTGCAGTGCTGGTCACACATCAGGTCCTGGCAGGGATGGATGGTGGTGGCAGAACACGGTGGGAGCCCATCTATCCGGAAGTGCCATCTGGAGACCCGAGGGAGCTCCCACTGTGTTCTGCCACCACCATCCATCCCTGCCAGGACCTGATGTGTGACCAGCACTGCACGGACTTGCTGAGACTTGTGGTCCTCCAGCCTCTCCTCTACTCAGAGATGCACCGGAACGCAATACTACAGTCTTCCATGTGAGTGGATATTGTTTGTTGTAAATAAATACTTATTGATATATACTCAGAGGCGCCCCTCTTCCTTGTTTTATTTTACTCACTGAACTGCAACTCAATTTATAAAATTGGTATCCTGTTTTTTCTGGATTTATGGTTAATATTCTGTCTCTATCATTTAAAATACACCTATGATAACAATTATAGACCCTTCATTTCTTTGTAAGTGGGCAAACTTACAAAATCTGCAGGGGATCAAATAATTATTTTCCCCACTGTATATACAGTATCTCACAAAAGTGAGTACACCCCTCATTTTTTTGTAAAGAATTTATTATATCTTTTCATATGACAACACTGAAGAAATGACACTTTGCTACAATGTAAAGTAGTGAGTGTACAGCTTGTATAACAGTGTAAATTTGCTGTCCCCTCAAAATAACTCAACACACAGCCATTAATGTCTAAACCGCTGGCAACAAAAATGAGTACACCCTTAAGTGAAAATGTCCAAATTGGGCCCAATTAGCCATTTTCCCTCCCCGGTGTCATGTGACTCGTTAGTGTTACATGGTCTCAGGTGTGAATGGGGAGCAGGCGTGTTACAGTTGGTGTTAAAACAAAGACTTGGGGTCACACCCTAACAATGCATTATAATAAAGATGTTGCTGCTATAAGACCATACAAACAGAACAAGAGATTACAGCACACACATGCAAAAATGACATTGAATCCTGCAAGGCTATTAAAAGCACCTGATCAAAAATATGGGGATTTGGTGATACCATATGGCCATATAATGCTTAAGCCCACTACTGCGTCAAAGTGCCCCATTTTCAGTGGGTCCTACACTAATCATAGAATGAAAGATCCTGGCTCTCAACCATGGGAGAACTACACTCCTCTTTGTGGGAGAACTACAAGGACTCCTCCTGTACCTCAGGCGGACACTGATTAAAGGTAATGATGGGAGGATGGGGTGCTTCAGCCCAAGGGATCTAGTCAGGACCCATAAAACAGACAAACAAAGACTTGGGGGCACACCCTAGCAATGAATTACAATCAAGATGTTGCTGCTATAAGACCAAACAGAAGAAGAGCTTACAGTGCACACATGCAAAAATGACATTCAATCCTCGGTGTTATAGCTCTCACTCTCTCATAATGGTCACTGGAAGTTCAACATGGCACCTCACGGCAAAGAACTCTCTGAGGATCTGAAAAAAGAATTGTTGCTCTACCTTAAGGTGGCCCAGGCTATAAGAAGATTGCCAAGACCCTGAATCATATCCAGAGGTTGTCTTTGGGAAATAGACGTATGAGTGCTGCCAGCATTGCTGCAGAGGTTGAAGGGGTGGGGGGTCAACCTGTCAGTGTAGAAAACCATGAATCAGACCGAGACAGAAGTACAGTTAAATCACACTTGTTTAATAATAACAGTAAATAGAACAAACATAGTCAAAACATAGCCAAAGTTTGGTAGCCAGGAACGGATAGTCAGAGAAGCCAGAAAGTCAGCAAGCAAGGAATCAGCGTAGTGGAGCAGCAAGCAGGATCTAGAGCCAGAATGAATGTCAGCAAAGCAAGTCTTTAACAGGAGCACAGGAGAAAGTCTCTGTGATGTTGACCAAGGCAAAGTCAGAGATCATCTGGGCTGGATGGCTTAAGTAAGCAGGACTGACGAGCAGGATATCATCAACAGGTGAGTCACTGTGGAGAGATAGGAGCTGGCAATTAGCTGACAGCTGAGTGGCCAGCTCAGAGAAGGGCTGAGCCCAGCCTTGACAGTCAGTGCTCAGACCATAAGCTGCATCAAATTGCATGGCTGTCATCCCAGAAGGAAGCCTCATCTAAAGATGATGCACAAGAAAGCCAGCAAACAGTTTGCTGAAGACAAGCAGACTAAGGACATGGACTACTGGAACCATGTCCTGTGGTCTGATGAGACCAAGATGAACGTATTTGGTTCAGATGGTGTCACGTGTGTGTGGTGGCAACCAGGTGAGGAGTACAAAGACAAGTGTGTCTTGCCTACATTCAAGCATGGTGGTGGGAGTGTCATGGTCTGGGGCTGAGTGCTGCCAGCACTGGGGAGCTACAGTAGCATACTACAGTATGTCTCTTCTACAATCATTTCTTGTTAGCTTCTTCCTCTTTTGAATATACTGTACACTGCATGTGCAGCTCAGTGTACATTCTTGGTACATAGTCATATTCGGTCAATGTCATTGGCATTGCCATGTGGCCATATTAACCACTTGCTTACTGGGCACCTAAACCCCCCTCCTGCCCAGACCAATTTTCAGCTTTTAGCGCTGTCACGCTTTGAATGACAATTGCGCGGTCATACAACACTGTACCCAAATGAAATTTTTATCATTTTTTTCCCCACAAATAGAGCTTTCTTTTGGTGGTATTTGATCACCTCTGGGTTTTTTTATTTTTTGTTAAAAAAATTAAAAAAGACCAAATTTTTTTAACAAAAATATAAAACCGTTTTATATTTTGTTAATAAAGTTTGCAAACAGGTAATTTTTCTCCTTCATTGATGTACGCTGATGAGGCTACACTGATGGGCACTGATGAGCAGCGATAGGCTGCATTGATGGACACTGATAAGGCGACACTGATGGGCACTGAAAAGGTGGCACTGATGGGCACTAATAGGCAGCACTGGTGGGCACAGATGAGGTGGCACTGGTGGGCACTGATGGGCATTGATAGGTGGCACTGAAGGGCACTAATAGGTGGCACTGATAGCTGGCACTGATAGGTGGCAGTGATGGGCACTGATGGGTGGCAGTGATGGGCACTGACCGGCACTGGTAGGTGACACTGATAAGCAGAACTGCTAGGTGGCACTGATGAAGCACTGATTGGCACCACTTGTGGGCTTTGATAGGTGGCACTTGTGGGCATTGATAGGTGGCACTGATGTACTGGTGGGCACTAATTGGTGAGCACTGTGGGCACTGATTGGTGGGCAATGTGGGCACTGATTCGTGGCACTGGCAGGCGGTACTTGTGGGCACATATGAGGCGGCTTCACCTCTCCCTGCTCGGGACCGATGTCCCTTCAACAGAGGCCAGTGATCGGCTTTTTTTTCTCCTCACACTGTCAGCTCGTGGGCATTGATAGGTGGCACTGATGTACTGGTGGGCACTGATTGGTGGGCACTGTGGGCATTGATTCGTGGCACTGGCAGGCGGTACTTGTGGGCATATATGAGGCGGCTTCGCCTCTCCCTGCTCGGGACCGATGTCCCTTCAACAGAGGCCAGTGTTTGGCTTTTTTTTCTCCTCACACTGTCAGCTCGTGGGCATTGATAGGTGGCACTGATGTACTGGTGGGCACTGATTGGTGGGCACTGTGGGCATTGATTCGTGGCACTGGCAGGCGGTAATTGTGCACATATATGAAGCGGCTTCGCCTCTTCCTGCTCGGGACCGATGTCCCTTCAACAGTGGCCAGTGTTTGGCTTTTTTTTCCCCATACGCTGTCAGCGGGAGAAGAAAAAAGTAAACAATTATTACCGATCTTCTGTTTACATCACGTGATCAGCTGTCATTGGCTGACAGCTGATCACGTGGTAAGGGGCCGGGATCGACCCCTTATTCCGATTTGTGATCACCCGAGTCTCATTGACCCGGGTGATCACAGCGTGCGGCATGCGCGTCCTTCAGGGGGCCGTGGCCAGCTTGCGAAGGGAAGGACGTCTATTGACGCCCTCCCGGCAAAGCAGATCTGCGCTGTAGCCATCTTTTGGCTTTAGTGCGGATCTGAAGGAGTTAGGTCAATGACATCAGGAGCATCCCCACCTTATTGTGTATGTAGAGATACCCCGCAGGGGCTGCTTAAGTATGTTCAGTCCGTTACTCTGCCTCTCAACCCTAATAACAGCCTCAGCCCCCTCTGGCACACCTGGCAATAGTGTAAGTGCAATGACCAATGAGAAATACACACGTTATGATAAAACAAAGAAATTGTCTTTACTGCAATATTTCCATGGAAGGATAACAGACAGTAACAGTATATATTCAAGTAATCAACTAGAGAGCAATAACTGAGATTTAAGAGCAATATACCTCTCAATCCTATATTCAGGCTGCTTTCAGGGGATTCCAAACATGAGAATGTCTGCAAGAGCAGAGGCACACTTTAATGGTAAATAAAGCACAATATAGCACTTCAAATTTAGATTGGTAACCTTTACTCAGATTGGCTCTATGAGTCCAGGCAGGAGGAGAGCAGAGGAATGACTCCCTTTGTGTCAGGCCTCTCGCTTCTCTCCTCTGACACCACAGGCCCAACTTTAAACACTTATTCAAGTCAACAAGTAATGGCTTAAATTTATAAACTGTCCCCCACACCCAATACATATACAGAGCCCTGAATATGTGTGTATGGATCCGTTTGGCCCTAACAGCTTCAGTCCTTTTTAAAGAAAAGATAAGCTTTGGTGTCTTCAGCTAGCCACTTTCGTTGGTGTACTTTAACTCCTGGGTAACAGGGCAAACAACATAACTGGCCCAGATTATCAAGTAAAACAGACAGGATTTTGTTCAACAAGGTGAGAGGACAATGGTGTCTGTATACAGTGTCCCAGAAATGGGTAGCCTTATCCTTTATCCCTGTGGTACTACAAGTGTCAGCAAGATGACTACCAGCAACGATTTCTGTATACAGTGTTCAAACAACTTTCTGTAGTGCAGTGTCTCTGTTCCCTGCAGACGGGCAAAAATGCCCTCCCACCACATCCTGCGATCAAGGCCCAAACGAATGTCCCGGAACAGACAGGCTCTCTTAGCAACTGGACTGGTCACCTCACACTGGGACAATTCTCCATCGGTGCAGATGCGCCTCGATATTCACCTGGGATCCCCCTCTCTCAGGCTGGATGTCCCGACTGGCGGCGGAGGCCGGAATCACGCAGAAAGATCATCTGAGAGACAGCACCTCTCCCTCAGGTCTGGTCTTTTTATTCCCTCATGGCTGACTGAACTATCCCCTCAGGACGCAAAATGGAGTCTTTAGTTTCTTGCCAGCAGAGCCTGCTTGGATTTGTATTTCTCTCTGTATACCAGTCTATGTTTTGTGGTGGAACTGCATGTCCCAGAATCCATTGCAGCTCTCTCTGCAGTTCAGTACAGTCTCTCCCATTGGCTGCTGTAACTGTGTCTTTAATTGTTTTTCTTCTTCCGGCCAATAGGGGCACAAGAGAGGCTACTGAATGCACAGCTCTGTGTGTGTCAGCTCACATTACATTACTTAGTCAGTGAAAACAGGAAGGGGAAGGTGAAAAATCCCTTGCAGCTGCTGGCAGGCAGCTCTCCCTAACTCAAGCTGGAAAGCCTGTGTACATTGTTCCAGCCAGCTTGGATCGTGGGTTATAGACTGAGACACCTGCTACATGTATATGCAGTTGCGGGGCACGGAATGCCCTGACCGCATTTGATTGCCCCGGCGAGGATGTGATCATGTGACAGCTTCCAACAGGTTCTGTGAAAATTGGTTTGGATTGAGTTCAAATGCAACCAAGCTCACCACTGACTGTAAGCAGTAACGACACTCTACCCACTGGATTAGCCACCACATTTTCACCATGTAACACTCTTTGATAGATAAAGTTCCTCCTTGGTGCTCCAACTTAGAATTCAATTTTATTCCTCCTGGGCAAAAACACTGGCCAGCTAGTGCAAGCTTCAGGCTCCAGCCTTGAGCCTATCTTTCTTATGCCCTGTACACACGGGTGGACTTTTCGGCATCAAAGGTGCGACGGTCTTTCCGACGGACTTTCGACTGAGTTACGACGGACTTTCTAACAAACGGACTTGCCTACACGCGATCACACCAAAGTTCGACGTATTTGTACGTGATGACGTACGACCAGACTAAAATAAGGAAGTTGAAAGCCAGTAGCCAATAGCTGCCCTAGCATCGGTTTTAGTCCTTCGGACTAGCATACAGACGAGCGGACTTTTCGACCGAACTCGAGTCCGTTGGAAAGATTTGAAACATGTTCCAAATCTAAAGTCCATCTGATTTTCGACCGAAAAAGTCCGCTGCAGGTCTGATGAAGCCCACACATGGTCGGATTGTCTGACAGATTTGTTCCGTCGGACCAGTCCAGTCAAAAAGTCTGCCCGTGTGTACAGGGCATTAGGCACATGTGTCCCCCAGGTGGCTGGCCTGGGAGGTAAGGAACAACAGCACATATGTCCTTCCCAGACAAAACTTGGGAGGCAAGAAAGCTTTCAGAAGGTGCTACTCTTCCCTAGCATGCACCACTAGCCATAGACCCCCTAGCAGTTAGCCAGAGAGAAATAAATATGCATAACTCAGGCTACTGGATCTTCCTACAGTATTAACAGGAACAATCCCAGGCAGCAGGCAGAAGCAAACAATAGCCTAAACTTGGTGGAAAACCTGTAGAAAGCAGAGCTATCAATTCAGGCTGAGGCTCACTACAGCCCAGCAGCACTCAATTTAGAATAGGGACACTACTGCTACTGGCAGGGGCCCTACACCGAACTCCAGACTTTATTTCATTTTGCATGAAGTTAGGAAGGGTCAGGTTCTCAGGTTGTTTTTTTTTTTTTTGCAATTTGTGCCCTTGTTGGGGAGACTTTCACTCATTTCCTTTCAGGAGAAGAAACAATAGTAAATCTCCCCAGTGGGGACACAAACACATTTTTTGATAAAAGTGAGGAAGGATTTGAACTAAAAATGTTCATTATTTTTCTCTATACATTCCGTTGACACCCTGGTGAATCCATCACCCTCCCAATTCTTGTATGATGGTCATAGGCACAGAAAGTGAAGGAATATCCAATAGGATCACATACATCAAATTTCTGACTATATTATGGCCCGCCCCACGCCGATGAAGTCCCGCCCATAGGACGTAACGCGTACGGGGGTTAGGAGCGTGTGACGTCACCCGCGGTCATCCGACAGACACGATCACAAGCCCGCTGGCCGGCACTCGGATCGGAGTGCCGGTTTCATGTGAGTGATATTGATGTCCTTTTTTAGTCTTCATCAATTTTAATAAATTATATACGGAGAACACTATGGTTTGTTGTTTTCTATTTTCATATTCATCATCTGCCTTACATTGAGTATTGTGAGCTGAAGGAGGTGAAGGAGTATCATACAGATTGATCCATTCAATCCTATAAGCGGTGTGACCTGTTTCAGGTCGAATATCTGAGGTGAGGGGCCATCTAAGAACGGTGGAGGGATAAAGTCACCATCCAGATACTTATTGTCACCGGTGGTTCCTGCTCTTCTATTCTGCTACCACACTATAATTTTATTAGTTGTTTATGGATTTTTATTTGCGCAGCACTTTCCATTTATATATATTATGGCAGCATACCAACAGAATAAAGGGAGACAAAGTCAAGTAACTATGGTCGGCGTTCAACAACAATTTTCTGTTGTTTAGTAGAGCGAGGAATGGTTACATAGTTGGTGAGGTTGAGTAGTCCATCCAGTTCAGCCTGTGTGGGTGTGTGTTTATGTTAGTATCATTTCCCATATTCCTGTATATTGTGTTCGCTAAGATGCCCATCTAGAAGTTTTTTGAAATTTTCAATACCCCACCGCAGACACCATCCACTGTGGAAGAAAGTTCCACATCCTTACAGCTCTGACAGTAAAAAAAACCCCTTACACAGTTTATCCACTTGCCGACCTCTGCAAACCAATATACGTCGCCACAATGGCAGTGGTGGGCAAATGAGCGTACCTGTACGTCCCCTTTAAGAGGCGGGGATAGCAGGCGCAGCAGCACACGCGTGTCCATGCCCGTGGGACCGGCGGACTCAATGTCCGCCGGTCTCCTGGCGATCATGTCACAGAGCCTCAGAATGGGGAAGTGCCTATGTAAACAAGGCATTTCCCCGTTCTGTCTTGTGTCATGACAGAGATCACTGCTCTCTGTCATCGGGAGCAGTGATCGCTGTCATGTGACTAGTAGCCCATCCCCACCACAGTTAGAATCACTCCCTAGGACACACTTAACCCCTTCATCGACCCCTAGTGGTTAATCCCTTTACTGCCTGTGTCATTTACACAGTAATCAGTGCATTTTTATAGCACTGATCGATGTATAAATGACAATGTTTGCAAAATAGTGTCAAAAGTGTCCGATGTAGCCGCCATAATGTCACAGTCCCGATAAAAATCGCAGATCACCGCCATTACTAATAAAAAAAATTAATAATAAAAATGCCATAAAACGATCCCCTATTTTGTAGATGCTATAACTTTTGCGCAAACCAATCAATATACGCTTATTGCAATTTTTTTTTTACCAAAAATATGTTGAAGAATACATATCGGCCTAAACTGAGGAAACAAAATATTTTTTTTATATATTTTTGGGGATATTTATTATAGCAAAAAGTAAAAAAATATTGCGTTATTTTCAAAAATGTCGCTCTTTTTTTGTTTATAGCGCAAAAAATAAAAACCACAGAGGTGATCAAATACCACCAAAAGAAAGCTCTATTTGTGGAAAAAAAAAGAAAGTCAATTTTGTTTGGGTGTAACATCGCGCGACCGCGCAATTGTCAGTTAAAGCGACGCAGTGCCGAGCCGCAAAAAGTGCTCTGGTCAGGAAGGGGGTCAAATGGAAAATGTTCCGGGGCTGAAGCTGTTAAGGTCAAACTGCTTCTCCTCCAACTTCATTGAGTGGCCACATGTCCCTGTATATTGTCTTAGGTGACCTGAGTGACCTGAGTCTGAATAGCCTCCTACCTATGCTACAATCACCATTAAGATATTTGTGTATCATCATCATCATATCCCCTCTTAAGCGTCTCTTCTCCAGAGAGAATAATGTTTAATGTTTGTAGTCATTCCTCGTAACCAAGATCCTCTAGCCCCCTTATTTGCTGTGTTGCCCAGACAAAAATAAAGACCTGACAAAATGTAATTCTTTCCCATTTTATCCAAATAAAGTGGTTAACCTTCACATATGCCCAGTGAAGTGACTGGGTTCAGGTGATACACAAAGATGGAAACAATCCTCCTACACAAGTTGTACCTGTTTATCTACAGCCGCCTTTCCCCTACATCCATTCAAAGTGGAGAATTTACATAGGATCGCTCAGCTCTGAAAAGCAGGGGGCGGAGAGTTAAAGTTACATCAATGAGGAGAGCTCTGAGAGCTGATTGGAGGGAAGGGACACAACCCCCTTCACACAGCACACAGGAACAGAGCTGAGGCTGTCAATCAGCTGGAGATCCCTACCCTGTTACCTTTCTTCTCTTGGTGTCAGGAAAACTTGTCAGGAGTGACTGATAGCAGAGGAACGAAGCAGAAGACATGACACTTAGTGCTCTGGATTGAGACAAGTAAACACCATAGAGGGATATGCTTTCTTCATATTTCATGTCTGAGGTTTACAACCACTTTAAGTTAGGTTTTAGAAGATCGACCCTATAAAATAGGGGTCTCCAAACTTTCTAAACAAAGGGCCAGTTTACTGTCCTCCAGACGTTCCGGGGGGGGGGGGGGGGGGGCAGACTGTGGCTATTGGGAGTAGAAATAGTCCTGGCATCAATGGGAGTAAACAATGCATCTTTCCTAAATGAAAAATTGCGCTGCGCTTAGGTGTGTGTCAGGGGAGGGGCCAGGACGGAGCGGACAGCACAGAGCTGGGTTGTGAGAATCCGATACCCCGCAGCACGCCAATCAGCGATTTTAGACCTATATTGTATGGTGCACAGAAGCACCTGTAAAATGTGAGTACCCCATTGTGGGGATTGGGTATATTTTTAATAAAAAATTGTTTGGCGGTATTACACTATATAGTCTTTTTATTTTCTGGTATGATGCCTATGGAGCCGTAGAGAGCCTGATTGGAGGTCGTTTGTTACTAGCTACACAGAGCGCGGGGGTGGCTCCACAGCGTGATTTGACGCAGCTGAACACTGTTTCACACGCTCTAAGGTGAGCGCAACCACTTTGGGGGTCACTGAGGCACATCACGGCATGTTTTATGACACCTTGACTCAGCACGTTGGATTAATCGGATATTTATTTACCTTTTGAACACTTTATGCACAGAATCTCCCTTTTGGAACTTTTTCTGGACACTGTTATACAAAGTTTTTTTTTGGATGACTTTTCACTATTAGGGATTATACTGTTTATTTAAATATCACCTGTCACTTATGAATGTAATTTAAGTATTGCATGTTACACTTTGTGTAGAGTATTGCAAATAGTGCACGTCTTTTTTCATTTGTTTATTTCATGCAGAGTATTGATTAATAGGTGTTTTTTTCACTTTTGATTATTTTTGTTTATTCATTCTATGTACACAGAGTACATTATAGGTTGAGACAACCCTATTATTTGCACATCACACTTTTAGAAATAGTGTCCCATCCTTGGTGCCAGTGGGAGAAATAGTGGCCCATATTTGGTGTCAGTTTGAGGAATAGTGCCCCACTGTTGGAGTCAATGGGACAAAATAGTGCTCCATTGTCAATCTCAGTAGTAAGAATTATTCCCCATGTTGGTGTCAGTGGGAGGAATAGCATCCCAATGTTGGTGTCAGTGGGAGGAATAGTGCCCTATAGTTGGTGTCAGTGGCAGGAATAGTGTCCCAATATTGGTGTCAGTGGGAGGAATAATGTCCCAATGTGTGTGTGTCAGTGGGATAAATAGTATCCCAATATTGGTACCAGTAGGAGGAATAGTGTACCAATGTGTGTGTGTCAGTGGGATAAATAGTGTCCCAATGTTGGTGTCAGTGGGGGGAATAATGTCCCAATATTGGTGTCAGTGGGAGGAATAGTGTCCCAATATTGGTGTCAGTGGGGGGAATAGTGTCCCAATATTGGTGTCAGGGGGAGGAATAGTGTCCCAATGTTAGTGCCAGTGGGCGGAAAAGTGTCCCAATGTTGGTGTCAGTGGGAGGAATAGTGTTCCAATGTTGGTGTCAGAGGGAGGAAAAGTGTCCCAATGTTGGTGTCAGTGGGAGGAATAGTGCCTCAATGTTGGTGTCAGTGAGAGGTATAGTGTCTCAATATTTGTGTCATTGGGAGGAATAGTGTCTCAATGTTGGTGTCAGTGGGAGAAATAGTGTCTTGATGTTGGTGTCAGTGGGAGGTATAATGTCTCAATGTTGGTGCCAGTGGGAGGTATAGTGTCCCAATGTTGGTGTCACTGGGAGGAATAGTGTCTCAATGTTGGTGTCAGTGGGAGGAATGGTGTCCCAATATTGGTGTCAGTGGGAGGAATGGTGTCCCAATGTTGGTGTCAGTGGGAGGAAAAGTGTCCCAATATTGGTGTCAGTGGGAGGAATGGTGTCCCAATGTTGGTGCCAGTGGGAGTTATAGTGTCCCAATATTTGTGTCACTGGGAGGAATAGTGTCTCAATGTTGGTGTCAGTGGGAGGAATGGTGTCCCAATATTGGTGTCAGTGGGAGGAAAAGTGTCCCAATATTGGTGTCAGTGGGAGGAATAGTGTCCCAATGTTGGTGTCAGTGGCAGAAATAGTGTCCCAATATTGGTGTTATTGGGAAGAATAGTGTCCCACTGTTGGTGTCAGTGGGAAGAATAGTGTCCCAATATTGGTGTCAGTGGGAGGAATAGTGTCTTTTAGTAGTGAAGGAAATGTGTCTACAGGGCCAGATAAAGGCAAGCAAAGGGACGCAGTTTGGAGACCACTGCTATGAAATCACGACAACTACAGATGGACCAATACTTAGATCACAAAGCCCTGTGGCAAAATCGAAGGAGCCAACCGTAGCAAGAGCGAGTAATTGAAATTAGAGGAGAGCGGCACTTGGCGGGTTAAAGTGGCAGGCCGAAACCCCAGCAAAGTGGCTTAATGGAAGTGACACATTAGGTCAGCGGAGACGTTGTAGAACATATTAAAGGTTGCAAGGTGCAGGGACACGCTGGTGTTGTGGCGTGTCTCCCGCCGGTCCCCGTGTCCCTCTCTGGGGATCCCAGCTGCCTGTTTGGCAGATTAACACTCAGCAATCTCTGCTTGCAGGTTACACAAGTAGCTGATACAGGGGGGAGAGATGGCGGCAGCTATTAATCATACGACCTTTACAAGGGAACAGAAATCCGATCAGCAGCCGCTGACTCCAGAGGAAAAGATATTAAACAGAAGCACAGACGGCTGAGACTGAGGGAGAGTAGGGAAGGGGGGGAAGTGCCAGAGAGGCGAGCGGCGGGAGGGGGGACATGGCAGGGGGGGGGGGTAGACAGCAGGTAAGATGAGAGAGAGTTGATGGAGTGAATGAATATAAATTTTATACAGCACTGCAAAGATCAAGGCCTTTTACCGCCTGTACTACACGATGGCCCCTTTGGTAGCTCAGCATCCTGCAAATCCTACATGAGCAGCTAAGGAGGTCAATTGGCCCTCCAGTCACATAGTAATAATCATTTTATTACATCTCCCCCTCCTCCGAGACGAGCTTAGGAAAAAAGAGACAAAAGCGAAAATAATGTCGTCGCCGTCTCGTATTGGCCGTGAAAGATTCATGGTGTCATCTTTATCCTTGTTGCACTGAACATATGCATATCAGGTGCCTGGCTTTACAGCATATGTTCAGATTAATTTACTGATATGTATGCTGGCAGAGGCTGGCAGCAAGATCCTGCGTAAAAGACACATCTAACGGACACAACGGCCTGGCAGAAGCAGTATAGGCAAGAAGTTGTGCCCCTGTTTTGATGCCCCCCTCGACCACCCACCTAAATCTAAAAATGCAGTTGTTCAGGTCTGTACCAGGGGCAGCTCCAGCACAAATTTTTTGGGGGTGCTGTGCAGGTGCTGGAAGAAAAAGCGAGGGTGCGAAGCCAGTGCAGATCTGAGGCGTGCGCCATTTACACAAATTTCAAAGTGCAGTATTCAGACTTGTGCTACACACAAAGTGCAAGTTTATGGTGTGCGCTACACACACAATGCAGGGTTCAGGAGTGCGCTACACACACACACACAATGCAGAGTTCAAGAGAGCGCTAGGCACACACAATGCAGGGTTCAGGAGTGCGCTGCACACACAATGCAGGGTTCAGGAGTGCGCTACGCACACACAATGCAGGATTCAGGAGTGCGCTACACACACACAATGCAGGGTTCAGGAGTGCACTACACACACACAATGCAGGGTTCAGGAGTGTGCTACACACACACAATGCAGGGTTCAGGAGTGCGATACACACACACAATGCAGGGTTCAGGACTGCGATACACACACACAATGCAGGGTTCAGGAGTGGCAAAATTTGTGTTTGTGGGTGTGGCTAAAACGGGTGTGGCCAAATGTGAGTGATTCCTCCAGACCTATAGTTTGTACTGTGACATCTTTCACTCTTTGTATATGCTAAAAAGAGCCTGGAGGTACACTGAAGAGATCGTGAAGTAAAATAAGTTCCACTGAGGCCAACAATTAAAGCCCCCAGCATATGTCAGGGCCAGCAATAACCTCAAGCCAGTAGGGTAGTTAAGTATAAAAAGTCAACAGCCACAAAAAGAAGCCAGAGAACCATCTAAAAACGTTGCCACAAATTGAAAACAGGCCATGCAGTCAGGCACATTGACCCATACCCAAAAAAAACTACAAAATGTGCTAAAGCTAATTATCACCACAATGTACACCACAATAATTCAAAGAAAGCAGTAAAAGTATAAAAAATATCAAGAAATAATATATAAATTAAACATGTGATAAAAACGATAAAAGTGTAATCTGTGCTTACATATAAAGCGTAATGTGCAACACAAGTGTCCCCTATTAGAATTTCACATCAACAAAGTTTATTAGAATTGTCTGCAAGCAGAGTGAATCCTCTGCAAGCTATCAGCAGCTACTTCCGTGCACCATCACCCACTGGATGAGAACTCAGCCTGCGGACACATCGGACATTTTTAACACTATTTTGGGACCATTGTCATTTATACAGCGATCAGTGCTATAAAAATGCACAGATTATTGTGTAAATGACACTGGCAGGTAAGGGGTTAAACACTAGGGGGCAATCAAGGGGTTAAGTGTGTCCTAGGGAGTGATTCTAACTGTGGGGGGGGGGTGGGCTACCACTGACATGACAGCGATCACTGCTCCCAATGACAGGGAGCAGTAGATCCCTGTCATGTCACTAGGCAGAATGGGGAAATGCCTTGTCTCCCCGTTCTGCGACTCCGTGACATGATCGCGGGACACCGGCGGACAGCGAGTCCGTGGGACCCGCGGGCACGGTCACGCTGTACACGGCGGGTGTGCGCACGCCCGCTAGCCCCGCCAATTAAAGGGGATATACCATTTGCCCACCGCTGCCATTGTGCCGACGTATATCAGCGTGCAGCGGTCGGCAAGTGGCTATAAACCCTAGAGATTGTAGTGTGTGAAAATCCCAGTAGATCAGCAGTTTTTGAAATACTTAGACCAGCCCGTCTGGCAACAACAACCATGCCACGTTCAAAGTCACTTAAATCCTATTTCTTCCCCATTCTGATGCACAGTTTGAACTTCAACAAGTTGCCATGCCACGACTAGATGCCTTAATGCATTGACTTGCTGCCATGTGATTGGCTACATTGCAATTTGTTGTACCAAGAAATTTAACAGGTGTACTTAATACCGTGGCCGGTGAGTGTATAATCTCCTCACTACCTGTCAAACACCCTCTGAAAAGTGATCCACAGTGGGGTGGATTCACATGTACGCACATGTGAATAAGCTCTAAGGGCTCATGTACACGGACATTACAGAGCTGTGTTGACTTATATTAAAAAAAAAATAAACAAATGTTTGTTTTTTTCATTATTGATAGAGTAAGGGAGGGTTATAGCCCATGTCAGCCTTTTTTCCCCCATCTCTGTCTGATTGAGGAGATTTCCCTTCACTACCTGTCCCATAGCCAAAACAGGAAGTGAACGAAAATCTAGCCAAAGTGAGGTAATCCCTCGTTGTCACCAAAACTAATGTCTCCACTGGAAGATTTCCCCTAAATTAGGCTTCTGGGGACAACCCAAAATTATTATTTTTAGTTTTACTTTCATTTTCGATGATAATGGTAATCTTCCGAATGGGGGGGGGGGGGGGGGCACAGAAGGCAATAAAACCTGACAGGTGGTCTAATCCCTCTTCTCTCTATCAAAACTAAAAAAAAAAGTTTTGCCTTTAGTTATACTTTAGGTAAAACTTGTTTCAGTTTGGTTCAGGGATTTACAAACTTTCTAAACAAAGGGACAGTTTATTGTTCTTCAGACTTTGGGGGGCTGAATTGTGCCAAGTGGGAGTAGAAAATGCCCCAATGTGATAGCTCCCAACTGTCCCTGATTTGGAGGGACTGGGGGACTGTCCCTGATTTCGAGCAATGTCCCTCTGTCCCTCTTCCCCCCTCATTTGTCACTCATTTTGGTCTGATCTATATAGTTGTATATAAAATGCACTTTTTATCTTTCTAAAAGTGTTTTCCAGTGCTAAACCTTTCATCCAAATTATAAATTGCTGCATTTGTAAAATTTAGAAGCCAATATAAAGGAATAGTAGTGGTAAAAGAAGTCCCTTGTGGACTTAATTAACCTTTTTTTTTTGTTAATTCTCCTTTAAGGGGGTGTGGCAGGGGGCATGTCCTATACCTACATACATTTGGTAGTAGGTGTCCCTCATTCCCATAACAAAATGTTGGGAGGCATGCCCAATGCCAGTGGGAGTAAACAGCACTCCATCATTGGTGTCAATGGAAGAAATAGTGCTCCATCACTAGTTTCAATGGAAGGAAAAGTGCTCCATCATTGGTGTCAGTGGGAGGAATAGTGCCCCACCCATCATTGGAGCACAGGTGTGTCAGGAGGAGGCTGTCTCTCTGGAGCTGCTGCAGATCCGTGTGAGAGGGGACTGGTGAGGAAATCTATCCCAGCTCTCCTGGCCCCTTTCTGGGGAAGCCATGGAGGCCAGCAGGGCCTCTCCTGCTGGAAGCTCCCAGCCATCTCCTGGGCCATCAGGTGACATGCCTTCCTCTGTACAACCCATGGCTTGTGATCTTTCTGCCCCTGGTAAGGATGAAGGCTCAGAGGCAATTCAGGAGCGAGTGGTGGCCGGGATTAAAGCCCTGAATAGAGAAAGAGACAAGCTCTATAAACTGAGAGCGGAGCAGAAGCGCCTGAGAAGGCAGCGTGAGGGCTTGCATAGCCAGAAACGAGGGTCCATGGATCCGGAGATCCAACTGGCCAAGGTCCGGGTTGAACATCAGGAGACCATTGTGTCCATCATGGAAGGAAGAGATGGGCCATTTAAGGAAAAGTTTTACAATGATAAAAGGTTTGCGAGAATGACAAAGATGGAGGTGGAGGAGGAGACCCCCAGTTCTGACCCCCTGCCCCCTCAGGTAGAGGTAAGCAGCCCCATGCCTTCCCAGGACTCAGGAGGCATGCTCAGGGCCATCCAGGTAATGGAGTCTCCTGTGCGGGGGGATCATCTGGCGTTTGGTGATGAGGACATAACTGATAATGTGCCTGATAAAGTCAAGCCCCAAGCAGGGGATGAATCTGTTTTTGTGTCATCTAACACCATGAGCAATGTTGAAAGTGTGCCCAGTGACAATCAAGTTTCTAATGCTATGTGTAGCAATGTTGTACCTGCTTATGATGCAGCGCAGCAAGAGCTGCATTTAAAAAATGACATTTCTGAAAAGGAACTACCGGTGTCAGCAGAGCCTATTAACTCTCCTTTGGCTGAGTTTAAAGATGTTTGCCCCACAGCTGCTGGAGACTCTACAGTGCAGCATCAGGAGACAGCTGGTATTGCAGCAACTGTGACTATTCCTGATGGGAAATTGAACGTGTGTGTGATTGATAGCAATTGTACAAGTGTGATGGACAATCGTCCCAGCTCAGTCCAAGCAAATAATAATAATGTACAGACTACTGTGACTTCAGTGTGGGGCCTTGGCCCTGATAAACCCACGTTTGCTCAGGTGGTACGCTCTGCTCCTGGTGGCTCCGCCCCCAAGCGGGGTTTCCCCCTGCAGCCTACCACTTTGGGCACCCCAGGATCTGGTCTTGGGTCTCTGGCTTCTGCTGGGGGTCCGAGAAGAAATGTGGTAATTCTCAAATGGGAAGGTGGTGCGATCCCTCCAGCACGGCGTGCAGTGGTGGATTTGATTTTGGAGATGGGTTTTGGGGCAAATGACCTGTATGCTCTAATACATGTTGCTGGGACACGGGATTATACCATTAGTTTCACCAGGCCAGAGGGTCTTGACCTGTTCTGGGAGCGATATGAGGCTCGGTGCAGGTCAAGACCTGAATGGGAAGGTCTGGCCCCAGTTGCGGTTTCGCAAAGGTCAACGGTGAAAAAGATAACCATCATACTCACCAATGAGAGTGTTCCTGCTCGGGACCTAGAGGTCTGGTTAAGGAACTATGGTGAGGTTTTGACTAAGCCCAGCAAAATCCTTGATGAACGTAACATCTGGACTGGGGGTTGGTCAGTAACAGTCAGGTTGGCCAGGGATGGGAATGTTGTCCGTCACCTGCCCTCCTCAGCTTTTATAGGGAGGGATAGGATGACTATTTTCTACCCTGGTCAGCCGAAGCTGTGTCACCGCTGTGGAGAAAAGGGGCATTTGAGCTCTTCCTGTTCAGCCTTGATATGTTCAGTGTGTCGGGGTCAGGGTCATATGGCCAAGGACTGCACCGAGATGATCAGGTGCAACCTGTGCCTGCGCCTTGGCCACCCCTACAGCAGATGTCCTGAAGCCTGGCACAATATGGAGAAGGAGGTAATTGATGACATGTCAAGGCTGGACGGGATGGAGGGTGATAACCCTGGTGTACCATCCTCCTCTGCGGTGACTGACTCCCCTGGTCCTGCTCAGGATCCCTCTCCAGTTCCTGTGGCCACCCCTCCTGTGTCTGTAAGTATTACTTCTGTATCTGTCTCTGTGTCCCCCCAGCCTACTGTACCCTCTCCTCATGTGTCAGAACCTTCCAAGTCTGTGCCCCCCGAGTCAGTTACCCCCCAGGAGTCTACCCCTCCTAAGTCAGATTCAAAGGGAGCAACCCCCCCACCAGGAGTGGTAGTGGGTATTAAAAAGGTCGCTTCTGCCTCTCTAAAGGAGTCTTCTGTAAAGACTTCAAAGAAAAAAACAGGAGATAAGGGCATCTCTGAAGCTGACCTGCAGTACCTGGAGGAGAGAAGGAAGGTTGGGAAGCGGAAGAAGCAGGTGGTGAGGACGGAACAGGCTCCAGTGCCTGTCTCCAACCGTTATAGGTCCTCTAAGTGGGAGATTTCCTCATCTGGAGCTTCTTCGGAGCGAAGTTCTGATTCTGAGATGGAGTTTGAGGCGGCCTCAAGAAAGAGAGAGGCTTCTGGTGATGAGCAGCAGAGGGGAGCTAAGAAGCAATCCACCCAATAACCCAAATGGCGGTTCCCCCTCCGTTAAAAGTGGTGACAATAAATGTCGCCAGCATTAAGTCAGTAAGAGCTCGTTCTATGGCCTTCTTTTTGTTCAGCCAATTAGATGCTGAAATTTTATTTTTGCAAGAGACTAGGCTCACCTCCTTAGCAGATATTCATATGGCCAAGAGAGAGTGGAGGTATGGTCCATCTTACTGGTCTCTTGCGGCCGAGCCTTACGGCGGTGTGGCGGTGTTGTTTAAAACCGGCATGGTAATTATCCGGCGGGTTATTGAGGTGGAGATTGGGAGATGTATGGTCTTAGACGTCCTTGTGGGAGGGCAGGACCTGCGCCTAATTAATGTCTATGGGCCGCACACAAAGTGGGACAGGAAATGCCTTTTTACAAGGATCAAGCCATTTCTTTTTACATCCCGGCAAGTGGTCTTTGGAGGTGACTTTAATACAGTAACTAGGCCCAAGGACAGGAAGGACTTCAAGGACAGGCTGGGATATGATAGCGTTTTTTTAAATAGTATGGTTAGGGATGCTGGTCTTGTGGATGTGCACATTAAGCACCTCCCGGATGACACTGGGTTCACCTTTCATCGAGGTAATAGTCAGAGTAGAATAGATAGGGTTTTTTTGAAGGAGACCTCTGCTTTCTCACCCCCAGTGGTGCAGGCAGTAGAGTTCTCTGATCACTGTATGCTATCTGTGGTCCTGAATGCTTCAGACGCCCCTCAGAGGGGTAAGGGCATCTGGAGATTGAATTCGACTCTACTCAAGGAAGAACATGTTAGACAATCCTTTGAGGAATTCTTTCAGGCACAGGTGACCATCCTGGACTTTTGTAGCAGCAGGGCTGAGTGGTGGGAGCTGACCAAAAAGAGGATCGCTGGATTCTTCAGGGGCCTAGCCAATAGAAAGCAGTTTAATAAATACATGACCTACCAACGTTTACGGAGGAAGCTGGATATTCTTGTCTCGAGAGGTGGAGATCCTGGGGAAATCTCCGAAGTGAAACTCCTTCTCAGGAAGTGTCAATATGACCGGCATGCCTCTTTGGTTCTGGAGAGGGACTATGGGAAGTACCACTCGCCTGACCCTTACCAGAACTGCAAACAAGGTGTAGCTGTTAAAACGGTCGTTGGCCTTAAAAATAGTACAGGTTCCTTGACAAAGTCCAGGTCAGGGATTCTGGAGGTCGTGAGGTCCTTTTATGCTGACCTTCTTGGGAGGAAAGAGCTTGACCGTGACAAGATGGAAGGCTTTTTGGACTCTACTCCAGGTCTAAATGATGAAGATGTCCCATTGATGAATTTGACAGAGGAGATCACAGTTGAAGAGGTGATGAGGGCAATTGAACAACTTGCCATCAAAAAGTCACCTGGACCGGATGGCTTGACGGCTGAGTTTTACAAAGCCTTTAAGTCTATTCTGGCCCCACATTTGGTAGAGGTTTTTAACAGTTGCCTTGCTGAGGGGGTACTTCCCCCTTCCATGAGGCACTCGGCTGTGATTCTTCTTTCAAAGGGTAAAGATCCTTCGATGATTGAGAATTGGCGCCCCATCAGCCTTCTTAATGTCGATAGAAAGATACTGGCAAAGATATTTTTCTGGCGCCTATCGTCAGTAGCAGAGTCTTTGCTTTCTCGCCATCAGCACTGTTCGGTCCAGGGTAGGTGCACCTTCACAGCAGTTTTAGCTGTCCGGGAGGCCTTGGAGCGGTGCAGGGCTGCAGGCTGGGGAAAGTATTTGCTGACATTGGATCAGGCAAAGGCTTTTGATCGTGTCAACCATGAGTACCTGTGGTTGCTCCTTAGTAAGTACGGTCTGCCGGGTGGTTTTGTCGATTGGTTAAAAGTCTTGTATAAGGGGGCAGAAAGCTTTCCTCTTGTTAATGGTTGGGTTGGGCAGTCCTTTGAGGTTGGCTCCGGGGTGCGCCAGGGTTGTCCCCTGAGTCCCCTGCTCTATGTGTTTGCAATCGACCCTTTCATCAGGAGGCTAGAGAGCGGCATGTTGTGTGGGGTACCAGTGGGTCTCCCGGGTGAGCCGCCTTTGAGGGTTGTTGCCTATGCGGACGATGTGTCAGTGATTGTCACCGGGGCGGATGAAGCAGAGGAGGTGGTCTCTCTGACATCACGGTATTCTGAAGCATCAGGCTCCAAGATCAATCAGGAAAAGAGTGAAGTCTTCTGGATGGGAAAGGAAGGTGAGGGTTTTGATCTCCCGGACACCTTTCCAGTGCCCCAGGAAAGAATTAAGATTCTAGGCATTGAATTTGGACCCGGCGATTATGGCCTCAAAAACTGGGAAGGCAGACTGGAAATTGCCAATACTAAGGTGGTCAGCTGGAAGAAATGGAAGTTATCTATGAGGGAAAGGGTTGATCTGATTAAGACTTACCTGATTCCGATCTTTTTGTATGTCAGCTTTGTCTGCATCTTGCCAGTGTCTCTCTATGCTAGGGTCAGTAGTGTGTTCTTCCAGATGTTGTGGGGGAACAGACTGAACCCCATCAAGAGGAATGTCACCTATCTATCCAGGAGGGAGGGTGGCTTAGGTATGGTCAACCCAGTTCTTTTCTTTTCACTGCTTTTTCTCAAGTTTAATATTGGTAATATGCTTGCAGTGGAATCTCCTGGATGGGCAGGCATTTTTAGATTTTTAGACTTTGGGAAGAAGGTGGCCAAGTGAAGAATCTCAGGGGTCATCGTGGTCAGCTACCAGCCTATGTCGCTCCGTGCCTGAAGTTATTACGGCAGTGGCGATTGTCGGCTGAAGATCTCAGATCGGTTCCGAGGAAAGTCCTTATGAGTCGAGTCTTGAGCGAAGTCTTTCATGACCCACTGGCCTTAAGGGATTGCCCAGGCCCAGTTTTGAGGGCAGGGTTAAGACTTATTAATTTGGACAGAGTACCTCCTAAATTCAGGGATCTGGCCTGGATGTGCTTACATGGGAGGCTCTATGTTAGGGGCAATTTGAAATTCCGCAGTGGGGTGGATCGTAGCTGTCCTCGGGAGGAGTGTGCAGGTGAGGAGGAGACTATGGACCATTTTCTGCTTCATTGCCCTTTTAACATAGAGGTGTACAAACAGGTGGGGCGGGCCCTCGGTGTTCCTTTCCTCTCCAGGCTGGTTTATGCTGAGTGGGTGTATGGAGCATTCAATACTGGTGGGGTTTTTTGTTTAGATACACTTTTTCTAGTTAGCCTAGTAGTCCGTTATTTCACTTGGAACGCACGGTGTCAGGTCAGCATTCGGCGTAAAATCCTTCCTGTTCAGGTGGTGGTGTATGACATTCTGCATGAGGTGGAGAAGATTCGGGTACTTGAGAGAGGCAAGCGGAGTCAGGGGGCTTGGTTGAAGGCGTGGAGGGGTTTCAAGCCTCCCTGACTGCCAGGAGTCTCTTTCCCGGGTGTGGCTGTCTGTCTCTTATCACCCTAGATTATTATTTTTTGGATTAATTTTTGATAAATGGCTGCGTACATAGGTGATGGGTTGTGCCTCTTAGGCCCTCTCTGCTGTTTTATGTAAATAGTTTTGGTAGTGGATTATGTATATATTGTATATATTCTGAACATGGATGTGTATTCCTTGGATTTCTGTTGAAGTTTTGTACTATGGTTTTGTTTTTTACTTTTGTATAAAATTGGTTGCTTGATTCTTTTAATAAAAGATCAATAGTGCCCTGTTGTTGATGTCAATGGAAGGATTGGTGCCCCATTGTTGGTGTCACTGGGAGGAATAGTGCCCCATTGTTGGTGTCAGTGGGAGGAATAGTTCCCTGGTTATTGGTGTCAGTGGGAAGAATAGTGTCCCATTGCTGGCATCACTGGGAGGAATGGTTTCCTGGTTATTGGTGTCACTGGGAGGAATAGTTCCCCAGTTATTGGTGTTAGTGAGAGGAATAGTGCCCCATTATTGGTGTCAGTGGAAGGAATAGTGCCCCATTGTTGGTGTCAGTGGAAGAAATAGTCTCCCATTGTTGGTGTCAGTGGAAGGAATAATGTCCCATCATTGGTGTCAGTGGAAGGAATAATGTCCCATCATTGGTGTCAGTGGAAGGAATAATGTCCCATCGGTGTCAGTGGAAGGAGAAGTGCTCTCATTGGTGTCGCTATAAGGAATAGTGCCCCATCATTGGTGTCAGTGGGAGGAATTATTCCCCACTGTTGGTGTCAGTGGGAGGCAAAGAGCCCCAAGGGCTGGATAAAGGCAAGCAGAGGGCTGTACTTTGGAGACCATTGGTTTAGTTTAAAACCATTGTTAGTTTTTTTTTCTACTTGTGACCCATCAAGGAGATTCCCCCAACTTACTGTCCCAGGGAAACAACAGAAATCTCTCCAAAGTGAGAGGAATCCCCCTAGACAGCTGACAAATGTCCCCATTGGAAGATTTCACCTCACCTCCTCTTTTGGTGACAACTGTAAAAGTGTAGGATTTGATCTCACATGAAGTTCCTGTGGCAATGGTCACCAGAACAAAGAGAATAAAGCTGGCTGTACACTAGTAGATTTATGAGCGTACGTTCCTTTGAACATTCATACGCCAATGCTCATCAGTACATGGGATGACTTGATGAATGCTGTTCAAAAGTACTTTCCAAATTTTGTTTGCTTTTCACATTCGATTTTGGAATGAATGTAATTGCCCGAACGAAAGCCACCTTCACTGTTATATGTCATATCAATGCAGTCAAAAGCAAATGTCGATCTGACCCCGCTAATAATGTGAACATTGAAGAAACACTCATGAAAGGAAAGTTTTACTTCAAAATACATATAGAGGGGACACAGATACCAATAAAAACCTTTCCATACTCTAATCCGTATCCCCCTTAACTTCATGTATGCAAAATCCCAAGTTTATTAACCACTTCGCAACCGTAGGACATCCATGGACATCCTTAGGTTGAAGTGGTTTTACCGGGATGATGCCTGCAGCTACAAAGTTGCCTCTCAAGGTTCTCCAGTGTAATCAGGGAGCCCGATATGCGATGTGGCAGTTCTGCTGGGTTACCATAGAGCCGGCCATGGACCAGATGGTGCCCGGCCATCTCTATGGCCCTAGGAGGCTGGAAGCGATGTTATGACATCACTTCTGCTTTTGGCAGATGTAAACTAGGGTTGCCAGTGCCACTTTTTCTTCAAGCCAACCCGAACACTTTAGCAGCGCACAGCAAAACATTTTTTTTTTAACATACACTATACAGTAGGGTTGTAACAGACCCGGGACACCTTTGGGCACTCCAAAGAGAGTAATAATGGGGCGCACATAGTGCCCCCTCACCCTCCAGTCAGGCCCTGTTCCGAGCCACATTCCTGTTTGAATATTGTGTCTGGGATTCAAGCGGACTGAAACCCGGACACATAATTCAAAACCCAATCTGCCCGGGTGAATCCCAGACAGGTGGCAACCCTAATGTAAACACTGCCTTTTTTCCTGAAAAGCAGAGATCAATGTGTTTTTGTTTTGTTTTTGCCTCCAGGGTAGAGGAGAGATCTGAGGTCTTATAGACCCCAAATTTCTCCATAAACCGGACCTGTCATGCTTTATTTCTATCACAAGGGATGGTTACATAGGAATAAAAGTGATTAAAAAAAATTAAAGGGAAAGTGTAAAAAATAAAATAACAATAATTTAAAAAAATTCAAAGCGCCCCGTCACCTCGTGTTCGCGCGCAAAAGCGTATGCATACATAGGTCTTTTCCTTATATGTAAACGGTGTTCGCACCACACATGTGAGGTATCGTTGCGAACATTAGAGCGAGAACAATAATTCTACCACAAGATCTCCTCTGTAACTCTAAACTGGTAACCTGTAAACATTTTTAAAGCGTTGCCTATGGAGATTTTTAAGTACTGTAGTTTGGCGCCAATTCAACGAGCGCGCGCAATTTCAAAGTGTGGATTGTTAGGTATCTATTTACTTGGTGTAACATCATCTTTTTTGTTTTATCAAACAATTGGGTTATATATTGTGTATTAATATATATTGTGTATTGCATTAAAGTGTATTTTTTTAAAATTGCAATTGAAAAATCACTAAGCAAATACCGAGAGAGATAAAAAAAATTGCAACACCCACCATTTTATACTCTAGGCTTAAAAAATATATATACTGTTTGGGGGTTCTGAGTAATTTTCTAGCAAATAATTATGATTTTTACACATTAGAGAAATGCCAAAATTGGCCTGGTAAGGAAGTAGTAAAGATTTAGGGCCCGTGTAAAGTTGTATGGTGTATTAATGCATGTGCGTTAACACACCTTATATTGCATGTTTAATGTGTGTTGCATTAGGGCAGCCCATTGAAATCAATAGGCACCAAAATGTCCCAAATGTCACAACACTTTTTCCGCAACACGCTATGGTGCATGGCACATGGATATCGCCATAGTAGGTTGGGGTGGTATACAAACTGAATGGCATTGCAATGTGTTGCCGCGTGTTATTGGACACTTTCCCGCAAAGCATAGATGTAAATCATATATACTGACTAAACATTTGACGGGAGTTTCTCTTTAATCCATCCATTAAATTAGTCTCCCCCGCCGTCCACCTCTCCAGACTTCCCTCCTGACCACTCCAGTCACCCGATAATGTCCTGCTTCCGTTTTCCCCGATCGATTTTCCAGCTCCAATAACCTGAGTTAATTAACTGAGGTTAAAAATAATTCAGCCCAGGTTCTTGCAATTGTAAAATCAATGAGGGAAAACACAAAGAGGGAATTATCACGAGGTGGAAATGGGCTGTGTTGGCAGGTCCGTACCACTCATTCTAATGAATATCAAAAGGCTTTCCACTTAGCTGGAGATTCATATGCTGCCCTATTCAGATACCGTGTCTTTATAGTGCCTTTCACTAGATCACAATGATTTTCCTGCATGTTAGTGGGCAGACGACTTCACTAAAATTGAGATAAACCCTAACTTTTTATCTGTTTCTAAACGCTACTTATCTCCTCCAGCCTCTTTAAGCCACTTCTGGTCTATATGGAGCATCAGTGGCAATATTGCTTATGACTGGCTTCCTGGTAGTGATAACAGAGAACCATGTCTGCACAATGAGCTTGTAGTCTCCACCAGGGGCACAAGTGTCAAGGCAGGAGAACAAGTCAGCTACAGTTGTCACCTCTTAACAGACCTGCCTGAATAAGGACCTGTTGTGTGTTATAGTGCCCTGGGTTAGTGGATAAGGGGATTGTCCTTCATAATATAAAGGTAGCAACTAAACCAGTGGTCTCCAAACTGCAGCCCAGGGGCCAGATGCGGACCTTCGCTTGCTTTTATCCGGCCCTTGGGGCACTATTTCATCCACTGATACCAACAATGGGGCATAATTCCCTCCCCACTAACTCCAGTGAAGGTGCGCAATTTTTAAAAAATGGCGTGGGGTCCCCCCAAAAATCCATACCAGACCGCTATCCCAGCACGCAACCTGGCAGGCCGCAGGAAAAGAGGGGGGACGAGAGAGCGCCCCCCCCTCCTGAACCTTACCAGGCCACATGCCCTCAACATTGGGAGAGTGCTTTGGGGGTAGCCCCCCAAAGCACTTTGTCCCAATGTTGATGGGGAGAAGGGCCTCATCACCAAAACCCTTGCCTGGTGGTTGTGGGGATCTGCGGGCGGGGATCCAGATCCCGCCCCCCCCGTGTGAAATGGTAACGGTACCCCTACCATTTCACAAAAAATGTGTGAAAATGGTAAAAAAAACACAATACACGCCTTGGGACAAGTCCTTTATTAAATAAATAAATAAATAAATAAAACTGTCGCACGGAGTCTTCTTCTTCTCGCGCTCCGACAGACCGAAAAAGAAAAAAAAAGCCATACGTCGCCTACAATCTGCCTCCATGGGAGGCACCCGCCGTAATGACCAGCCACTCTCAGGTGACAGCTTTTATAACTGAGGGCAGGGCCACACAATGACGTCGCCGGGTGACCCCGCCGCCCTCCGACGCACAGGGACATTCCTATGGCTTCCCCGTAGCGTCAGAGGGGGCGGGGTCACTCGGTTTTGCATTGATACATGTCCCCTGGGGCAGGACCCAGGTCCCCAAACACTTTTTAAGACAATACCATGCACATAAGCCTTTAAAATTAGCACTTTTAATGTTTCATGTTCGTGTCCCATAGACTTTAACGGTGTTCGCATGTTCAAACTAATTTTTCGCCTGTTCGCATGTTCTGGTGCGAACCGAACCAGAGGGTGTTCGGCCCATCCCTAGTTGTTATCAGTGGGAGGAATAGTGCCCCACCATTGGTATCAGTGGGAGGAATAGTGCTCCATTGTTGGTATCAGTGGGAGGAATAGTGCCCCATCATTGGTATTAGTGGGAGGAATAGTGCCTCATCATTGGCATTAGTGGGAGGAATAGTGCCCCATCGTTGTTATCAGTGGGAGGAATAGTGCCCCATCATTGGTATCAGTGGGAGGCAGAGTGCCCCATCGTTGGTGTCTGTGGGAGGAATAGTGTTCTGTTGTTAGTATCAGTGGGAGGAATGGTGCCCCATTTGTTGATGTCAGTTGGCCGAATATTGTCTTGTATCAGTGGGAGGAATAGTGCCCAAAGGGTCAGATAAAGACAAGCAAAGGGCCACATCTGGTCCCCTGGAAATTTCCTCTGAAATCTGCTCTTTTGATAAAAAAATATTTATTCCAGCTCTATATTTATTAAAAATGTATCAAAGCTGAACTCCAGGCAGATACAAAACACACAAATTAACCCAGCTCTGCATTCATTATTAAATTATTATATTTATATTTTAAAATCAGTAGTGTAAGTACCTGACTTTGGTACAGCAGCACGCTGGGAGCCGATCAGGTGTGATGCATGCATACAACGGGTTAAATAAGTATTGGACACGGCACCATTTTTCTAGGTAATTATATTTCTAAAGGTGCTATTGACATGAAATTTTCACCACATGTCGGTAACAACCCATCTAATCCATACATACAAAGAAACCAAAATAAATAAGTTCAGATGTAGTTAGGAGTAATAAAAAAAGTATTGAACACAGGAAGAAAGGGAGGTGCAAACGGGCATGGAAAGCAAAGACACCAGCTGAAATCTATCAGTAATTAGAAAGCAATCCTGCCCCTTGTCAGTGTAAATTAATATCAGCTGGTTCACTCTCAATTGATTGCCTATTAAAATGTGTCTGATCACCAAGGTGTCTCACAAGAAAAATCTCATGATGGGTAAAAGCAAAGAGCTCGCTCAAGACCTTATTGTTGCAAAACATACTGATGGCATTGGTTACAGAAGGATTTCTAAACTTCTGATTGTTCCAGTGAGCACTGTTGGGGCCATAATCTGGAAGTGGAAACAACATAATTTTACCATAAACTGGCCATGATCAGGTGTTTCTCCCAAGATTTCTGACAGAGGAGTGAAAAGAATTATCAGAAGAGTTGTCCAAGAGCTTCAGAAAGACCTGGAACTAGCAGGTACAATTATTTCAAAGAAGAAGTAATGCACTCAACCCCCATGGTCTGTATGCACGCTCACCATGCAAGACATCATTTGCTAAGGAAAAAGCATGCTGAAGCTTGTTTAAATTTTCACAGAGAAGCCTGTGAAATACTGGGAGAACACAGTATGGTCAGATGAGACCAAAATTGAACTCTTTGGATGCCATAATACACACCATGTTTGGAAGTCAAATGGCACATCACCCCAAAAACACCCCAATACCAACAGTGAAGTTTGGAGGTGGGAACATCATCAGTGGCGTCTCCAGCTTTCATATTTAGGGGGAGCACACGGGGGGGACAGGGACAAAAGTAGGGGGGCAACTATAAAATCCAATTATGTATATATATATATATATATATATATATATATATCCTGGGGCCCTTTACTACGACCCCACAACACAACGGCCCTTTCACATGTTCTGCAGTGAGCTCCCTTCCTACTGTATTGGGGCCCCCCCAGGGTGGCAGAAAACAAGATATATATGTCACCAGCATACCAAGAAAATATAAGGATCCAAAGCAGTGGGAGAACTATCAGGGTTGCAAAGGTTGTCTTGCCTCCGGGCCCTGGTGTTCTGTCACTGTGGGGTTTCCCAGCCTCCTCTTGCTGTCCTGCCCCTACTATTGACTGCGCTGGTCTGGCATCTCTTGGAATGTACAGGCTGGTTCTCCTGTCCTAAGGATGGGAGAAATCAGTCTGTTTTTTCAGTAACTGAGAGTCCTGGTGGAATCCTTCCTGCAACTCGCTCTTCTCCCTGCCAATGAGGATGCAGGGGAAGGAGCAGATAGGGGGGCCGTGGTTGTGTGAGCGCTCGCATTATGCAGAGTCAGCAAGCAGAGGGAGGGGGGAGGAATCACCTGCAGGAGCTGACTGGGGACTCTCTCCCTCTTAGACATTGATTTTTTTGTAAAAAAAAAAAAAAAAAATTTATTGGGGGGGGGGGGGCACATGGTGGGGCACAGCATAATGTTGAGGGGGTCAGGGCCCCCTCTGCCCCCCCCATAGGGACGCCATTGAACATCATGTTGTGGGGCTGTTTTTTAGCATACGGTGCTGCAAACTTCATATCATTGAAGGAAGGATGAATGGAAAAATGTACCAAGACATTCTAGATAAAAATCTGCTGCCATCTACCAGGATGATGAAGATGAAACAAGGGAGGACATTTCAGCAAGACAATGATCCCCAACACAAAGCCAAGGAAACTCTCAACTGGTTTCAAAGAAAGAAAACAAAGCTGCTAGAATGGCCCAACCAATCACCTGACTTGAATCCAATAGAAAATCAATGGAAAGAACTAAAGATCAGAGTTCATAGTAGAGGCCCACAGAACCTTCAAGATTTGAAGATTGTTTGTGTGGAAGAATGGGCCAAAATCACCCCCCCCCCCATTGATATCAAAGATGGGGGCACTATTCCTCCCATTGGCACCAACATCGGGACACTATTCCCCAAATGTATCACCAATGATGGGACACTATTCCCCCCACAGACACCATCAATAAAGCACTATATCTTTAATCACTTACAGACTGGAAGCTTTGCCTGCTTAACCACTTAAAGTGGATGCACACCCAATTTTTTTTATGTCACAATGTAGAGTATAAGATTTCCTATCATTTGAGCCCAGTCTTGCCACAAAGAGTTAATCCATCTCTGAGCAATCCCCTTTTATTGTTCAGTGAGATAAATCTTGACAAACTGAGAAAAACTTTGTCAAATCCTCCCCCTTGCTGTGAGTGACAGGTGATTTACATATCTCGTGCACTAGCCTAAGTCATGCATTATTTTTTAATTCCCTCCCCCACTCCTTTCTTCTGCTGCTCTGCCAGGATTGGCTGTTCCACACCTCAGCATGATTTGGCATGCTGAAGTCATGTGGTTACTTTCCTGTCTTTTCACTGGATGTTAGAGATCACAGCAGAAGTTCAGTGTTAGAAATACACAGGAGAAAATGCATATTGACAAGGGGAGTGTAGAGGTGGGCGGGGAGTCTAATGACATCACGACTCCACCCACCGAGCTCCAGACAACAGACCCGCCCACAGAATATGCAGTTTTTCGGGTCTAATAACAGACAGAGGGGAGACATTTGACAGGTAAAGATACATGCAGGAGACATGTATATCCTTATAGATAACCCCTATGGCAGTAGCTTAGAAAGGATGACATTGGGTTTACATCCCCTTTAAGCCCCGGAAGCTCAATGACCAGGCCATTTTTTGCGATGCGGCACTGCATCGCTTTAACTGACAATTGCGCGGTCATGCAACGTTGTACACAAACAAAATTGATGTCCTTTTTTCCCCACAAATAGAGCTTTCTTTTGGTGGTATTTGATCACCTGTGCGGTTTTTATGTCTTTCTCTATAAACAAAAAAAGAGCGACAATTTTGAAAAAAAAAAAAATTTTTTTTACATTTTGCTATAATAAATATCCCCAGAAATGTTTTTAAAAATCAAATTTCTTCATCAGTTTTGGCCAATATATATTCTACATGTTTTTGGTAATAAAAATCGCAATAAGTGAATATTGATTGGTTTGCGCAAAAGTCATAGCGACTACAAAATAGGGGATAGATTTATGCCATTTTTATTATTTTTTTTCTACTAGTAATGGCGGTGATCTGCGAGTTTTTATCGGGACTGTGACATTGTGGCGGACACTTTTGACATATTTTTGGGACCGTTGACATTTATTCAGCGATCAGTGCTATAAAAATGCACCGATTACTGTGTAAGTGTCACTGGCAGGGAAGGGGTTAACTCTAGGGGGCGATCAAGGGGTTGTCCTAGTGTTAAAAGAAAAGAAGAAAAAAGAGAGCGCACCAGCCTAGTGCATTATCCTTGACAGATTTATTTAATTAAAAACAAGATAAAAACTACTCACAAAAGTCGAAGAAAAAATTGCATAGTAATCGCACAGAGGCAATTATTCCAGTGGTAGCAGTTTTCCAGGTCCCAGGAAGGAGGCATACGGACTACTGCTGGCTAACGTGTTTCGAAGGTTACCCTTCTTCATCAGAGCCTTCAAGGGGAGCGATCAAGGGGTTAACTGTGTTCCCTCATTGTGTGTTCTAACTGTAGGGGAAGGAACTGACTAGAGGAGGAGACAGGTCGTTGTTCCTAGCTAGTAGGAACACACGATCTGTCTCTTCTCTCCTCACAGAACAGCACACACACACCCTGTTCTGGCTCTCGTGCCCGCGATCGCGCGTGCCTGCTATCCCTGCTTAAAGGGCCAATGGCTCGTGAAAACGTGCCGACCTGCCACAGTGTAATGACGGTGGCTGGCTGGCAAGCAGTTAACTGATATCAATAATGGTGTACTATTCCTCTGACTGCTGCTATGTAATTTTATTATTCCCAAGCCTGAGACATTGTTGCTGGGGCATTTTCTACTACCACTGGCCACTGTCCACCCCCCCCCCCCCAAAGTCTGAAGGATAGTAAACTGACCCTTTATTTAGAAAGTTTGGTGACCCCTGGTCTAAAGGTACGCCACGGGATTTCCTTGTAAGGAATAATAACCAAAACCACTAGATGGCATGAGTGCACGCCTCTGGAACATTCAAGGGTCGTATGAACCACTTGACCTCGGAAGATTTTACCCCCCTTCATGACAGGCCAATTTTTGCTATTCAGCACTGCGCTACTTTACCTGACATTTGCACGGTCATGAAACACTGTACACAAACAAAATTGATAGAATTTTTTTCACACAAATTGAACTTTCTTTCGGTGGTATTTAACCGGTTCAATACCGGGCATTTTCACCCCCTTCCTTCCCAGGCCAATTTTTAGTTTTCAGCGCTGTTGCATTTTAAACGACAATTGGGCGGTCGTGCGACGCTGTACCCAAAAAAAATTGCCGTCCTTTTTTCCTCACAAATAGAGCTTTCTTTTGGTGGTATTTGATCACCTCGGCGGTTTTTATTTTTTGCGCTATAAACAAAAGAAGAGCGACAATTTTCGAAAAAAACACAATATTTTTTACTTTTTGCTATAATAAATATCCCAATTTAAAAAAAAAAAAAAAAAATTTTCCTCAGTTTCGGCCGATACGTATTCTTCTACATATTTTTGGTAAAAAAAAAAGGCAATAAGCGTATATTGATTGGTTTGCTCAAAAGTTATAGCGTCTACAAAATACGGGATAGATTTATGGCATTTAAAAAAAAAAAAAAATGTATTTATTTTTTTTACTAGTAATAGCGGCGCTCGCGATTTTTTTCCGTGACTGCGACATTCTGGCGGACACATTGGACACTTTTGACACATTTTTGGGACCATTTACATTTATACAGCGATCAATGCTATAAAATTGCATTGATTACTGTGTAAATTTGAAAGGCAGTGAAGGGGTTAACCACTAGGGGGTTAAATATGTTTCCTAAGGGAATATTTCTAACTGTAGGGGGAGGGGACATACACGGGGAGGAGACCGATCAGTGTTCCTTTGTACTGGGAACACAGATCGGTCTCCTCTCACCTGACAGGACGTGGATCTGTGTGTTTACACACACAGATCCACGGTCCGGCCCGGTTAACGGGCAATCGCGGGTGCCTGGCGGACATCGCGGCCGCCGGGCACACGCACTGGGTCCCGAGCAACGCGGCGGGCGCGCGCGCATCCCCTAGGCGGCCGGGAAGCCCAGGCCGTCATATGACGTCCACCCAGGATGGGAGATCCCATCTGTGGACGTCATTTGACTATGGCCAGGTAGGGAAGTGGTTAATCACCATTGCCTTTTTTATCTTTTGCAATATAAATGAAAATAAACTGGGAAAAAAAAAAAAAAAAAAACATATCCAATAAAAAAAAAAAATTAAAAATGACATTTTCTTATAAGTTTTGGTCAAAGTGTATTCTGCTACATGTCTTTGGTAAAAAAAAAAAAAATCCCAATAAGTGTATATTGATTGGTTTGTGAAAGGTCAATGTGGTTTACTCAATATGTGCCACATCAATAATTGACAAATGGATATTGGGTATTTATGAGACTTTAAAAGCACTTTACTCATATGACAATACAAATAAGTAAAAAAAAAAAAAAAGTTTTCATTAATATCTATAACAATTAAAAACAGTGAACACAGAATGCACACGGCCTATACGACCAAAAGTACACCAACTGCAATATAGGCGATGAAAGAAAATGGAGGAGGTCATTTATGGGACTTTGAAGTGCTTTTAAAGTCCCATAAAGGGGAATACCCAATATCCATTGATTGGTTTGTGTGACAATTATAGCATCTACAAACAATGGGTTATATACTGGCACTTATTTTTTTTTTAATATACTACTAATGGCAGTGATCAGCGAGTTATAACGGGATTGCAATAGTGCGGTGTGCAATCTGACACTAACTGGCGCTGGGGGGAACTGACTAACTGCCACTGACATCACCAGTAACACAAATAAAGTGATTAGTGCTAATAATATACACGGTCATTGTACTATTGACACTGTCTGGGATGGGGTTAACATCTGGGGCGATCAAGGGGTTAAATGTGTGCCTAACAACATGTAATGTGTGTGATCTGTACTGTTTTTACTAAGGATCTTGCTGTTTGTTTCCCTGCTAAGAAGATCCAGTCAGTGAACGGAGCTCTGTATTGTTTACAAACACAGAGCTCTGTTCCATGAATCACTGAGCCGATCAGCGGGTCCTGCTGGTCAATCATTGGCCGAGACCTGCTGATCGGCTTGTGCTGTGATGAATAGACATGTGCATGAAGAGAAAAATTTTGATCCATTAATTTACTTATTTCGTTTAGTTCAGTGGTTCTCAACCTGGGGGTCGGGACCCCCTTGGGGGTCAAATGATGATTTGCCAGGGGTCACCGTATCCTTAGCTGTTCCTGAAGCCCATGCTGCTCTCCCAGCCTTTTCGTGGCCGCCCAGCAGGGCTGTTCCTGGAGCCCGCAGCCACCCACTGAGCCTCTTCGCAACCACCCATTCAGTTCACGGCCTGGCTGGGGGGGGCAAAGACTAGAGGTCAGCTGACTGGTGAGGAATGTGAAGTGGGAGGGGCTGGAGGAGACCCTATTTTCTGATTTAGGCATAGGTGTCACTGCTACGAGACACCACAAAGTCGGAGACACAGTGAAGCCAGAGACACAGTGAGTAACACTACCTGTGATTAGAGTTGCCATTAAAAGCCCCACAACAGTTCTCATCAGCAGATGACCTTGATCAAGAGCACCTAAGTTGGCTGATCAGAACTCCCCCCAGCACTGCCACTCATCCCACCCCCCCACCAAGGAGTAAAAGAAGGAATACAAATAGAGAATACATGGAAAAGAGAGGAAAAGAGGGGGAGGAACAAAGAAAAGGGGGGAGAAAGAATAAGAGAAAGAACAAGAAAGACAGCTAGAGGGAGGGATGGGGAAAAAAACAAGAAATTAGGAAAGAGAGATAAAAAGAGAACAAAGAGAAAGAGTGGTATATCCTAAAATGTATCATAAGGGGTTTTAATACTGTATGAGTGGAAGGGACTCAGGGAGCGCTAAATGTCTGTGGGTTAGGGGCACAAAATTACTTGTCTTGCCTTGGGTGCTGACAACAAACGCTACAAATTTTTTTTTACTGTTAGGGGTCCCCACAACTTGGGAAATTTTATCAAGGGGTCATGGCACTAGAAAGGTTGAGAACCACTGGTTTAGTTAAATTCAGTTGATTCATTTTCGGAATTTGTTTTTAGAATTCGTATTTGGAATTTTTGAATTTTCTTCGAATTTACCGTTTTTTTACGATTCAAACCAAATTGATGCATTTTCTAATCGGTCAAAACGAAAAATGTTATATTGTTTTTGTTTCGAATGCAGCAAAGCGAACAAACAAAAGAAAAAAACCTTTATCAAATGATTACAATGGGGGTTATTTACGAAAGGCAAATCCACTTTGCACTACAAATGCAAACTACAAGTGCACTTGGAAGTGCAGTCGCTGTAAATCTGAGCGATAGATCTGAAATGAGGGGAAGCTCTGCTGATTTTTTTATCCAATCAAGTGCACTTTCAGTGGAATTTCAAGTGCACTTTGCACTTGTAGTTTGCACTTGTAGTGCAAAGTGGATTTGCCTTTCATAAATAACCCCCATTGTCTTTGATTCCAGCCATATGTGTAGTGAGAATTCGACTGGAGTTCAATGTAAAATTTGATTTGAATTTCAGTCCGAATTTCCGAAATTCGGACGAATTTCGTTACGTTATTCGGAGCATTCAGTAAATTTTTTTTATATTGTAATTCGGGTATTCGTATATTTCTGAATCTCCAAATAACGAAAAATTTGTCTGAATATTAATTCAGAACAAAACGAAGCACACATGTCTAGTGACGAATCACAGCGCAGGCGGGCGCGTGGATAACGTACTAGGTGTATGATCCTGCACAGGGAGGCAGCTTTGCCGCCATACTAGCACATTAGGCGGATGACAAGCAGTTAAATTGGTATTAAACCCAAAACCAAAAATGTTATATATTGCAGCTTACCAATCATTAGATTTGGTGGCTGCATTAGTTTTTTTTTTTTGTCTCTCTGTTTCCACCTGGTGATCTGGCCAGTAATACACCTCCTGTATTAGAGTGCCTCCACTCTGGATGAATGAGAACAGGAGGCACAGCAGACAGCAACATTGTCAGTCTAGGGGGAGGGGAGTGTTAGATGTGTTAGATGATTTAAAGTGGTTGTAAAGGCTGAAGGCTTTTTACCTTCATGCATTCTATGCATGAAGGTAAAGAAAAACCTTCAATGTGCAACACCCCCCCCCCCCCCAGCCCCCCTAATACTTACCTGAGCCCGATCTTACTGCAGTGATGTGCACGAGAGCCTCAGCTCTCCAAGGGACTCTCTCTCCTCATTGGCAGCAGGAGCCATTAGCTGTCAAACACAGCCAGTGAGCCAATGAGGAGAGAGAGGAGGTGGGGTCAAGCCACGGCTCTGTGATTGGACACACAGAGCCACGGCTCAGGACCCGGCCTGCTCGGGTACTCCCATTGCAAACTGCTTGCTCTGGGGGTACTTGGCAGGAGGGAGGGGCCAGGAGCGCTGACGGGGGACCAGAGAAGAAGAGGATCAGGGCTGCTCTGTGCAAAATCACTGCACAGAGCATGAAAGTATAACATTTTGTTATTTACATTTTTCTTTTAATTTCTAGCGACCGCCCCACGTACATTTACTGCAGGAGGGCGGCCGCTCTGTGCCAGATCACATACCTAGTGCATGATCTGACACTTCTGGGGCGTGCGCCGCTGGTGACCCGCTCCCACTGTGACTATACACAGCGGGAGCCCAGTGGCAGGTACCGTGGACTCGTTGTCCGCCAGCGCCCGCCAATTAGACAGTATAGAGGCAGAACAACAATCTGCCTATGTAAACAAGGGAGACTGTCGTTCTGTCAGAGGGGAAGGTGTACTGATCCTGTGTCTCTGCTAAGCAGGAACACGGATCTTTGCTTTTAGTCAAAGCACCTCCCCCACAGTTAGTAAGCACAACCTAGGCACACATTTAACCCTTTGATCGCCCCCGGTGTTAACCCCTTTCCCTGCCAGTGTCATTAGTACAGTGGCAGTGCATATTTTTTTTAGCACTGATCACTGTATTAGTGTCACTGGTCCCCAAAAAGTGTCAAAAGTGTGGATTAGTGTCCGAATGTCCGCCGCTAAATCGCAGCCGTTACTAGTAAAAAAATAAATAAATAAATACAAATTCCAGTATATAGCCCATAGTTTGTAGACGCTATATACGCTTATTAGGATTTTTTTTACCAAAAGCATGTAGAAGAATACATATTGGCTTAAATTGATGGAGACATTTTTTTGGGGGGGGGTATGTTTTATAGCATATGGAAGAGCCCTGCGGCCATCATTAAAAAAAAAAATACAGAATTATGAGTTTGAAAAAAAAAAATTTTTTTTTACAGAATTCTGAGTTTGAACAGAATTCTGACTTTTAATCTCAGAATTCTGACTTTTAATCTCAAAATTCTGACTTTGAAACTCAGAATTCTGACTTTTAATCTCAGAATTCTGTAATTTGAATCTCAGAATTCTGACTTTGAATCTCAGAATTCTGACTTTTAATCTCAGAATTCTGTAATTTTTTTTTTTAAACTTACAATTCTGAATTTCAATCTCAGAATTCAGAGTTTCAAAGTCAGAATTCAGTTTTTTTTATGATGGCCCCAGGGCTCTTCCATAATAGCAGAATATAAAAAATATATATATTTTTTCCAAGATTGGCAGTCTTTTTTTGTTTATAGCACAAAATATACAAAACCGCAGAGGTGATCAAATACCCCCAAAAGAAAGCTCTATTTGTGAGGGAAAAAAAAGGACAACATTTTTATTTGGGTACAACGTCGCACGATGGCTCATTTGTCAGTTCAAGTAACGCAGTGCCCGTATTGCAAAATAATGGCCTGGTCATTAAGGGGGTAAATCTCCCGGAGGTCAAGTGGTTAATGAGAAAATGGAGAGATTTTTTTTGAAGGATGATATTTTTACTGCACATTTTAACATGTCAGGAATTTTCGACTAAACATTCCTTTTCTAACACAGAGCAGGATAGGTACGCAGGACAGCAGAGGGCTCATTGAGACGGTTGCCCTAGTTTGCACTTTTTCCTTTTCGCCGAGTAATGAGCGCCGACAGAGGAAACCTTTTTAGATCAGCAGTTATGGCCGGTGTGAGGGGTTGCCCAAAGGCAGCACCTGCCTCTTGGCAGTGTTTAATACTCCAGCAGCACACAAGTCCCCAGCTAGGCGGCACATACCATCTCAGCATCTGCTTCTGTACAGCCGCCCCTCTGGAGACCGGCGTGTGCAGAGCTGCTTGCCTAGCACAGAGGTCTGCAGCCTTCACCGAAGTGCAAGGTACATTTCATTAGCATAAGCAATAAAAAAAAAACGCCATCTGCATCAGTGGAGAAGCTTTAAATAAACCCTGGAAGTGAGACAGGAACCTTGCATAATTGTGTTGTCTCCGGATTATGAACGAATGTTATGCAATATTAATTTAATGCCGCGGATCACACGCCATGTGCTTTCAT
This sequence comes from Lithobates clamitans, assembly GCA_037952925.1. Lineage (NCBI taxonomy): Eukaryota > Metazoa > Chordata > Amphibia > Anura > Ranidae > Lithobates > Lithobates clamitans. The sequence goes on along the minus strand of JBBGZY010000293.1, from coordinate 1,265,006 downwards.
TTCACGTGTATCAATATCGAACGTATGTTCAACGCGTTCAACTGGAAAGTCATTTAGGAAATGAAAGAAAAAAAAAAAAGTGAAAATTAGCAGAACACGTGGAGGCTGCCGCTGCGGAGCTGGAAATGCTAGTTGGATGGCTGTCATGCTGATCCAGTGTCTTCACTAATCCGGAACAAGAGGGACTCGGATTCTTCCTCCAGCTTTTATTTGCTGTGTGCTTGTTGGTAAATCAACAGCTTTGAGGCTGCATTCATACCTGAGCAGTGGTGGCTGCCCCCCCCCCCCCGCCCCAATCCATGCCCCTGGCCCCTAAACTGCATGCAGGGCACCGGACGCATGGATTTCAATGGGGGTTTTTTTTTATTGTTTAAAGCACATGATTAGAGCCTGAGGCTCTAATTGGCTTCTAAAAAGGGTGGGCTCTGAACGCAGAGCACTGTGCCCCGAGCCCACCCACTTGTGTGATGTTGTCAGGAACCATGAAATCAGACTGAGACAGAAGTACAGTTAAACCACACTCGTTTAATAATATTAAAAAAAAAGGTAAACAGAGTAAACGTAGTCAAAACATAGCCAGAGTTCAGGAACCGGAACAGATAGTCAGCCAAGCCAAACGTCAGGGAGCCGGAGATGAGCGTAGTAAAACAGCAAGCAGAATCTGGAGCCAGAAGGGATGTCAGCCAAGCAAGTCTTTTAACAGGAATGCAGGAGAGTGTCTCTGTGATTTTGACTAAGGCGAAGTCAGAGATCCTCTGGACTGGACGGCTTAAGTAGGCAGGACTGATGAGCAGGATATCATCAACAGGTGAGTCACTGTGGAGCTGGCAATTAGCCGACAGCTGAGCGGATGGCTTAGAGAAGGAAGGGCTGGGCCTGACAGATGTGTGTGGTGGTGGTTGGAGCGGAGAGGAGGAGTAGAGGAGCAGTAAAAGCAGTTTTACTTACCTAATCCTCTGCTACCGCAGGCTCCTCCACACTGCTAGACCATTCCCTGTGGCCTCCTCTTCTCTGCACTCTGGCTGTTCTGTTGCTGCTGTATTGACATCATTAGAACCAGTTTGTTCAGACAGTATAATTACCTGCTGATTTGGAATCATCCACAGGCAGCATAACTCTTCAATGAGACACAAAAGTTGAATCCAATACCAATGCAATTTTACTGTACTTCTGCTAATTGCAGTACAGAGGATGTTTTTCCAGTCTTTTAACCACTTGCTGACCGCCTAACTGTAAATGTACGTCATTATTTTGACGTTAAATACCAGGGTTATGGCAGCAACTAGCTGCCATAACCCTGGTATCATTATTTACAGCAGGCAGACAGCTATTAGATAAAAGTGGTATCAGCAGCAGGTCCACAGCGAGATCACTTTTATAGGGCCATGGGAGAGGTGCCCCCAGTCCCAGTTTCAATAAAGAGGACCGGTCATGTTTATATTCATTACAAGGGATGTTTACATCCCTTGTAAAAGGAATACAAATGATCACAATAGAAAAAATTTAAAAGGGACAGTGTAGAAATTAAAAGTAAAATATATAAGGGGAAAAAAAATGTTTTCAATCGCCCCGCCCCTCCGAGCTCACACGCAGAAGCGAACGTATACGTAAGTCGTGCCCACATATGTAAACAGTGTGCAAACCACACACGTGAGGTATTGCTGCGATCATTAGAGCAAGACCTCCTCTGTAAATCTAAACAGGTAACCTGTAAATTTAAAGCGTCGCCTATGGAGATTTTTAAGTACCGTAGTTTGTCGCCATTCCACAAGCTTACGCAATTTTAAAGCATGACATGTTAGGTATCTATTTACTTGGCGTAACATCAATTTTCACATTAAAATGTGTTTGAAAGATTACTGCGCAAATACAGTGTGACATAAAATATTGCAATGACTGCCATTTTATTCTCTAGGGTCTCTGCTAAAAAATATATATATATATATATATATATATATATATATATATATATATATATATATATATATAAAAATATATATATAATGTTTGGGGGTTTTAAGTATTTTCTAGCAAAAGATACAGATTTTTACTTGTAACAGTGTGTCAAGTGTCAGAAAAACAAGTGTCAGAAAAAGGCCTGGTCTTTAAGTGGTTAAAGTGGGGCTTGGGGGGGTTAGGGGGGAAGGGGGGGATGGAGAGAAATGTATAAAGGTATAAAGGTAAAAGTGTAAGGAGACAATGGGGAGGGTCTACTAAACGAACTACAAAGCAAAATGCAATAGTCATGGGACTTTGAATGAGGCAGGTCACTACAAGGATAATACACACAGTACACCTAATTTCAAGTTTTTAAAAAAATGTTAATCATAATTGAACATTCCATGATCAAAAAAGTACACAATAACAGTTTATAATTTTAATAAAAACATACAAAGGAGCTGACGTACAGTGGAACCTTGAATTACGAGCATAATCCGTTCCAGGGGAATGCTTGTAATCCAAAACACTCGCATATCAAAGCGAGTCCCCCCATAGAAGTCAATGGAAACGAAGATAATCCGTTCCGCATTGACTTCTATTACATGCAATACCGCATGTGGCCAGAGGTGGGGGGGGGGGCGCCTGAGAGCCTCGGAAAGCTCGGCTGAACTCGGCAAGGCTCGGAAACACTCCAGAATGGAGTATTTTCGAGTGTTTCTGAGCCATTCTGAGTATTTCCGAAAGGCTCAGAGCGGCTCTGAACCTTTCCAGGTGTCCCCCCGGCACCCCGGCACCTCTGGCCAAATGCGGTACTGCACCGCCCATTAGCTTGACAACACTCGCAAACCGAGTCAGAATTTTAAAAAAAAGTTGCTCGTCTTTCAAAAAGCTTGTTAACCGCGTTACTCGTAAACCAAGGTTCCACTGTATAAGAAATTCATCTTTAGATGTAATAATTCATGTTCTAGTGCAGTGGTTCTCAACTCCAGTCCTCAGGACCCACCAACAGGCCAGGTTTGCAAGATAGCTGAAATACATCACAGGTGATATCACTTGCTGCTTAGTGATTGTAGTATTCTAGTCTGCAACTCCCCAAGGTAATACTTAAAATCTGGCCTGTTGGTGGGTCCCGAGGACTGGAGTTGAGAACCACTGTTCTAGTGCATAGTAATACATTAAAAGGTTAACACAGAGTATAACAAACAGAATATCTTGGCATACTAAGACTCCACCCGTTTCGTGGATCCCTGTCCACTTTATCAGGAGTTTGATGCAAAAAGATATCTATAAGGCTACTTTTACACTGAGGTGCTGGCCACCTTGACGGTAAAGCGCCGCTAGTTTTAGCGATGCTTTACCATCGTTTTAGGGTTAAAAGCGCCACTGCCCCATCGATTTGCAGGCGATTTGGCAACGGTGCCCATTGATTTCAATGGCAGGGGCGGTGGAAGAGCGGTGTACACCGCTCCCGCACCACCCCAAAGATGCTGCTTGCAGTACTTTTTTCCCATCCTGCAAGCGCACCGCCCCAGTATGAAAGCACTCAGGCTTTCACACTGGGGTGGCTTGAGAGGCGCTTTTCAGTTGTTTTACAGGTGCCCCCTTGTGAAAGGGGTCTAAATGTAGGTAAGTATCAGAATGTAAGAAACCCAAGTAGAAAAAGATGGTAAATATTAAATAATTCCCCACAGAAAAAAGGGGAAAAGAAGGGAAAATGTGTGGCAATGAGCCTAGATACCTACAAGTCTCTCCCTTGGCCTGGTGGGGATACCCCACGACAGCCCCGGGATAAACGTTCGTCTGTCGCCTCTACCCCCCGTTGAGATGCTGGGTTCACCCTTTGAGCTGACTTGTAGGTATCGGGGCTTATTGCCACAAATTACCCCTTCCTTTCCCCTTTTTTCTGTGTGGAATTACTTACTATCTTTTTCTACTTAGGTTTCTTATATTCTGACACTTCCCTACATTTATAGATATCTTTTTGCATCAAACTTCTGATGAACTGGACAGGGATCCACAAAACGCGAGTCTTAGGATGCCAAGATATTCCGTTTGTTATACTCTGTGTTAATCATGTAACCTTTTAATGTATTACCAAAAATACACAAAAGCAAAAAAAAAATACCTGGTACTTCCAGGTATGGAGGCCATGTGACGCTCCTCTCTCACCATAGCCCTGGTGATGCCGATGATGGACACTAGCATACGTATAGGCTGGACACACACAGGTAATTTTTAGCCAAATGATCGCTAGCAATCAATTACCTCCATTGGAACACATGGCAATTAAAAGCAAGCCACACGTGTAAAAGACAAGGCATACTTACTTTTCCTTCTGGCTCCACTGCCAAACATTTTGCCGTTGCTGGGAAATCTTCTGCTGAAGTCCTGGGAAGAGAAACCAAAACTTCTGAGAGTGATCATCTACTGGAGCCCCTGCAGCTCTCGCTGGTTCCTCCTAATGACCTCTATATCAATGTTGTGTCCTAAAGGTCGGAGGAAGGAACCAGTGAACACTACGAGGAACCCGGGAGATCATCACTCTCAGAAGTGTTGGTTTCTCTTCGGACATTGGCAAAAGATTTCCCAGCAGAGAAACCAGTATTTCTGAGTGATGATCTCCTGGGTTCCCCGCAGCTTCTACTGGTTCCTCCTAACGACCTCTATATCAATGTATTGTCCTCCAGTGACATGGAGGTCAGAGAGAGGAACCAGTGAGCACTGTGGGGGAACTGGGAGATCATCACTCTCAGAAGTGTTGGTTTCTCTTTGGACATTGGCAGAGGATTTCTCAGCAGAGAAACCAACACTTCCGAGAGTGATGATCTCCAGGCTCACCCGCAACTCTCTCTGGCTCCTTCTAATGACCTCTATGTCAATGACGTGGAGGTCAGAGGGAGAAACCAGTGAGAGCTGCAGGGGACCCAGGAGATCATCAGTTGTGTCGGTTCAGCAGCTCGGGCAACAGGAAAGGCACGTATACCCTGTCTTCTTTTTCAAATAAGATCTTCTATAGCAACCGGGTCACTTAAAACCAGCTCATGTGCTATTGAATCCCAAGCAGTCACTGTTAATTTTTAATCTCTTTGGTTTCAGTGGGAGAAGGTAATATTTTGTTAATGACTGTACATGCCTGTTTGGTGCCAGGGTCACCAAGGAGCGCAGAGGGAGTGGTCACTTTCCTGTAGAAAGCCTTCCCTAAGGTCCTATTCACATGTGAGTTGAGTGTCTTTAGTTGTTTTTTTAGGGGTTTTCTTTTGTGTTTGCACAGGCAATTGTGTGCATGCTTTGGGCTTGAGTGTTTTGTTTTTTTTTGCCAATGAAAAGCAAGTTACTAGGCAGAAAAAATGTTTGTTTAAGGCGCTCCTATTGGGGTCAAAATGTGTGACTGCCCCAAAAGAAGCTCCTGTACTTTTTCAAATGACAAGCTTCAAGCAACACGACACTCAGGTGTAAATGAGTACCACTCAACAAAACGGAAAGCTTAAAATGGAAGTTCGGAATTTTAAAAATATATAGTGTGTTTAACCACTTCAGCCCCGGAAGAATTTACCCCCTTCCTGACCAGAGCACTTTTTGCGATACGGCACTCTGTCGTTGCGCAGTCATGCGACGTTGCACCCAAACAAAATTGACGTCCTTTTTTTCCCCACAAATAGAGCTTTCTTTTTGGTGGTATTTGATCACCTCTGCAGTTTGTATTTTTCACGCTATAAACAAAAAAAGAGCGACAATTTTGAAAAAAATATTTCTTACTTTTTGCTATAATAAATATCCTCAAAAAATATATAAAGAAACACATTTATTTCTCAGTTTAGGCCGATATGTATTCTTCTACATATTTTTGGTAAAAAAACCCCGCAATAAGCGTTAATTGATTGGTTTGCGCAAAAGTTAGAGCATCTACAAAATCGGGGATAGATTTATGGCATTTTTATTATAATTTTTTTTTTATTAGTAATGGCGGCGATCTTTTTATCGTGACTGCGACATTGCGGCGGACACTTTTGACACTATTGTGGGACCAGTGACATTTATACAGCGATCAGTGCTATAAAATTGCACTGATTACTGTGTAAATGTCACTGGCAGGGAAGGGGTTAAACACTAGGGGGGCAATCAAGGGGTTAAGTGTGTCCTAGGGAGTGATTCTAACTGTGGGGGGGGGTGGGCTCACTACAACATGACAGGGATCACTGCTCCCGACCACTGGGAGCAGTAGATCCCTGTCATGTTGCTAGGCAGAACAGGGAAATGCCTTGTTTACATAGGCATCTCCCCATTACGCCGCTCCATGTCACGATCGCGGGCCCCTGGCGAACATTGAGTCCGCGGGACCCGCGGGCATGCTCACGGAGTACGCGGCGGGTGCGTGCATGCCCACTAAGCTGCGTCTTAAAGGGGACGTACAGGTACGCCCATTTGCCCAGCCGTGCCATTGTGCAGACGTACATCGTCATGTGATGGTAGGCAAGCAGTTAAGACGGAAAAAAACCCCAAAAGGGTTTAAAAACGGATGTCAGCAGATTGGATGTAAGCGGATGTCGTCTGCTAACATTCGTTTTTTCGTCCATTCCCTTTTTTTTTTTTTTAAAAGGATGAAAAATAGGGTTTTCTTCCATCTCAAAAAAAGTAACTTAACGGAGGCGGATGTCAGCGAATAATCATCCTCTAAAGTCCGCTAGCCCATAGACATACATGTATGTCCGTTTTTCATCTGCCAAAAGATGGAGAAAAAAATGGACATACGGAACGCCCGTGTGAAAGGACCCACACACAACTCTTTGTTGATGTTGCTCAGGTGTGAAGGCATACCTCCCAACTTTTTGAGATGGGAATGAGGGACACCTATCAGCAAAAGTATGCAGGCATAGGACACACCCCTTGCCACGCCCCCTTAAAGGAGAATTGTACAAAAAATAAAAGTTTGGTTCAACCCACAAGTGCTTTATTTACCACTACAATTCTTTTATATTGGCTTTTAGACTTTACAAATGCAGCAATTTAAAAATCAGATGAAAGGTTTAGCACTGGAAAACACTTTTTGATAGATAAAAGGTGCATTTTATATACATCTATATAGATCAGACCAAAATGGGGGACAAATGAGGAGGAATGAGGGACATTGCTCCAAATCAGGGACAGTCCCTCGAAATCAGGGACAGTTGGGAGCTATATGAATGAGGCCTTATTCATAAATACTATGGCTAACTCAATCAAATCTTCAGATGTGTTTGTTTTGCCATAACAGAAGGTGTTACTCGCTCCACAGCCACGTTAAAAGGCAGCAGATGGTGGAATATGGAAGCTGTCTGTAAAGATGATTCAACAATGCTTTCCTCCCGTACTACCCAAATCACCGCTAAACCATCTAAAGTGTCCCTTGCTTGCTCCCCTCTTCCGTCCCCAATTCTGTCTTTCAGGTTTTGTGCTCCTCCATTCCTCTGGGTGATTAAAGGCTCCTGCGTCTATCTACTCCAGACTGCGTACGCGCCGTACGGCATCTCCTGGCCAGCAGAATCTTGTTCATGGATTGTATATAATATTCACTTTGCTGTGCAGAGACAATAGAAAGAATTACATGGTGTGAGCGGAGCATCACCGAGAAATAAAAATAGCAAGCTTTTATCCACCGAGTTTTTCCACCAAGGACAAGACGTCAGTGTTGTTTGAACTGGAAGGAAGTTTTCTGAAGCAAGGTCACTTTTAATGGCTTCTCCTGCTCTGTAGCACTCTGTTTTCTATGCAATCATTTTTACTTTTCTATGGCTTTAGGTCAAATGGAAGGAACCTGGCATCCGACAGATACTGGCCTACTTCTGAAAATGCTAGTAGCCTGGCATTTTGGTTTCAGTAATTCTAGTTGCTGACCCAAAATAGGCATGCAGTTTAGGGATTTTGAATATAGTCTAGATTTGACAACACAGCCTTTAAACGGTCTGACCTCTGGAAGATTTACCTCCCCCTCCTTCATAAAAGGCCAGGCCATTTTTTGCGATACGGAACTGCGTTACTTTAACCACTTAAAGACCAAGCCTATTTTTTTTCAAACTTGGTGTTTATAAGTTAAAATCTGTTTGTTTTTTTTCTGCTAGAAAATGACTTAGAACCCCCAAACATTATGTATATATATATTTTCAGACACCCTAAAGAATAAAATGGTGGTCGTTGCAATACTTTGGAGGTTATTTATGAAAGGCAAATCCACTTTGCACTACAAGTGCAAATTACAAGTGCAAAGTCCACTTGGAAGTGCAGCCACTGTAAATCTGAGGGGTAGACCTGAAATGAGGGGAAGCTCTGCTGATTTTATTACCCAATCATGTGCAAGCTAAAATGCTGTTTTTTTATTTTCCTTGCATGTCCCCCTCAGGTCTACTGCGACTGCACTTCTATTTATTTTTTATTTCAGGTACTTATATAGCGCCGTCAATTTACGCAGCGCTTTTACATAATCATTGTACATTCACATCAGTCCCTACCCTCAAGGGGCTTACAATCTAAGGTCCCTAACTCACATTCATACATACTAGGGACAATTTAGACAGGATCCAATTAACCTACCAGCATGTCTTTGGAGTGTGGGAGGAAACCGGAGTACCCGGAGGAAACCCACGCAGGCACAGGGAGAACATGCAAACTCCAAGCAGGTAGTGTCGTGGTTGGGATTCGAACCAGTGACCCTTCTTACTGCTAGGCGAGCGTGCTACCACTACACCACTGTGCCGCCCCAAAAAGTGCACTTCCAGTGCAACTTCAGGTGCACTTTGTGTAAATGTCACTGACAGGGAAGGGGTTAAACACTTGCTAGTGCAAAGTGGATTTGCCTTTAGTAAATAACTCCCACTGTGTCACACCGTATTTGCAAAGCGGTCTTACAAGTGCAATTTTTTTGGGAAGAAATACACTTTTTTTAATTAAAAAAATAAGACAACAGTAAAAGTTAGCCCATTTTTTTTTTATATTGTGAAAGATAATGTTACGCTGAGTAAATTAATACCCAACATATCACGCTTCAAAATTGCGCCCGCTCGTGGAATGGTGACAAACTTTGACCCTTAAAAATCTCCATAGGCGACATTTAAAAATTTCCACAGGTTAGCAGTTTTAAGTTACAGAGGAGGTCTTTTGCTAGAAGTATTGCTCTCACTCTAACGGGCGTGGCGATACCTCACATGTGTGGTATGAACACAGTTTTCTTATGTATGCAAATCGCTTCTGCGTGTGAGCTCGGCGGGACAGGGCGCTTTAATTTATTTGAATTTTTTTCTGATTTATTTGACGTTTTATTTTTTTTTTTAAATCATTTTGTGTCACTTTTATTCCTATTACTAGGAATGTAAACATCCCTTGTAATAGCAAAAAAAAAAAAAAAAAAAATGACAGGACCTCTTAAATGTGAGATCTGGGGTCAAAAACTCAGATCTCACATTTACACTTAAATGCAATAAAAAAAAAATTAAAAAATTCCCCTTTTAAGACCATTAGGGAAGCTTCCGTCTTCCAATGTTATGGAGCCGAGCGGGGGGGCCATTTTCCCCTCACTTAGCTCTGTGTCTCAGAGGGGGGAGGACCCGATGGGCTCCACCACTACTGACGGCTCTGGTGGAGACTGGAGCACAGCGGGGGAGGGGGGGGGGGCTGGGCAATAAAAGTGATCTTGCCGCGATCTTCAGCTGCGGAGACCACTTTTATCAAAAAGAGGACCATCTGCCGTTTAAGAAAATACCAGGGTTATGGCAGCTATCTGCTATATTTATTCTATTGCTGTATGGGCTTGGTTTGACCCATGTTCGGTGCTTGCAGCAGTTCAACTTTTAGCTCCTCCTTTTACATGGTAGCGCAGGTATAACCACACACTACAGCTATCTGCTGCCATAATCCTGTTATTCTACGTCAAAGTACTGACGTATAACAACGGCGCAAGTTGTTAACTGACAATTGTGTGGTCGTGCAACGCTGTACCCAAATAAATTTTACGTTCTTTTTTTTCCCCACAAATATAGCTTTCTTTTGATGGTCCTTTTTGAAGATCCTCCAAATGTCAACTAATTGGTGTGAGTGGAGAAGGTCTTTGAGGCGTAGTCTGGATCCTCTAGGGGAGGAAGGCAGTCCCACTGAGTAGTCTTTGCGGGGGTCCATAGTCAGGTTAAAGTCCCCTCCTAAGATAAGGGTCACTTCCGTGAAAGAATCCAGAGTAGAGAGAAAACATTTGAGAACTGTTACTTGATTGGTATTGGGCAGGTATACGTTCGCCAATGTGAAAGTGTGGCAGTAAATTTTCCCTTTTAGCAGGAGGAATCTGCCCTCCGGATCCTTATGGACGTCTGTCATCTGCCACGGGAGGGACTTACCAATCAGAATACTAGTCCCCTTGGATTTGGAAGATGGGGACAGGCTGTGATAGAACATCGGGAAATTATTGTTGTGTAGTTTAGGGATCTTATCTGCTCTAAAGTGAGACTACATGCGCTCTTAATCTCCAGAGTTCCTTGAGGCAACTAGTTCGCTTCTCTGGTGACTTCAGCCCCTTGATATTTAAGGAAATGAACTTCACTGCCATTGCTGGTGTGTCGCCGACAGGCCCCCGACGCAACCTCTGGGTAGTAGTTGGAAACAAAACAAAAAGGGCTGAGAGGGGGGAAAGAGAGAGAGAGAAAAAAAAGGGGGGGGGGGTTAGCAGCAGCTTAGTTTAGCCGTGAAGTAGGTGATATCGGGATAGAGGGAAAAGGAGAAAATCAGGAAAAAAAAGGGGGGGGGCAGGGGGAAACCAAACGAATGCTCACGTGAGCAGTGCTACCGCCAGCAGGGCAGAGAAGGCCTAGAGTGGGTAGCGGTAAGGCACTTACCGCTAAAATAGCAAACAAACAAACAAAAAATTAACTAAAGAATAAACAGGGTAACACAACTTGTGTGTAACATTTTTCCCAGCGTAAAAACAGACCAATCTTAATATCCAAGCCGGGGATCCGCTCGCCTCGCGGGGATAGTCGTTAATTAGATGTCTGTTCGTAATGTTCACACTAGAAGCAATAACAATGGCAGTAATAATGTGAGGGGTTAGCGTTGCCCTCAAGGGGCGCTTCCGGATAAAATCCCGTGAGGGCCAGAGCGCTCCTTCCGGCAATGCCAACTGTGCTCCGTTGATCTAACAACAACATAACATAACATTTTAAAGGTCATTACAGACTGGACAAATGGCAGGATGGTGCAATTGCGCCTCATTCTTTCTTTCTGAACTCAGACAGGGGTGGCCCCTCCACGATCTCACACATGTGTGGGAAGCCCCTCCGCTCATACATGTGGGTGACCCTGTCAGGGACTGACTGTGTGTCCTGGGGATAATGCCCCTCCCTATGAATGACAAGGGTAGGGGGTGCAATTTGTATCTCTCAGGGGGAGTATCAGCTATTAATTGGGAGTTCCATGGTGGGATAGGCCCTGTGAGGCTAGGGGTTGTGAGGAAACCATGTTGAGCCAGTGTTTGCCCCCCCACGGGTGAGATTGTGGAGGCCTCTTCCAACCAAGCCAGCCTGTGCACTAAACCCTTGGTGAAATTAGTAGGGACCAAGGAACGCTCGAGCTTGATTCAACTCCCCAACCTGGAGCGTAAGGCTATAAGCAAACCAACCTTGGCGGCAGCACTGGGTACCACCCCCCCCCCCCCCGGGACCAATTCTGTTCTAAAAAGTAGAAATAGAAAAAAAAGTAAAAATAAGAATAATAATATGAAAATAAACAAAATTTAGACCATTTAGCATTGCCCTCAGAAGGCATCCCTTGAAAGTCAGTGAGAGCCAAAGGATCCCATGAGGGCAAGGCAAACTACGGCCCAGTATTCCGACAGTGGTGCGCCACCCTTACAGTGTGGCGCATACACTCGGGTGTATTGACTCTGGCTAGGTAATACACCTCTTCGAATATCAAGCCCATCCCAGGGGTAGCCACCCCGAGGTCTCACATATGAAGGGGGGGCCATTCTGCCTCGTCGTGTGGATATTTCTGTTGGGGATCAATTGTGCGCCCATGGCACGGGACCACTCAATATAGCGTACATTTGACAAGGAGGGATTTTGAGAGGGAAAGCACCATTAATTCAGGATCCCTTAGCTAGTGTAAACTTTGCCCTCCCATGGGTGGTGAGGGGGGTGGGGCGTGGCCACTTTCAGATAGGGGTACTCGCGTCAGCCGTCCCCCACCCGTGAGACCCCAGGAGCCCCCAGGAAGATATCAAGGGTAGTGACCACTCTTATCCTCCCCAATGAACTGGCCAGAACCGAGGAGGAGTCCAAATGTAGGGTTCCATACTTAAAAACAAAAAAACAAAAAAAATAAGGGGGGGGGGGGGGGAGTTCTGGGAAAATCCTCAGGAGAGTCTCCAAATGCTATGTATGGGGAATTGGATCTTTTTGTTTAGTGTCTATGAAACCCTGTCCAGGGAGACTGCGTGATGATGGTGATCAGTCTTCAGCGACGCTCGTCGTTTTGTGGTTGTCTGTTCCTGCGGGATTGGCGATTGTCTCAGGCTCATTCAGGTCTGCCCTGAGGCGCACCGCCTAGTCGATCAGATGAGACATCAATAATGAGCCAGTTGGGAACTGGTAAGGGCTCCATCTCTGCAAAGTTGAATAGGTCAGGTAGTTCTAAGAGGTGACGCAGTGAATAGGAGCGATTTCCTTTGCGTACTTTCAGGTGAAATGGGTGGCCCCATCTGTAGGACATTCCTAGCTCCACGATTCTTTCTAATAAGGACTTCAGGGCTCTGCGCATTAACAGGGTCTTTCTGGAAACATCTGGCAGGAACCCCGTCAAATTCCAGAATTCCTACTCTCCATGCTTGTTGCACAATTTCTTCCTTAAGCTTGTAGGCATGCAGACGGCAGAGTACATCTCTGGGTCTGTCTTGAGAGGTAAGTCTAGGGCCAAGAGTACGGTGCACTCTATCAATGGAAATTTCAGTGTCTGGGGGGCGGTCGAGAGATCTGTTAAAGATGGCGGTAACTTGCGAATAAATTTCCGCCTGCGTCACCGTCTCTGGGATGCCCTGGAGCTGAATGTTGTGTCTGCGGCTGCGGTTTTCAAGGTCGTCAAGAAGTAGGTGAAGCTGTACGACCTGGTCAGACAGGTCAGTGTGCACAGTTTGAAGATGGTCCACTGTAAGTGCCATTGCCCCTTTATCCTGTTCCAGTGGTGTCACCCTGTCATCTACCTCAGACACTTCAGCACTTGTAGTTCTCCCTAGAGCAGATTCTACCTTATTTGCTAAGGCTTCAAAAGTCAGCTCTTGTGGGTAGCTGCTGCAGGAAGGCCCACAGAGTCTGCTCTGTCAAGTGTGTAGAGGAGAGGTTGTGCTGTGGGGTGGCTTTTGGAGTAGTACTCACTGTGACCTGTGCACTGGGACCATGCAGCCAGGCGTCTGTTGTAGCCATGGTTTAGGCTCTGTGGGGAAGCCTCCGCTGCCAACGAGTTGCAAGTGTCCTCGTGGAATGTCCCATTCCTTGCCTCAGGGGACATAATGAAGGATTGGGGAAGGCACGGAGAGAGGTCGCTAGGAGGGGAGACCGGCGGTATATTGTTGTCCTCCCCATGTTCTCCTCTCTGTGGTGCCGCGGGATCTGGATCAGCATGGCTACAGACGGCCGGCGCCATCTTGTTCCCAGCCAGGGTCGAGGCCGTCTGTGTAACTGGCCACAAATACCGATCCATGGTGGGGATGATTGAAAAATAAAACAGTCCGCTGCGTTCCCCGTTGCCACTAGGGCTGGAGGAGCCGTTAATGTGGGGTAGGCACTGATCTGTATTGCTGGTAGGTCACCTCAGACCGGGAGCTCAGCTACTTCACCTCCTCATCCGTCCGTGCCAAGACCACGCCCAGATAATCTTGTGAAATATTTGATCAAAAAATGTAATTACGCGCCCCTGTTAAACAGGGGCATAAAAATTGGGCCTTAGGCAGTGGTCCCCCGAACCAAAAATATTCTTACAAGCTATCATCATGAAGATTGTGGAGGAATAGGATAGTCACTCAGCATAATAGGATAGTCACTCACCATAGGCAGTCTTCAAGGGAACCATTGAAAAATCAATCGGTTACATCAACATCAGGTGCTTGGTAGCTAGTGATCCAAGACTAATTCATTTTTATGAATGGAGCCGATCACAGAGTGCGCCTGTCCATAGACTCTGTTGATCAGTTACAAAGCAAGAACGCTGGATGCAGGACAGGCCAGTAGCTCAATTGCATTTTGCGCAAGCTCTGGCCAGTGGTCCATCCTCAAGACCCAGTAACCCAGTGGATGTTCTGTTGGAAAGGTCTCCAAGTCTGATCTTGCCCCTAGATATTCCTGCACCATGTAATTTAGACGCTGGCGATGGTTGCTGGAATCGATCAGACCTTGGCGCTGAAGACTGAAGAATTGTCTGAAGGCATCGGTCAGCCAGCCACCTTCTCCACCGCTCTTTCTGTGACTGAACGAAGCCTCAGCAACACGTTGTCCAGCACCAGGAAATTGTAACCTCCCAGGCTCTGGAAACGCATTGCACAAACCTTTCTGCAAGGCCTCCTCTGCTCCCTCTGCGAAGGCTGGATAAGTTCTGCAACTTACCCTTGTAATGTGGATCAAGAAGGGTTGCCAGCCAGTAATGATCCCTCTCCTTGATACCATGAATCCTAGGGTCCTTTCGCAGGCATTGCAGGATCAGGGAGGCCAAGCAGCGTAAGTTTGCAGAGGCATTCGATCCTGAGTCCTCTGGATTACTAAGGATCACATGATCCGCAACCACCTCCTCCTAGTCACATACAACTCCATGGGTTTCAGGGGACTGAAAACGATCCCTTGAAGACTGCTGCTGATGCTGAGTGTTATCCTCCTCCTCCTCCTCTTCTTCTTCTTCTTCCTGTGTGATCAGCGGGCCCACAGGAATACTATCTGGATAAAGGGGGCCTTGAGAGGTAAGGAAGCCCTCCTCTTCCTCCCGCTGTTCTGCCTCAAGTGCCCTGTCTATTATTCCACGAAGCGTGTGCTCCAACAAGAAGACAAGAGGGACAGTATCACTGATGCATGCACTTTCACTGCTCACCATCCTCATGGCCTGGTGACAGGACAGTGCATGCATCCTTGATCAGTAGCCACTGGCGTGGCGAAAGAAAGCCAAGCTCCCTTGACCCTGTCCTGGTGCTATACTCACACAGGTACTCATTGATAACCCGCTGCTGCAGCATTGCCAACGTTGAGTTGCACCTGGTGGGCATGTCACAAATGAGGCGGTTCTTGGGCAGGCTGCATTCCCTTTGAAGGTCAGCCAGCCGGGCACTGGCATTAAATGACCAGCGGAAATGACCACAGACTTTCCTGGCCTGCCTCAGGAGATCCTGTAAGCCTGGGTACCTGCCCAAAAAACGCTACACCACCAAATTCAGAACGTGAGCCAAACAGGGTCAAGTGTCCCTGTCAGAGGGCAGAGAAGAGGTTGGTGCCATTGTCGCATACAACCATTCCTGGCTGAAGCTGGCGTGGCGTCAACCACCTCTGAGTCTGCCCCTGCACAGCTGACAGAATGTCTGCCCCAGTGTGGCTCCTGTCCCCTAAACAGACCAACTCAAGCACTGCATGGCATCTTTTTTGCCTGAGTGCTTACGTAGACCCTTGAACGCCTACAGAGCACCGCTGGTTCAGAGGACAAATCTGCAGAAAAAGAGGCCATAGAGGAAGAAGAAGAGGAGGAGGTGGAGGACAGAGCTGTGGCAGAATCACCACTAGCATTTTGGAGGCGTGGTGGCGGAACAAGCTCCAACAATACTGAACCCTTTCCTGCATCCTTCCCAGCTGCCAGCAGAGTTACCCAGTGTGGCGTGAAAGAAAGGTAACGTCCCTGTCTATGCCTGCTGGACCATGAGTCAGCAGTAATATTCACCTTACTGCTGACTGCCCTGTCCAACGAGACCAAGACATTGCCTTCCACATGCTGGTAGAGCCAGAATGGCCTTCCGTAAAAAAGAAATAGCGTTTGGGAACCTGCCACTGAGGTACCACACATTCCACAAATTCACGAAAGGGGGTAAAGTCTACCAGCTGAAAAGGCAGCAGTTGCAGTGCTAGCAATTTGGCCAAGCTGGAATTCAGACGCTAAACATGTGGGTGGCTGGGATCGAATTTCTTTCGATGGTTTAGCAACTGGGGTAGGGAAATTTGCCTGCTAAAATCAGATGTTGATGTACCGCTAGCAGATTAGCCGCAAGTACATGGGACACCTATTTCTAGACCTTCATTCCTCTCAGTGCATGTTTCTGAGAGGACTGGAGGTATAGTGGGGTTGGAGAACCCAGCTGATGAGGAGTTATTTTGAGGGGACAGCAAATTTACACTGTTATACAAGCTGTACACTCACTACTTTACATTGTAGCAAAGTGTCATTTCTTCAGTATTGTCACATGAAGAGACAATAAAATATTTACAAAAATGTGAGGGGTGTACTCACTTTTGTGAGATACTGTATATATACACACACGAGACTGACACTATATCTTATTAAATACACTGCAGCTAACTAAATAACCTGCCTGCCTGAAGTATATTAGATAAAGTACACCAGGAATGGCCTGTCAGTCAGATATAGCTACACTGGATGCAGAGTGTGTGTGTATATATATATATATATATATATATATATATATATATATATATATATACATATACATATACACACACACACACACACACGAGACTGACTGTAAGTGTATATATATATTTTAAATACACTGCAGCTAACTGAATAACCTGTCTGCCTGCCCAATCTAAATGACACTCTCTCTCCATCCACGCCAACAACACACTACACAGGGCCGACGTGCAGGCAGCCTTATATAGTGTGGGGCCTGGACTTAGTCCCCCTGAGCCATAATTGGCCAAAGGCACCCTGCCTTTCGCCAATTTTGGCTCTCTTAGCTGAGGGCGCTGGGATTGGCCAAAGCATGCAGGTCATGGTGCATGCTTTGGCCAATCATCATACAGCAATGCACTGCAAACATTATGGGGCGTTACGCGGCGCTCAAATTTGCTGCGAATGCCCCATAATTTTTGTTTTTCGACAAACAGGCGAACACCCAATGTTCGAGGTGAACTCATGTTCGACCCGAACATAAAGCTCATCCCTACAAGGCAGATCCCCGTTCTGACAGGGAAGTACACAGAGATCTTCTGTTCCTTGTAAGCAGGAACGTGGATCTCTGTGCTCTTCCTGTCAGTCCCTCCCCCACACAGAAAACACTCCCAGGGAACACACTTAACCCTTTGATCACCCCTGTCATTTAAACAGTAACAGTGCTTTTTTTTTTTTAGCACTGATCACTGTATTGGTGTCACTGAGTCCCAAAAAGTGTCACCTAGTGTCAGATTTGTCCACCACAATGTCGCATTCCTGAAAATAAATAAATAGCTGATCGCCACCGATATCAGTAAAAATAATTTAAAAAAAATGAAAAGTCCAATCTATCCCATAGCTTGCAGATGCTAAAACTTTTGCGCAAACCAATCGGGCGGCACAGTGGTGTAGTGGGTAGCACTCTCGCTTAGCAGTAAAAAGGGACGCTGGTTCGAAGCCCAGCCACGAAACTACCTGCCTGGAGTTTGCATGTTCTCCCTGTGCCTGCGTGGGTTTCCTCCGGGTACTCCAGTTTCCTCCCACACTCCAAAGACATGCTGGTAGGTTAATTGACTTCTGTCCAAAAAAAAAAAATTGGCCCTAGTATATGAATGCAAGTTTGGGATTGTGGGCTCCTTGAGGATAGGGTGCATTGTATGTGTGGATTGCTGCGTAAATTGATGGCGCTATATGGGTACCTTAAATAAATAGGGATAATTGTAGGCACGCAACCACACTCACTCAGGTTGAACTGGATGGACTGGTGTCTTTATTCAACCTTACTAACAATCAATATACGCTTATTGTTTTTTTACATTTTTTTTACCAAAAATATGTAGGAGAATACATATTGGCCTAAATTGATGAAGAAGTTTGATTTTTCACATTTTTTTATATGCATTATAGCAGAAAGTAAAAAATATTTTTTCTTTTCAAAATTGGCAGTCTTTTTTTGTTTATAGTGCAAAAAGAAGGAGGGGAGTACCACCAAAAGAAAGCTTGATTTGTGGGGGGGGGGGACATTGATTTTGAGTACACCGTCGCACAACCGCGCAATTGTCAGTTAAAGTAACGCAGTGCCGAATCGTAAAAAAATGGCCTGGTCATTAAGTGTGGGGGGGGGAGTAGTCATTAAGGGGGTAAAACCTTCCGGGGCAGAAGTAGTTGATGTACAGGTCATACACGGAGGAAGTGAAGGGGTTAATGTACTGGTCACATACAAAAGCAGGATGTGCAAGAGTTAAAAAAAAAAAAAAAAAAAAAAAAAAAAAAGCGATCAGTGTGTCACTACAACAGAATGAATAAATCATTAGCTGCAGATTCATTCATTCTTTCCTTTGTTGGAAAGGGGAAGAGGAAGGATCAACACTGCAAAACAGTACTATGTGATCACTGTGATGACCAATCACAGCAATCATATGGTACCCAGCCCCTTGGATTGGCTCAGTGCATTGTCTGTGTATCGAGCCATCTAATGACAGCTCGGTACACAGCTATTACCAGGCTCAAAGCAGTTATTTATCCAGCGCCATTTATGAATAGCACTGGGTAAAGGGCCACTGATCTGTAATTTAACCACTTGCTTACTGGGGCACTTAAACCCCCCTCCTGTCCAGACCAATTTTCAGCGCTGATGCACTTTGAATGACAATTGCACGGTCATACAACACTGTAGCCAAATGAAATTATCATTCTTTTCCCACAAATAGAGCTTTCTTTTGGTGGTATTTGATCACCTCTGCGGTTTTTATTTTTTGTTAAAATTAAAAAAGACCGAATTTTATTTTTTTTTAATATTTTGTTATAAAATTTTGCAAACAGATCATTTTTCTCCTTCATTGATGTATGCTGATGAGGCAGCACTGAAGGGCACCGATAGGTGGCAGTGATGGGCACTCATGGGTGGCAATAATGGGCACTGGTTTGTTACACTGACAGGCAGCACTGCTAGGTGGCACTGATTGGCACTACTGGTGGGCATTGATAGGTGGCACTCATGGGCATTGATAGGTGGCACTGGCAGGAGGTACTGGTGGGCACAGATGAGCAGAATTACCTCTTCATCTTCGGGACCGAAGTCCCTTGCACATAAGCTGGTGATCTGCTTTTTTTTCTCCTTATGCTGTCTGCGTGAGGAGAAAAAAAGATTACCGAGCTTTTGTTTACATCATGTGATCAGCTGTCATTGGCTGACAGCTGATCACGTGGTAAGGGGCCGGGATCGGCCCCTTACTCGGATCTGTAATCACTCGAGTCTCAGCGACTCGGTGAGCACAGCACGCGCCGCGTGCGCTCTGGCGGGCGCGTGCGAAGGGGAGGATGTCATAGGACGGCCTCCCGGAAATTCAGGTCCGCGCTGTGGCTGTCATTCGGCTATAGCATGGACACCAAGTGGTTAAAGACATACCCCTGATGAAAAGGGGTTTAAAGCTAGAGGAGAAGTTTGACAGCCAGGCATTTTCAGAAGGAGGTGAACAAAGATGTCCTACATATTTTCTCTCATGATCATTTCTCTTTTCCAATAAAACTCTTAAATTCTGTTGGAATTTACACACCGAGCATTAGGGATGAGCTTCGTGTTCGAGTCGAACCCATGTTCGACTCGAACATCGGCTGTTCGACCGTCCGTCGAATTGCGAACGATATGGGCCGTTCGCGCCAAATTCGTGTGGCGCGTCACGGCCCATAATTCACTGCGGCATCGCAGTGCATTGCTGGCTGATGATTGGCCAAGCATGCACTATGACCCGCATGCTTGGCCAATCACAGCGCCGTCAGTAGAGAGAGCTGTAATTGGCCAAAGCCAGGGTGGCTTTGGCCAATTATGGCTCAGGGGATTTAGTACACACCCCACACTATATAAGGCCGCCTGCACGGCGGCCCTGTGTAGTGTGTGTTCCGGTGTGCTGAGCGATAGAGAGAGAGAGAGACAGTGTCATTTGATTTGAGTTAGATAGATTAGGCAGAACAGTCAGTCAGTTAGCTGCACTTACAGTGTATTGTGTATATATATGCATCCCAGGTGTTGCATATATATATATACACTGTATTCAGTTTAGCTAGATCCGTTCCTGTTATCTTCTATCTAGACTATTTACATTCAGTGCAGTGTGTCCTGCTCACAGTGTTCAGCTAGATCCGTTCCTGCTATTTACATTCAGTACAGTGCTTCCTGCTCACAGTGTTCAGCTAGATCCGTTCCTGCTATTTACATTCAGTGCAGTGCGTGCTGCTCACAGTGTTCAGCTAGATCCGTTCCTGCTATTTACATTCAGTGCAGTGCGTCCTGCTCACAGTGTTCAGCTAGATCCGTTCCTGCTATTTACATTCAGTGCAGTGCGTGCTGCTCACAGTGTTCAGCTAGATCCGTTCCTGCTATTTACATTCAGTGCAGTGCGTGCTGCTCACAGTGTTTAGCTACATCCGTTCCTGCTGTTTACATTCAGTGCAGTGCGTCCTGCTCACAGTGTTCAGCTAGATCCGTTCCTGCTATTTACATTCAGTGCAGTGCGTCCTGCTCACAGTGTTCAGCTAGATCCGTTCCTGCTATTTACATTCAGTGCAGTGCGTCCTGCTCACAGTGTTCAGCTAGATCCGTTCCTGCTATATACATTTAGTGCAGTACGTCCTGCTCACAGTGTTCAGCTAGATCCGTTCCTGTTATCTTCCTACTGACAGGCAGGCTTGTCTGGTTACAGTATATAAAGCTACCTGAAGAAAATTACAGGTGTTCTTTTTGATCCTATTAGTACCACGGTCAGGCAGCTAGACTATTTACATTTAGTACAGTGTGTCCTGCTCACAGTGTTCAGCTAGATCCGTTCCTGTTATTTACATTCAGTGCAGTGCGTCCTGCTCACAGTGTTCAGCTAGATCCGTTCCTGCTATTTACATTCAGTGCAGTGCGTCCTGCTCACAGTGTTCAGCTAGATCCGTTCCTGCTATTTACATTCAGTGCAGTGCGTCCTGCTCACAGTGTTCAGCTAGATCCGTTCCTGCTATTTACATTCAGTGCAGTGCGTGCTGCTCACAGTGTTCAGCTAGATCCGTTCCTGCTATTTACATTCAGTGCAGTGCGTCCTGCTCACAGTGTTCAGCTAGATCCGTTCCTGCTATTTACATTCAGTGCAGTGCGTCCTGCTCACAGTGTTCAGCTAGATCCGTTCCTGCTATTTACATTCAGTGCAGTGCGTCCTGCTCACAGTGTTCAGCTAGATCCGTTCCTGCTATTTACATTCAGTGCAGTGCGTCCTGCTCACAGTGTTTAGCTAGATCCGTTCCTGCTATTTACATTCAGTGCAGTGCGTCCTGCTCACAGTGTTCAGCTAGATCCGTTCCTGCTATTTACATTCAGTGCAGTGCGTCCTGCTCACAGTGTTCAGCTAGATCCGTTCCTGTTATCTTCCTACTGACAGGCAGGCTTGTCTGGTTACAGTATATAAAGCTACCTGAAGAAAATTACAGGTGTTCTTTTTGATCCTATTAGTACCACGGTCAGGCAGCTAGACTATTTACATTTAGTACAGTGCGTCCTGCTCACAGTGTTCAGCTAGATCCGTTCCTGTTATTTACATTCAGTGCAGTGCGTCCTGCTCACAGTGTTCAGCTAGATCCGTTCCTGCTATTTACATTCAGTGCAGTGCGTGCTGCTCACAGTGTTCAGCTAGATCCGTTCCTGCTATTTACATTCAGTGCAGTGCGTGCTGCTCACAGTGTTCAGCTAGATCCGTTCCTGCTATTTACATTCAGTGCAGTGCGTCCTGCTCACAGTGTTCAGCTAGATCCGTTCCTGTTATCTTCCTACTGACAGGCAGGCTTGTCTGGTTACAGTATATAAAGCTACCTGAAGAAAATTACAGGTGTTCTTTTTGATCCTATTAGTACCACGGTCAGGCAGCTAGACTATTTACATTTAGTACAGTGTGTCCTGCTCACAGTGTTCAGCTAGATCCGTTCCTGCTATTTACATTCAGTGCAGTGCGTCCTGCTCACAGTGTTCAGCTAGATCCGTTCCTGCTATATACATTTAGTGCAGTACGTCCTGCTCACAGTGTTCAGCTAGATCCGTTCCTGTTATCTTCCTACTGACAGGCAGGCTTGTCTGGTTACAGTATATAAAGCTACCTGAAGAAAATTACAGGTGTTCTTTTTGATCCTATTAGTACCACGGTCAGGCAGCTAGACTATTTACATTTAGTACAGTGTGTCCTGCTCACAGTGTTCAGCTAGATCAGTTCCTGTTATTTACATTCAGTGCAGTGCGTCCTGCTCACAGTGTTCAGCTAGATCCGTTCCTGCTATTTACATTCAGTGCAGTGCGTCCTGCTCACAGTGTTCAGCTAGATCCGTTCCTGCTATTTACATTCAGTGCAGTGCGTCCTGCTCACAGTGTTTAGCTAGATCCGTTCCTGCTATTTACATTCAGTGCAGTGCGTCCTGCTCACAGTGTTCAGCTAGATCCGTTCCTGTTATCTTCCTACTGACAGGCAGGCTTGTCTGGTTACAGTATATAAAGCTACCTGAAGAAAATTACAGGTGTTCTATCCCAGCTTAGTGCAGCTACAGGCCATTAGTATGTCTGGAAGGCCAAGAAGGAGAGGCAGACAGTCACAAGCCAATAAGAGAGGGCAAGCAGGCTCTGTGTCTAGTGCTGGTCGTGGAGACGGTGCATCCTCATCAGCACGTGGCCATGGGACACGCTTGGCCTTTTTTTCGGCAGCTGGCCGTGTTGAGCCGCAACATGCGGAAGACTTGGTCGAGTGGATGACCAAGCCGTCCTCATCCTCCTCATCCTCTCTCACCCATGCCCAGGGTGCTTTGTCTGGCAAAGCAGCGGCCTCTTCCCTCAGCTCAATGTCATCAGTGACTCCTTCCCTAGCCCCACCATGTCCTCCTGAGGATTCCCTCGAACTGTTTGACCACAGTGTTGGGTACATGCTCCAGGAGGATGCCCAGCGTTTGGAAGGCTCTGATGATGATACTGAGCTCAATGAAGGCAGTAACATGAGCACGGACAGAGGGGGTGCCCAAGAAGGACAGCAATCTGGCAGTCATGCTCCCCCTGCTGCAGCATACTGCCAGGTTTGCTCCAGTGATGAGGAGGGAGGGGATGATGAGGTCACTGACTCAACGTGGGTGCCTGATAGGAGAGAGGAGGAGGAGGAGGAGGAGGAGGAGGTGGCACATCACCAACTAGGCAGGATGCCCTCCAGGGGCCAGCCTAAGGGCAGCACATTGACTGCATCACACCCCAAAGCTCCACATGTGCAGGGCGCTGCAGTCTCTGCGCGTTATTCAAAAAGTTCTTTGGTGTGGGCCTTTTTTGAGACGAGTGCATCAGATCGCACCGCTGCTATTTGCAATATATGTCTCAAGCGTATCTCGCGTGGCCAAAACATCTCCCGCTTGGGTACCACATGCTTGACCAGACATATGTTGACCTGCCATGCAGTTCGTTGGCAAGCGTATCTAAAAGACCCACACCAAAGAACAAAGACGATCTCTCCTTGCTCCTCATCAGCTGAGATTTCCAACCCCACTAGACCTTCAGTCCTCTCTGCGACCTGCAGTGAGAGGAATGAAGGTGTAGAATTAGGTGTGTCACAGCCAAGTACTTATGGGCAATCTGCTTTGGGTACACCGACGTCAGATTGTACCAGGCAAATTTCCCTGCCCCAGCTGCTGCACCGCCGAAAAAAGTTTGCTCCCAGCCATCCACATGCCCAGCGGTTGAATGCTAGCTTGGCAAAATTGCTAGCACTTCAACTGCTGCCTTTTCAGTTGGTAGACTCTGCCCCCTTCCGTGAGTTTGTGGAATGTGCGGTTCCTCAGTGGCAGGTACCCAAACGCCACTTTTTCTCACGGAAGGCGATTCCGGCTCTCTACCGGCATGTGGAAGGCAATGTCCATGCCTCGCTGGACAGGGCGGTCAGCGGTAAGGTGCATATTACCGCTGACTCATGGTCCAGCAGGCATGGACAGGGACGTTACTTAAGTTTCACGGCGCATTGGGTGACTCTGCTGGCAGCTGGGAAGGATGCAGGACAAGGTGCAGTAGTGTTGGAGGTTGTTCCGCCACCACGCCTCCAAAATGCTGATTGTGACACACCTCTCTCCTCCACCCCCTCCTCTTCTTCTTCCTCCATGGCCTCTTCCTCGGAACCAGCGGTGCTCCGTAGGCGTTCAAGGGGCTACGCAAGTACGCAGGCCAAAAGATGCCATGCGGTGCTTGAGCTGGTGTGCTTGGGGGACAGGAGCCACACTGGGGCAGAGGTTCTGTCAGCTCTGCAGGGGCAGGTTCAGAGGTGGTTGACGCCACGCCAACTTAAGGCAGGAATGGTGGTTTGCGACAATGGCACCAACCTCCTCTCTGCCCTCCGACAGGGACAACTGACCCATGTGCCCTGTTTGGCTCACGTCCTTAACTTGGTGGTGCAGCGGTTCTTGGGCAGGTACCCGGGCTTACAGGATGTCCTGAGGCAGGCCAGGAAAGTCTCTGTGCATTTCCGCCGGTCATATAATGCCAGTGCTCGGCTGACGGACCTCCAAAAGGAGTTTAACCTGCCCAAGAACCGCCTAATCTGTGACATGCCCACCAGGTGGAACTCGACGTTGGCCATGCTGCAGCGGCTGCACACGCAGCAGAGGGCCATCAATGAGTACCTGTGCGACTATGGCACCAGGACAGGGTCAGGGGACCTTGGTTTTTTTTCCCCACGCCAGTGGGCCATGATCAGGGATGCATGCACTGTCCTGTCACCATTCGAGGAGGCCACGAGGATGGTGAGCACTGACAGTGCATGCATCAGTGACACTGTCCCCCTTGTCCACCTGTTGGAGCACACGCTGCGTGGGATAATGGACAGGGCACTTGAGGCAGAACAGAGGCAGGAAGAGGAGGACTTCCTTAGCTCTCAAGGCCCCCTTTATCCAGACAGTGTTCCTGCGTGCCCGCCGATCACACAGGAAGAGGACGAGGAGGAGGAGGAGGAGGAGGAGGAGGAGGAAGATTGTGTCAGTATGGAGGTGGAGCCTGGCACTCAGCATCAGCAGTCTTTAAGGGATCAGTCCCAAGGAACACATGGACTTGTACGTGGCTGGGAGGAGGTGGCTGCGGACGTTGTTGTCCTTAGTGACCCAGAGGACTCCGGACCGAATGCCTCAGCAAACCTACGCTGCATGGCCTCCCTGATCCTGCAAAGCCTGCGTAAGGATCCTCGTATTCGTGGTATCAAGGAGAAGGACCAATACTGGCTGGCAACCCTCCTTGATCCACGTTACAAGGGTAAGGTTGCGGACCTTATCTTGCCATCGCAGAGGGAGCAGAGGATGAAACATCTTCGGGAGGCCTTGCAGAAAGGTCTGTGCAACGCGTTCCCAGAGACTGGGAGGTTACAAACTCCTGTTTCTGGACAACGTGTTGCTGAGGCTTCGGTCAGTCAAAGAAGGAGCGGTGGAGAAGGTGGCCGTCTGACCGATGCGTTCAGACAATTTTTTGGTCCGCAGCCCCAAGGTATGATCGGTTCCAGCAACCATCGCCAGCGTCTGTTTTACATGGTGCAGGAATACCTAGGGGCAAGATCAGACTTGGACACCTTTCCCACCGAAAATCCTCTGGGTTACTGGGTCTTGAGGATGGATCACTGGCCAGAGCTTGCACAGTATGCAATTGAGCTACTGGCCTGTCCTGCATCCAGCGTTCTTTCGGAACGCACATTCAGTGCTGCTGGAGGCGTGGTAACCGATCACAGGGTGCGTCTGTCCACCGACTCGGTCGATCGGCTGACCTTCATAAAAATGAATCAGTCTTGGATCACCACCAGCTACCAAGCACCTGATGCAGATGTAACCGAATAATTTTTTTTGAAATCTCAGATCCCTTCAAAGACTGCCTATGCTGATGCTGAGTGACTATCCCTGAGTAATTATCCTCTTCCTCCTCAATCATCACGCTGATAGCTTGTAAGAACATTTTTGGTTCTGGGCGCCACCACCAGTGCCTAAGGCACAATTTTTCAGCCCCTGTTTAACAGGGGCGTGTAATTACAATTTTTGATGTAATACTTTGCAGCAGGGCTCGTTCCTGCATTCCAACTAGAGTGTCTGTGAGGGGTTGCAGTGTTGTGGCACCAGCACCAGTGCCTAAGACCCAATTTTTCAGCCCCTGTCTAACAGGGGCGTGTAATTACAATTTTTGATGCAATACTTTGCAGCAGGGCTTGTTCCTGCATTCCAACTAGAGTGTCTGTGAGGGGTTGCAGTGTTGTGGCACCAGCACCAGTGCCTAAGACCCAATTTTTCTGCCCCTGTCTAACAGGGGCGTGTAATTACAATTTTTGATGCAATACTTTGCAGCAGGGCTTGTTCCTGCATTCCAACTAGAGTGTCTGTGAGGGGTTGCAGTGTTGTGGCACCAGCACCAGTGCCTAAGACCCAATTTTTCTGCCCCTGTCTAACAGGGGCGTGTAATTACAATTTTTGATGCAATACTTTGCAGCAGGGCTTGTTCCTGCGTTTCAACTAGAGTGTCTGTGAGGGGTTGCAGTGTTGTGGCACCAGCACCAGTGCCTAAGACCCAATTTTTCAGCCCCTGTCTAACAGGGGCGTGTAATTACAATTTTTGATGCAATACTTTGCAGCAGGGCTCGTTCCTGCGTTCCAACTAGAGTGTCTGTGAGGGGTTGCAGTGTTGTGGCACCAGCACCAGTGCCTAAGGCCTAATTTTTCAGCTCCTGTTCAACAGGAGCATGTAATTACAATTCTTGATCTAATATTTCACAGCAGGGCCCTGTGAGGGCTTACAGTGTTTTGGCCACAGCAACACCTAAGGCCCAAATTTCTGCTGAGTATATAGGGTAGGACCCTACTTTCAAACATCTAACTTACAAACGACTCCTACTTGCAAACGGAAGGAGACAACAGGAAGTGAGATGAAATCTACCCCTAAGGAAGGGAAATTCTCTCCTGTAAGAGTTAATATGGGAAAACAATTTTTCCTTTCCACTGATGCTTTCCAATCCTTGTTCCACAAAAAAACACAAATTTTCAAAAAACATTTTTCATTGGGACAAAAAAGTGAGGTGAAATCTTCTGAAGAGGAGGAAAGACGCAAAACAAATGTCACAGGGGTGATAACCCTTCCCTATGTTTTCCAAAAAGCTTAGAAAAGATTTTTTGGCTGGAGCTAAACACATTAAAAATGTTCAAAATTACAAACAGATTCTACTTAACAACAAACCTACAGTCCCTGTCTTGTTTGCACCGCCTGTATACTGCTGTTCAGAGTATATAGGGACCTTTCCTTATTTTAATTTGGGTGCGGGGTTCCCCTTAATATCCATACAAGACCCAAAGGGCCTGGTAATGGACTGGGGGGTACCCATGCCGTTTGTCTCACTGATTTTCATCCATATTGCCATGACCCGACATGACATTAAACCCGCAAGCAGTTTTAAATGAGATTTTTTCCTTTAAAAATGACATTTGGTGCAGGGACTGTTCTAAACATGGGAAACACGCGTCACTTTACAGGCATACTATAGACACCCCCCAGGTACGATATTTAAAGGAATATTTCACTTTTTTTTTTTTACTTTAAGCATCATTAAAATCACTGCTCCCGAAAAAACGGCCGTTTTTAAAAGTTTTTTTTGCATTGATACATGTCCCCTGGGGTAGGACCCGGGTCCCCAAACCCTTTTTAGGACAATACCATGCAAATTAGCCTTTAAAATGAGCACTTTTGATTTCGAACGTTCGAGTCCCATAGACGTCAATGGGGTTCTAACGTTCGTGCGAACTTGCGGTCCGTTCGCGGGTTCTGGTGCGAACCGAACCGGGGGGTGTTCGGCTCATCCCTACCGAGCATCAAAAACATGACAAACATACATTTTGAGATTTTAACTATTATTTATTTAAAAAATTCTTGATATATTCTGCAGCATTCCTTGCTGACGCACATGATGTTTCACAGTTCAGTGACATGTTATTCACACATATTTAACATATCCGAAGAGAACCTTCATAGTCCACAGACAGCAGTACATGGTACCTCTCACGCATGGGTGAAATATTAACAAGTCACATCTTACAGGAAAAAATTGTTTCCACTGAAAGAACCTAAATTACTGGTGTATTTTTGTAACAAATTGGATTTTATATTAAAAAAAAAATAAAGGCTGGACAATTTTGGCTCAACATTCGCTGAGATTTAATCATATTGAAGAACATCCACTGAATAGTCATTAAAAAGAGACTTTGTGGAATCTTCCCATCTACAGCGAGCCATAGTAAAGTGCCACCCTACGTGATTCTTGTGTAACATCTTCCTAAATTTGTAGAACTGGGTGACAAGGAAGGAAAAAGTGAACCTGTATCTGAAAACATCTAAACTGCCGACTACATTCAAAGGCTTCAAATTCCCTCACTACCTAGTAAATCCCCCTCCCCAAATAGTCACACAGCCATTGAAGTTGAAACCTCTAGACCCTTTAGGCAGCAAAGCAGGAAGATCAGATTTACAGCCAGGAAACCAGCACTTCTAAAGGACATCGGCAATTGTATTGTAAGTGTTTAACAACCACAGGTTCACTTTGTGATAAAGTCAAGCCATAGATGAGCAGATCTGGATGTGGACCTTGGCAAATGACAAATGGAGATGGCGACAGACACAGACGTACTTTCCACGCTTTCAGTATAATGCCCCGTACACACGATAGGGTTCTCTGACGGAAAATGTTTGATAGGAGCTTGTTGTCAGAAATTCCGCCCGTGAGTAGGCTCCATCGGACATTTTCGGAATTTCCGTCACACAAAATTTGAGAACTGGTTCTCAAATTTTGCGACAACAAAATTCGACGGAAATTCCGATCATGTGTACACAATTCCGACGCACAAAGTTCCACGCATGCTCGGAATCAAGCAGAAGAGAAGAGAAGCACTGGCTATTGAAATTCATTTTTCTCGGCTCGTCGTACATGTTGCACGTCACCGCGTTCTTGACGTTCGGAATTACCGACCAACTTTGTGTGACCGTGTGTATGCAAGACAAGTTTGAGCCAACATCCGTCGGGAAAAAAACATGGATTTTGTTGTTGGAATATCCTATCGTGTGTACGGGGCATTAGAGTGGACAGCAGGCAGTTGAAAAATAAAAAAATAAAAATCAGCAAGGGCATTTACATGAGTTAATTTTCAGCAGAGGTAAAAAATAATCTTGCTGATAACCTACCCTTGCATGTGCACCTTTGGCATACTTACAGTATAGTCCTACACACTGCACAGCTCTCAAGGGTTGGAGTTGGACACACTATAGTACTGGGCAGTGCATAGCCCTCAAGAAATGGTGTGGAACAGCCCTTACATACTATAGTCCTGGACACTATATGTCATGACTACAGTCCTCAAGGGCTGGAGTTAAACTACCCGAAGACAGCATAGTCCGGGACATTACATAGTCTTCAAGAAATGGAGTTGGAACAGCTCTAACTAACATCGTGGACCATCAGTGGTGCATGGACCATTGCTTGGCAACTGCTGGTCTAGAACAACCTTTCTCAAACTTTTCAACATAGAGGAACCCTTGAAATAACTTTCCGGTCTCAGGGAACCCCTGCTAAAAAATTACTATATCTACAACTCATGATGTGTGATAGTCAGTGGAGAGAATGCTCCTTAGACTTGTGGACATTGGGAAGAATTTCTCCCTTACAGATAGCTAAAAAGATAAATGGTGTAAGTGGGAACTGGAGAGACAGAAATTGTTCATTACACCCTTAGCAACCTATGGAGGAAGCCTAGCTTTGAAACCCTGGTATAAAACATTACATAGCCTTCAAGAAATAGAATTGAACAGCCCTAATACAGTATAGTCCTGGAAAATACACAGCATTTAAGGACTGGAGTTGGACAGCCTTGATACAGTAGAGGTCTGGACAGTGCTAATACAGTATAGTCCTGGACACTACACAGCTGCACTACACAATGGCTGGAGTTGGACAGTCCCCAACACAGTACAATCCTGAACAGTATATAGTCCTAACTAGTCATGACTAAGCCCCGTGAGTGGGGCAAAAGATGTCAGGGGGCCTGGCCTGGATGGAATTTGGCTGAGGTTATCATCACCTATTACACATTGGGCGTGTATGGTGTGCAATGGCTGAGACGTTTCTCTCCTTGTTCTGCCTAAGGCTTCATGTACACTTGGCCTACATTACCACAGCCTTGTCTCATTTTGCTTTTTCCCCATGGCTGGCAGTCAAAAGGTTCCTATCCTGAGCGAGATTCTTCCGCGTTCAGGAGAGGGAGGTTGAACCTCACCTAACCGCAGCAGCTCCTAAATTCTGCAAAAAGTCTATGTGTACATTGACAGAGGCTTTTATGAAGCCGAGTTTAGAAGCTTGGGCAAAACAACAATAATAACTCCTAAACTCAAGTTTAGGAGCTACTAGTATAAATGAAGCCTAACAGTACAGTGCTGGACACCACACAGCCCTCGATGGGATGCAGTTGGGCACCCCTAACGCTGTACAAATATGAATGGTTTACCAAAGGAAACCAGATTTTGAACATACTATGCAAGTCAACCATGAAATTGTTGTACTGAAAAAAATTCAGAGTGTGGCCTCTTAGATGCTTTACGTTTTTTCCCTGACATTCATCTTCTACTCCTGGCTGCCCCACTAGCTAAATCCCTATTGCCTGCCCTTATCCTCCTATTCTGAACCCCCTAGGAGTTTCTCCTACACGCATTGGAGCATGGGATGAGCTTGCACGCACAGAACATGATTATGTGAGACTGCAGTGTCCTACTTAGTAGTCCTAAGAAAAGCCTGATAAATGGTGACTCAAAGAGATGATATAAAATAGTAAAAGTCACTGAATTCTAAATACAAATGACCATTCCTGAGCCTGTGCAGGCAGAGTATTCTTATTGTGGGCTTCTTCTAGTCTCGAAGACAGAGGGCCTTCTAACAACTTATACAAACATTCGCTCAGATCTTGCAGAAATCAATTGTACCCAATGACCAGTTCAATCAATGAAAAAGGAACAATCTGCCCTGAAGGAAAATTCAAAAACCAACCCAATGATCCAAGATCATTTCTGACCAATCATTTATAGTTATATGACCAACCTTAAATTGTTAGATGTGTGCTGGCTGGCCTCAGGTTACCACTGACGCTGACTCTCAAGCTGAAAAGACAGACTCTAGGCATGTAAAGCTAAAAAAGGTGGGCTAGAGACATTTTATAGCACAATAATTTAAAGCTAAACTTCAGGTACATATATGAATGCAGCTATATGTTCAATAAAGGATTGGCTCACCTCTTTCAGAAAAAATGAAAAAAAGGTGAAGACCTACGCCTTCCCCCCACTTCCCTTTTCCGCTGTACTTACCTCTGTGGGTTAGCCATCAGTGCCCACAAAGCCGGTGTAGCGGTACAGGGATCTGGTAACCCTGTTCTTTTCCCCTCTTCTTTCTATAGGATTTCTGGAATGGATCAGAGCAATTCAAATTAGTCAGCACTGGCATGTGACCACTTTGACCGATCAGAATTGCTTTGATCCATCCATCCCAGAATCCCTACAGAGAAAGAAGGGAAGGAGAGCACAGATTTGAATTCCCTGGACCACTACACCGGCTACTTGAGCACTGACAGCTCATTACCCACTGAAGTACAGCGCCAAGGGGCAATAATTAAATGGATTGGTGGAGGATATTGGTCCACTTTTTCATTTCTTCTGCAAAGATAAACTTACACTTTAACACATCCATTTTTTTTAAGCCAATTACGTGTCTGAATTTGATTTGGTATAAGCGCCTTGCACTCCCCTGTACAGCAGCATTCAGACTGGAAAAGAGAGGAGCAATGCTAGAAACCAAATCAGGTGTGCTGCATTCAAAAGAGATGGCATAAAGGAACTTGACAGGAGGAGAGAGATTAACTTATAGATCTGCTGCTGCTCCTTTACTGTCCAATCAGCAGGCTTGGGGTTAAGAGATGATACCACTGCTTTCCTATCTGTAACAGAAAGCGTGGTGTCATTCTTCTAGGTGGACTGTCCAGCAGTGATATTTAAATCTCAGGACTGAATAAAAAGAAATGCAAATCATTTGACAGAAGAAACACCTCCCCTGTATGTATTTCATCTGTGCATTTAGATGTTTGCTCGTAGTTTTGTAGAAGTCCAAAAGCAACAAGCTGCCTTTAAAGACGATCTTGCCAGTGAATGTGTAAAACAATTGCAGTTTGTTAATGTCAGCAATAGCTCCTTCCTACGCGCCCGCTCGTATTTTAGCACTAAGGATCCTTTAAAAAAAAAAAAAAAGAAAAAAAACTTGGCAGGCTGCTTTGTACTATTGTCATCAGTAGCAGTTATGAAAAGGCCACCTCGCCAATAAAAATATACGGCTGAAATTAACTGGCTCCACCTCTTGTTCATCCCATCACAGGCGTCATAAAAAAATACGAGCGCATTTATTAATATTCGGCCAGCTCTCGTTTGCTCTAAATCTTCCTTGTCCTTGGTCGTTTTCCATTGCTGGCACCGGCAGGCAGACTGGTCCCCGGCAGCGTTGTGCCAGTCCTGGGTATTAATGAGAAACAGGGGCTTGGATAGGGGAGGGGAGGGGGTTCGTTGGCACCAGATGGAAAGCTCTACACAGCTGCTCGTCTCCTCTTTCATGTGTGGTGGGAGAAGTCTGTGGAGGGCCTGATGCTCCAACTTTGAAGCCGCCGTTATGCAAATGGCGCAAATTCACAGCCAGACAGAGGCTTGTGTGCTTGGATTCCTGTATTGTAATATTCATCAGATCTTTTATTAAAAAGGGACTAAAAAAAAAAAAAAAAACTTGCAGGAAAAATAAACTAGTTGAGGGTTAGATCTGAACTGAAATAGTTCACGTAAACCTCTGGTAAAGAAAACCTGTCATGAAAGCAATACACAGTTGACCAGTGCCGACCTTCTTCTGAAAATACTACTTGACTGGTTATTAGCAACAAATGTGCAGGTTCAAAGTTTAAGTATGCCAATTTTTACATGCTTGGACCAATTTAAGTAAGTATGTTCCATACCTGTGGGATCCCCATGGAGTTCGGAAATCACTGTAGCAGGCCCTGCTACTACATTGATTGCCGCTAGCTTCTGGGTCTCGTGCCAAGTGACTGCTCTGCTGCTTAGTGAACACAGGAGGTCACTTGCTTTGCACAGGCTCCCTTCAGAGAACACTTTGCATTTTATCAATAAATGCAAAGTGTTCTCTGACTGTCCTTGTCTTCAATCACAAAATGGTTTGCATTCATTGAGAGAATGCAAAGTGTTCTCTGACTGGTGCCCGTGCAAAGTAAGCAAACCCCTGTGTTCACAATGTAGCAGCGCAGCCGCTCGGCATGGGATTCAGAAGACCACCGGTGCCTACTATAGCGATTTCCAGCTTTCACGTGGATCACACAGGTTTGGCACATACTTACTGGTCCAAGCTGGACCAATAGAACTATGTAACTAACTATGAGGCCTCTCAGCTGGTGGGCTTTAACGCTGATGCCCACACATATACAATATATATATATATATATATATATATATATATATATGCACACACACACAATATTATATATATATATATATATATATATATATATATATATATATATATATATATATATACACATATATACACACACACACACACACACACACAATTTTTTGTAAATATATATATATATATATATATATATATATATATATATATATATTCGCATCTAAAGAGGTAAATAGTTGACTGTGCTAATAGCGTGCTCACTGCACAATAACTAAACTGTTTAGAAAAGCTCCCGATGCAGAATAGTGATTGGGAACCTTGAATCATGTGACCACCAAAAACGGCATTTCGGGAGGCAGCTAGAAGGGGTAAAGTATAACTAAAGGCAAAACGTTTTCCTTAGTTTTGGATAGAGTGAAGAGGGATTAGAACCCCTATACGTTTTTATTGCTGTGTCCCTGTTAGAGAAGAACGCCCTTTGTGTTTGTCCGATTTACCGTTATTATTGAAAGTGGAAGTAAAAGAAAATCCCAAATTTGGGGTTGTCCAAGGAAAAGACATAGCGGGGTAATCTTCCAATGAGGACACTAGTTCTGGTGGCCTGGGGGTCCCCAGAGGACTCCCTTAATACACAGAGATTTCTCGCACTTCCTGTTTTGGCTATGGGACAGTGAAGGGAAATCTCCCCAATGGGACAAAGATGGCAAAAAATAAACCAACAGGGGTTAAAACCTTGCCTTATGCTATCCAGAATGAAAAAAAAAAAAAAAAAAGTTTGGGCTATCGTTCTACTTTAACCTTTTATGGACCGCCCCACGCACATATACTGCGGCAGGGCGGCCCTCCTGCGCGAAATCATGTACCTGTACGTGATTTCATGCACTGGGTCTGGGGCACACGCATGTGCTGCTAGCGACCCGCTCCCGCTGTGATTGGACACAGCAGGAGACAATCATCAGTGACCCAATGTCTGCCGGGAACCCGCCAATCGTTCTCAGGAGAGGCTGAGCGGTGGTCTGCCTACGTAAACAAGGCAGATCGCTGCTCTGTGAGAGGGGAAGATGGAGATCTTATGTTTCTGCTAAGCAGTAACATGAATCTCCGTCTTCCACCAGTCAAATTATCCCCACCTACAGTTGGAAAGCACTCCCTAGGAGCACATTTAACCCAGTACAGCGATGGTGCATTATTTTATTTTTTTTTGCAGTAACCCTTGTATTGGTGTCACTGGTCCCCAAAAAGTGTCAAGAGTGTCAGTTAGAGGTCCGATTTGTCGGCCGCAATGTCGCAGTCCCGCTAAAAATCGCTGATCACTGCCATTACTAGTAAAAAGAACATAAAAATAAACAAAAATTCCATAAATATATCCCATAGCTTGTAGACGCTATAACTTTTGTGCAAACCAATCAATATACGCTTATTGGGATTTTTTTTTTACCAAAAACGTAGCAGAATACATATTGGCCTAAGCTGATAAATGCATTTGAGGTTTTACATTTTTTTATTGGGTACGATTTATAGCATAAAGTAAACAATAGTGTTTTTTTTTTTTTAAATTGTCAGTCTTTTTTTTAGGTTAAAGCGCAAAAAAAAAAAAAAAAAAAAACACGCAGAGGTGATCAAATACCACCAAAAGAAAGCTCTATTTGTGGGGGAAAAAAAAAACATTTGATATGGGTACAGCGTCGCACGTGCAGTTGTTAGTTAAAGCAACGCGGTGCCATATTGCAAAAAATGGCCTGGTCATGAAGGAGGTAAACCTTCCGGGGCTGAAGTGGTTAACAGTTCTAACTTCACTGGGTGCATACTTATTCCAGGTCAGTGCTTAAAAAAGTATCAGCATAAAAACCAACAAGCAAACTTAAAATAGAGTAAGTATTGTCAGCCAAGTATTTCTTGCATGACAGGTTCCCTTTAAAGTGAAGCTACACTTTACACATGCAGGGCTACAGAACAGGTTCAGTTTAAAGCCAGCCCCCGGAGCATCTAATGCCGTGTACACACGGTCGGACTTTACGGCAGACTTTGCCCGGCGGACTTTGACAGACTTTATGACGGACTTTCTGAATGAACGGACTTGCCTACACACAATCCACCAAAGTCCGTCGAATTCGTACGTGATGACGTATGACCGGACTAAAACAAGGAAGTTCATAGCCAGTAGCCAATAGCTGCCCTAGAGTGAATTTTTGTCCATCGAACTAGCATACAGACGAGCGGACTTTTCGACCGGACTCGAGTTCGATGGAAATATTTAAAACATGTTTCAAATCTAAGTCCGTCCAACTTTTGAGAAAACAAAGTCCACTGGAGCCCACACACGATCGAATCGTCTGACGAAATCCCATCCGCCGGGCAAAGTCTGCCGTAAAGTCCGCTCGTGTGTACGCGGCATTAGACTTACAATCCCTTTCCTTCCCTTGCCTCTGCATCTACAGCCAGGATTTAGGAGAATAAGCCTATTCAGGTCTTTTAGAGGGCTGAGCATTCTCTTTTCACCCCCATATGACCGCACTGCCATGTGAGGATGGTCAGTAAGTCACATGATCCTAGGCTTTTCTCTTTGCTTCCAATATCAATCAGAATAACATGATGATTATATGCAGCAGTCAGGGCATCAAACTGAACCTGTTGATTTATTCTGCATAAAAGAACAGGTGCACTTTTAGCATTTCTTGCAAGCGAAAAAAAACACATAATATAACCTCAAAGTAACAATACACTACAATAAAATCTAAAACACGCTGTTGGTAAGGTTGCCTGCTTTACAAGACTGAGAATACATAAATAAATTTAAAAAGACAGATTGGAACTGTGCAGCCGTACTTTATCCTTAGCACTTCAGCAGTTGGGCACCATGAAAAAACTGAACCAGGAAAAGAAAAAAAAGAAAAAAGGAAAAAAAAAAAAAAGAAAAATCACCTCCAACAGAACAGAAGCTTCCCCTATTCTGTTTTATGTAAACTGATGATGTAACAGCGTCCACAGACATGTTTTCAGGGTGTCAGGCCAGGATCCGCATTCAATGGGCTCTTCCATTGCGAGGAAAGGCAAAAAAAGTGTTAACTGGTTAGATTTAGTGATCTGAAGGAGAACTGCAGTTGGAAAGCACTATAGATTCCTTCTCTTGTACATCGGAGTTTTCTTAAAATTATACAGAAGTGAAGGCAGCGAGACATACTCCATCTTGTCTGTCTTTTAATACACCCACGCTACTCCAATAAAAAAAATTCCCTTCCATCATCAATAAAATATAAGTCAATGTTACATATTTCTAGTTTAAAAAAAAAAAAAAAAAAGTTACAATATAATTAGAAAGCTGAGTGAATGAGGTCTGAATACGTCATGCGACGGCTCCCGGTAAAGGATATCAGTGGGACGGCTTTTTGGGTCCTTTGCCAAATTTGGCATCCAGGCCTAAACCTGCGGGAAAAAAAACAAAAAAAAACGCAATGCGGTGAGTAGGACAGGAAGAGAGTGGGCATAACACGTGAGTTATACAGTCATATAATATGAGTACATGGCGATGGCTCATTGTCGCAGGGCGACTGCCAAGTCCGACTGGCAACAACACCAAACCCCCCCTTATCCTAATCACTTAGCAACAAGGCAATGATGTGAGCAAATGGTCATTCCTCCTATAATGGTAAAGGGCAATTCCACTTTTTGGAATGCGTTTAAAAAATATTTAAATCGCCCGTGGCACTGAAGACATAGGGGGGATTTAATAAAAAGTGTCTCAGACAAACTTTGTCTCAACTGGAGCGCAGTCAATCTGCTTTTAAATTTTTATTTTCAAAGCCGTGTATGAAAAAATAAAGATCAAAGCGGAATGGTCGCTATGGGCAATGGCATCAATTGTGCTAGAACTTGTCTGACACTTTTTTAATAATTCCCCCCAATTAATCAAGCAGGTAGGTGGAGCAGATGCTTTCCATTATTCAGTCCTCCTCTGCAATGGCAATGCAGACAGGATGAATGTAAACAATTCATTGTTTACACTGTAATAGCATTTCAGGATGGCACTATACGATTTGATTTTCTTTCGTGCAAGAAAATCGCTTGATTCCCCCATCAACATAGTCAGTGTTGATGGGGGAATGCCTCCTGCAGTGCCTATATTCTGCCAGTAGGGGGCGCAGGGAGCCTTTCCTTGCCCGCATAAGACAATGATTACTGCTAGCGGCTATAGCCACCAACAATCTGGCAGGCTAGTTGTACCTAAATTGATTGATCAACTTGGGTACATTCAGCCTGTCCATATGTGGATCGAATCTCAACCGGTCCCTGCTGAGCCAGCTGAGATTCAATCCATCAATGGCAGGATTAAAGTAGAACTATAGGCAAACTTTTTTTTCCTTTTGGATAGAGAAAGGGAGGGTTATAACACCTGTCAGATCCCCCCCCCCGCCATCTGTGTCCCATTTCGCAGATTTCCCTCCACTTTCTGTCCCATAGGCAAACCGAAAGGGAGAGAAAAACCCTACAAATTAATGTCCCCATTGGAAGATTTCCCCTCCATTACTTTTCTGGGAACAACCCAAAATGTGGGTTTTTCTTTCACTTTCAAGGATAGTGGTATACAAGCCACAGAGAGCATGAATCTCCAAAAACAGGAACACAGACTGCAATAAAAACTGACAGGGGTTCTAATCCCTCTCCATCCATACCTTAAAAAAAAAAAAAAGTTTTGCCTTCAGTTGTACTTTAAGCTTACGCTCAGGCAAACCATTTACCCCAGAAGAGGCGTGCAATGTCTCTTACCTGTCCACTCGCAGTGTTCTGTAGAAAGTACACTGTGCTGCATTACCAGCACAATGCCTGTGTGCCCAAACTCTTGCACGTGCATGGGAATTATGCCATACCGTGCCACCCAATCAAGGCGGCCAAAAACAGACACCTGGAGGAAGCCAGGGAGAAGATGCTGTCGCCAAGCACAGACTTTGCAGATTTTGGGACTGTTGCTAGAAAAGCAAGTATTGCAGACTTTGGTTTCCCTTTAAGAGAGCCAATGTCACTGCCCCGCCTTCTCCACCTCATCCAATCAGAGGATGTTTTGCATTCGTTCAGAAAGTGCAAAGCATTTTCTGAATGGAGCCTATGCTGAGCAGCTGACTTCCTTGGTACAGAATTCAGGAGGGCAGCTGTTCAGCATGGGACCTGGAAGCAAGTGGAGATTACTGTGTCTACTTCAGGAGCATCCGCCAGGTATGATATATACATGGTTACATTGGTCCAAGTCGGGCCAATGTAAATATCTCTATCTATCTATCTATCTATCTATCTATCTATCTATCTATCTATCTATCTATCTATCTATCTATCTATATATATATATATATATATATATATATATATATATATATATATATATATATATATATATATATATATATACCAAAAAAAATCATCCCTGGAATTCAGCTTTAACATGAAGGAGATCACACCCTCACCCACGGAACCCTGTTAAAGCGGTAATAAAGTCTGCTTTGTGATTTTTACCTACAGGTAAGCCTATAATAAGGCTTACGAGTTGGCAAAAATAAAATCTCCACCGTTTAAGAGATATTCACACTGCATGCAGCCGGTGACGTCACTGGCACATGTATGCCAGACCTTCAGAGCTCTGCACCAGAGCGTGCATGCGTGGGAGTGATGTCATCGCGGCTCCAGCCACTCATACAGCCAGAGACCGCAAACCCAGAAGGAAGACCGGTGGTAGATGGAAGCCCTGTCAGCATGCTGCTGGGGGCTTCATTCTAAGGAAAGTACTTAATGTGCCAGTATGCATCGCATACTAGCATATTATTATGCAACTGTCTTACAGGGGAAAGTTTTTCTTTTTTTTTTCTGCCATGGTTTACAACTGCTTTAGGCAAAAAGGCAAGCAAAAGCAGCCCAAGTGCTCATTTCAGTTTTCCATTCAACACAGTGAGAATAAAAGGGGGGTCATTGTTTTAATCATAAGGCCCAACGAAAGGTGGCTGGGGGGTAAAAATGACCCACTTATTAAGGTATCAGTACTGAGAAATTTTGTGGGAAACAACTAAATCTGGTTGGTTTTCCCCCAAAAAAAACAAACAAAAAAAAAAACAAAGAAGCGCAAGATAGAGGTGAATCATTCTCACCTAAAAACACCAGGAAAGTCCCGACCCACTGTAAGCTACTGATGGGGTTGGAGAATATGAGTACCGAAGCCAAGATGGTGAAGAACTTTCGGGTAGTTGTGATAATCGAACATGTCAGGGGACCAAAGTACACCACGGTCATAAATATGAAGGTCTGAAATGGAACAGAAAAGTCACAAATTTAATTAACCAGGACTGCAAAATAATTTTTTTTACAGACAGTCGATAATGTTGGGGAAAAAAAAAAAAAAAAAAGACGTAGATTGGTGCCCAACAAGTGAAGTTTTGATCCACAGTAAACCAAACCCCCCTGAGGAACGTTGCCCATTTTAAAACACAGAAGGAAAAATACTTTATAAATATATATTAATCCCATGAATCAAAAACATTGCAGCTTATACAGCCCTGGGATTGGTCTAACTGCCCCCCCATGTGACAGTGTGGGCCAATCACTAAGCACCAGCATTAAAGAGAACCAGTTTCTTTTCGACAATATTCAGGTTTACTTTAAACTCAGTTATTGATTTTACTGAGTAGCTCCATCCAAGACTAGACAAGTATCCCAGTGGTGGGTGACCATCTATGAACTCCTAATTTACAGCACTGGTCAGTTAATATTCTTCAATCAATCACTGAACCTGCTCCTAGGCTTTTCAGATGTATATAGGAACATCAACAGCAAATCTTCTAATGCAGCAATAATGGAAGCAGCAGAGAGATGGGAACAGTGGGGGGGAACTTCACTGCAGGGCCTTTGAGGTGGATATAAGAGTTTATTCACTGTCTGTCAGTACAAACAAAAATCTATTGCTTTCCTGTGGACATGTTCCTGGACATTGGGAGAAGCTCAAGCATGGTGCATTTTAATGCACATGTTCTGCACTGTCCCATTCCTAACAACTAAGAACGCACTGCACCGCCCATTGTTGTAGGTTTCATTCACACTGGCCCCGTCAAACCTGCCTTTGCATGCATTTAATGGATATTTCTAAATATAAAATAAATGCTTGTACTGTGTTTAGCTGCGTTTAGAGAAAATAGAAATCTGTGAATCCATGATCTGATTAGAAACTCTAAATGCAGCGAAATACATGTAAACGTGCCTAAATGAGGAACATTCAAAAACGCAGGAAAAAGTAATCAGGGAGGCATGAAAGCGGAGTCCCACCCACTTTTAGAACTTATCAAAATCATTCTTGCAGCATATAGATTGTGCAGTGGAAAGTTTATTTTTTTTTCTGACAGTTTACCTGGATAGCACTGTTTTCAACTGAGTTTCCTGTCTCTGCCACCCGCGGATATGTCCGTCACATCCGGCGGCGCACTGTCTCCCGGGAGCTATGTGTCATAATTCCCAGGAGTCAGTGTGGATGGGCGCCGCTCGTCATTGCGATATTCCGAAACCGGAAGTGACGCGATGACGTGCTGTTACTGTTCTGCTTATCTTGGTTGCCGTCACAACGGGGCGGGCACTTCCGCCACCGCCGCCCATTGTGATGGCAATGTGACAAGTTTCCTGCGCTGCAAGCTTTTCACACTGCGCATGCGCGAGAACGGGCAGTGCATGCCGGTCATTCAGCTGCACCGTATCCCGGAACGAAATGCTTGTGGGTTTCACATGCCCATAAGCAATATGGGAACTTCATACACAGCGGAATATAAGGTATTTTTAGATCAAATATGTTTATTAGAGTGGCAAATTTTCTTAAAATCATGAGTGGCATTAATGTATGTTAGGATCCCATGTTTGGCTTTTAAAAATAAAAAAAAT
This sequence comes from Lithobates clamitans, assembly GCA_037952925.1. Classification (NCBI taxonomy): domain Eukaryota; kingdom Metazoa; phylum Chordata; class Amphibia; order Anura; family Ranidae; genus Lithobates; species Lithobates clamitans. The sequence continues at coordinate 1,223,484 of JBBGZY010000293.1, read as the reverse complement.
AAAAAAAAACAGGTCGGCAGAACTCCGCTTTAAGTTTTTTTTTATACTTCCTGGGTCACTTGTGATTAGAAGTGCTAAATACAGGAGTGCCAGTGTGAATGAAGCCTTATAATGAGAATGAGCTTTAAAAATGACAATTTCACTTTAACTAGTTCAATACTGGGCACCCCCTTCCTGCCCAGGCCAATTTTCAGCGCTGTCACACTTTGAATGACAATTGCGCGGTCATGCAACACTGTACCCAAATTACATTTTTATCATTCTTTTCAGACAGATAGAGCTTTCTTTTGGTGGTATATAATCATTGCTGCGTTTTTTATTTTTTGCTAAACAAAACGAAAAAGACCACATTTTTTTAAATTCTTTTCAAAAACAGGTTTCTCTTAGTTTGTTATAAAAGTATTTTTTCCCCTTTACTGGTGTGCGCTAATGGGGCTGTACCGATAATCAGTCCCCTGATCATCAGTGTAAATGTCCGCTGTCACACTTGCTGGTTACCAGCTCTCCTCTCCTCACATTGACAGCGTGTGAGGAAAGGAATGCCGATAACCGGCAAGTTTGTTTACATGTAATCAGCTGTGATTGGCCCTTTACCCTGATCTGTGATCAGCTGTGTCCAAAGCACACAGCAGTCACAGAGCGCGCCCAGGGGGCATAGTTCTTTGAGGCCGTCAATGGAAGCCCTCCCAGAACTGCATGACCATGCTGTAACAGTCTTTCAGCTATAGCAAGGTCAAGAAGTGGTTAAAGTGTAACTAAAGGCAAATTTATTTATTTTTATCTTTTTTTTTTTTTTTTAGATAGCGTAAGGGAGGGTTAAAGTTCCTGTCCGTTTTTTGCCATCTGTGTCCCATTGGGGATTTCCCTTCACTACCTGTCCCATAGCCAAACATGAAGTGAGAGGAAATCCCTCCAAAGTGATACCTAGTGTCCCCATTGGAGGATTTCTGTTTTGGTGTCAACCCAAATTTTGTGATTTTCTTTCAATAAAATGGTAAGAGCGAATCTCTCTACTCTAACGGGGGGCACAGACAGCAATAAAGACTGACAAGGGTTCTAATCCCTCTCCACTCTATCCAAAATTTAAAAAAGGGTTTGCCTTTAGTTATACCTTAAGTGATGCTGTCTTTTACCCCTTCCTGCCTGCCATGGCGCCCCTTTAACTGGGCTTGTATGCCTGGGGTCAGGAAAGTCTTCCTAGTCATGTGACCTCTGTGACTTGCTATCACAGTGGTCACATTATGGGGAGCTGGTCCTACCAGTTCCAAATCATTAGTACAGACCGAGATCCGTCTATGACAGCTCAGTCTCTGTGCTGGAAGTGCCCAGCATGCTCTCAGCACAGAAACCTCAGACGTCCATAGACACATATGTGCAGCATTTGGGTGTTAGAGCCCATTGGTTTTGCCACTGCATATATGCGTTACATGGGTGGCAAGAGGTTAAATACCCCTCTCAGTGCAGCCCCTGTGCTAAAATACCTATCTTTATTCCTGCTTCCGAGTTCTTCAGTCTGCCCTGTCAAGCGACAAAAAGCTTTTGCAAGAAAAACATCCTGGTCAGGTTCTGTACCCTGGTGCACCACACAGTGAAGAACTAGGGCATGGGGATGGAAGCAGGGTATGCTGTATAAGCTCCTTTAACAAAGGGCACCAAGATAAGGCAAGGGGACAAAGAAGCAATAAAAAGAGTAAAGCCGGCCATAGATGGATCAAATCTCAGCCAGTTCAGCAAGAACCAGCCGAGATTCGATCCATCTATGGGCAGGCTGGTTGTACTGAAGCCGATTCGACTGACTTCAGTACAACCAGCCGGTCTTAATTTTTTCCTGCAAGCACTGCTGGGAGCTATAGCCCCCACCAGGCATCATTGTATTCACAATATCACAGTGTTCCTCCATCAACACTGACTATGCTGATGGGGTAATTAAGCAATTTTCTTACCTTCCACCTGAGGTTGAAGAAAAGAAAATTGCATAATGTAAGGGGTGCTTTTTTAGATAACAGTTGTATGTTTTATATAGTCATGCTAGAAACCAGATTGCTGGGCTTTGTCCTTCTCCGATACAGAATGACCCCAGTTCAGACAGACAGTCATAGATGGAAACATTTGTAATTCATGAAATATGAAGCCTTGCCATCACTAATCTCACCTGGCCCAGGGCACTTGTCAGGCTGAAGAGCAGAATGTTGTAGATGATAAAAGGATAACGTTCTGTGAAGCTCAGGAACTCCCATAATTCTCCAGTAAACAAGATACCTGCAGAAGAACAAGACAATGGTAGACAACACAGATATCTGGAAAACCCATTCCTTCTAGAACTTGTATTTAAATAAATCCCTCCAAAACCACTTTCTCCCATTTCTCAAAGTGACTTAAAGTGATAGTAAACTACGATTTAAAAAAGGAAATTCTATTCCAGTATGTGTCCTTCTGATCCCAGCCTCCTCCGAATCCCAAAACTACATTTTTTTTTGGCTGCTGTAATCCCACTTCCTGTTAGAGGGTGGCTACATTCGTTCTCCACGTCCCACTGTATGCAAGAACGTAGCCACCATCTCTTGCTCGATCCCAAGATGGGCTAATTGATTATGCGATATGTAGTGAGCATAGAGCAGTGCACGTCAACAACTAATGTGAACAGCTCGTTCCAAACATACAGAAGTGAGGGGAAAAGGGAGAGGTTCAAGAGCTCAATGAGGATGTTATAAAGAGGTTGAAAAACACAGAAAGTGTTTCATGAAAAATAGATGACAGAGCCATTAAAAGTAGTGGATGTGTATAGATTATTTTTTGAGAGTAAGGATATAGTTTAGTGTCACTTTAAACAAATATGACCTGCTGTGTAGGCAAATACTGGTCACATTATCAGCTGAATACCTTGATAGAAGAACAGGTATGTACCCTTTTCTAGCAAAGTATTCAGCTGATAAATTCTTTCAGTACAGGGTGGGCTAAAGCTAGCAAATGAACGTACTCCGAGTCTTCGTTCAGCTGTATGCGGTGGCCATAAATACTTAGATTATCAGATCGATCTGCGATTTCAGCAAAATGATCGAATTGACAAACAGTCAAATAGCCATAATTTCTATTCTTATTGATTTAGACCAGTGGTCTGCAAATTGAGGCCCGGGGGCCAGATGTGGCCCTTTGATTGTCTTTACCCGTCCCTTGGGGCACTATTCCTCCCACTGATACCTATGATGGGGCACCATTCCTCCCAATGACACCAACAATAGGACACTTTTCCCTTCTAATGACACCAACAATGGGACACTTTTCCCTCCCAATGACACCAACAATGAGATACTTTTCCCTCCCAATGACACCAACAATGGGACACTTTTCCCTCCCAATGACACCAACAATGGGACACTTTTCCCTCCCAATGACACCAACAATGGGACACTTTTCCCTCCCAATGACACCAACAATGGGACACTCCCCCCTCAATGACACCAACAATAGGGCAATATTCCTCCCACTGACACCAACAATAGGGCACTATTCCTCCCACTGACACCAACAATAGGGCACTATTCCTCCCACTGACACCAACAATAGGGCACTATTCCTCCCACGGACACCAACAATAGGGCAATAATCCTCCCACTGACACCAACAATGGGGCACTATATTATTCCTCAAACTGACAAACAATGGTGGCGTATTGTTCCTCTAAATGACACCAACAATGGGCCACTATTCCACCCCCCCCATGACAACAATGGGGCGCCATTCCTCCCAGTGACACCAACAATGGGGCATTATTCCTTCAACTGGTGCCAATAATGGAGCACTATTCCTCCAACTGATACCAACAACAGGGCGCCATTCCCCCCATTAAAACCAGTTGGCGATTGCTTACTCCCATTGATGGCAGGGCATTTTCTACTCCCACCAGCCACAGTCTGCCCCCCTAATGCCTGAAGGACAGTAAACTGGCCCTATGTTTAGGAACTTTGGAGACCCCGGATTCAGACTGAATTTGATCAAACTTGAGATTTTTGTTTTCCCTCAATCAGCAGCAACAAGATGTTTTGGTCATGAATTTGATCAGGTTTCAATTGACCGGATTATGAGCTTTTGTGGGAGAAAACCGTGATCGATAACTTATAACCATATCACCCAACTATTGATTACAAATTTACTTCCTCTTGTGATCACCATGATATTGATGGAATGATTTAGTCTGATAGGAAAAAATCAACACCCCAATCAGAAAAGAATTTAATAATTTCTTAAAGCGGGTACAGCCACCATAACCCTACAAGAAGAGGGGCCTCACAGGAGGAGGTAGGTAAAGAGTGAGAAAAGCCCAGTGTGGTGGCTCTGCAAACACAAAAGTGGTGCCCAGAAGAAATGGGACTCGTGGATTGGCTGAAATAAGTATTGTTATACACAGGGCTGCCAGTGGGGGGGGGGGGGGTCACGGGGGCAACAGGGGTAGATGTCCTTTAAAAACTCTGATCTCCAATTTTGGCCCATAGTAACATAAAGTGAAGCTAAAACTATGCTAGTCTCATTTCTGAAATTGGAAAATAACAAAAAAAAAATATATATATATATATAAAATTTATATATTTATTATGTAATGCATTTATATAAAAGGACTTACCGGTAATTTTCCAGTCCTTGTCTTAAGACAAAAACTAAAAAAATCCTGCAGAATAATGCTATGTGCCTAATACAAAAAAAAACAAAAAAAACAAAAAAACAGCCTTTGTTGTGTGTACGCTCTACTACAGACTAGTAAACTGTATCTCCCTGAACCCGCACCGAGTCCATCTCCTTTGTTTGGTATGCACTCCACGGCCTGCCATCTAAATATAGATAGTGAGTGTGACGGTGCCCCCTAGTGGCATGTGATTGGAACAAAGCTTCACCTGGACCATTCACTACAAAACAGAACTGCTGTGTATAAAATAAGGCCTCTCCACGCCGTAATGTGCATGTGGCAATTTAATTTCACCGACATCAGACAAACTACCCATGATACCATGAATTATGAAGTGCGATTTACAATTCAAATGAGGGGAAATCGGTGCCTTTTGTCGCTTAAATAAAGATTCTGTACCATACAGAAGTGAGAATAACCTTAAACATCTGATTATTTGTACAATAACGGCATGCTTGTATATTTTATAATAGGAGGTCAAATGAATTAACTTCAGGCCTCAAACCATATAAAAATATACCAAGTGGCCACATAATTAGGCACCCCTGACAGCATCCTAAGGATAGAACCATACATGGATCCAAAGCTCCGCTCCAGACTGGCCGGTCTTGTACCTGGACATCCTGGATGCTGGTCATTGTAGACCATCTCCACTCTCCATTAAAAAGATGAAGGAATGTCAGCCGCACTCCATTTAGCCTGTTTCCCCGAAAATAAGACCTAGCGTGATTGTCGGTGATGGCTGCAATATAAGCCCTACCCCCCCAAATAAGCCCTACCCCGAAAATAAGCCCTACAAGGACTTTAACTAGGGCTTATTTGGGGGGTAGGGCTTATATTGCAGCCATCACCGACAATCACACTAGGTCTTATTTTCGGGGAAACAGGGTAGCTCCTCTCGCAGTATTTTTTTTTTTAATAATCAATGAATTGACTGCATACAATAATGTCTCCACCCAAAAGCCCACCTTCCTTGATGTGTTTCACAATGTATTTCACTTCCTCTATCCTCGCAAACAAGTCAGGAGTGGTGAAACGCATCGAGGACGGAGGGTTTTTGAGTGGAGACATTACTGTATGCAGTCAATTCATTGGTTATTAAAATAAATACTGCAAGAGGAGCCTAGTGGAGTGTAGCTGACATCCTAAGTATCTCAGATCTTGTATTATATCCTCAGCTTTGCTGAAATAAGCATTTATTTAAATAACTCCTCTACAGAGCTGAAAGAAGAGTGATGCATCTACATTGACCGGCCACTTTATTAGGTACACCTTGCTAGTACCGGGTTGGACCCCCTTTTGCCTTCAGAACTGCCTTCATTCTTCATGGCATAGATTCAACAAGGTGTTGGAAACATTCCTCAGAGATTTTGGTCCATGTTGACATGATAACATCACCCAGTTGCTACAGATTTGTCGGCTGCACATCCATGATGTGAATCTCCCCTTCCACCACATCCCAAGTTGCTCTATTAGATTGAGATCTGGTGACTGTGGAGGCCATTGGAGTACAGAGACCTCATTGTCATGTTCAAGAAACCAGTGGTGAGATGATTTGATCTTTGTGACATGGGGCATTATCCTCCTGGAAGGAGCCATCAGAAGATGAGTACACTGTAGTCATAAAGGGATGGACATGGTCAGCGACAATAGTCAGGTAGGACGTGATGTTTAAACAATTCTCAATTAGTACTAAGGGGCCCAAAGTGTGCCAAGAAAATATCCCCCACACCATTACACCATCACCAACCTGAATCGTTGATACAAGGCAGGATGGATCCATGCTTTCACGTTGTACCCGAGTATTGTCGCTGACCACGTCCATCCCTTTATGACTACAGTGTACCCGTCTTCTGATGGCTCCTTCCAGCAGGATAATGCACCATGTGACAAAGCTCCAATCATCTCATCACTGGTTTCTTGAACATGACAATGAGGTCCCTGTACTCCAATGGCCTCCACAGTCACCAGATCTCAATCCAATAGAGCACCTTTGTGATGTGGTGGAAGCATCATGGATATGCAGCCAACAAAATCTGCAGAAACCGTGTGATGCTATCATGTCACTATGGACCAAAATCAATGAGGAATGTTTCAAACACCTTGTTAAATCTATTTCAGGAAGAATTAAGGCAGTTCTGAAGGCAAAAGGGGGTCCAACCCAGGACTAGCAAGATGTACCTAATAAAGTGGCAGGTGAGTATTTTTATATAGTAATTCAGTCTTGTGTTTGTACCAGCCTTCTATAATCTTCCGCATATCAACATTCAAGGGCCAACATTGTAAGCCAGTCAGGAACTACAGTAATGAACAGTCTTATGAATCCAATTTAACAAATGGAGCTTGCGGACTGCAGGAGGGATCAGAGATGAACTGCTGCTCCCTCATCCAATCACGATCTGGGATCTAGACAATGCTGTATTGCTTTGACTGCAGTGCAGAAATGTAACTGGACAACAGAGTGTGAAAGGGATGTCTGAACTAGAAAACTTGCTTAGCAAAATTTCAATTTTTAGGAGACAAAAAAAACAGTCCACACATACAGCTGTACAATTACACTTTAACAAGCCTTTTAGCTGCATTTGTTTTGTGCAATTAATGTAAGAACTAATGTCATTATTTTAGGTCAACAACTAATGAGTGAATGCCAATTCCTGTCCTCGCAGGTCCTGGAAATTGTCAGGGTGTACAGCAGCCATTCTTCCTTTACCCAACATGCCTGTTTTGTGGAAAGCAGTATCAAGAGCAACAGCAAAAAAAAAACAAAAAAAAAAAAAAAAAACAGAGTGGTGGGACCCGTTTCCCTCAAGTAACTCTAAATAAATAAAAAAAGATTTTATGGCAAGTACAAAAATCGTATATTCTCTCTCTTCCATTTGAGGGACACAGCCAAGACATGCAGAAGCAGCACAACTGAGGGATGAGCAACAACTACTGACTGGCCCATAAGAAGGACCTGCAACTCCAAACCACCTGAAGGACCAATTTCAGAATCTGATCCAGAAGATGTAAAGTCCCCTGCAAAAAAAAAAAAAAAAGGGGGAAATTTCCAAGTGATCAAAGGAAGGCCACAGATGGCAAACCTGATGCTCAAGACCAGGATAGAGGACATCACTCCATTTGAAGGAACCCCAAGCCAGCAATAGACCGTGAAAACCAAAACCCCATCAAAACAAGTGAAGCAACATAACTACCTGATTAAGGAAGAAACAGATCCACACCATGATCTGGTCAACAGAAAATAAAATGGGGTAGGCCCTCAAAAGAACAGGTCCCCAGAGGGTGGTCCACAAAAACAAAAAAAAACAAAAAAAATTAGCAGGTCTAAGGAGGGGCCAAAGTCTAACATTTCTAACCATTAGGATTAGGAAAGGAAAACTCCATGACAAAAGTGAAGTTGCATAGCCAGACAACCAATGAGATATGTAAAGAATGTCAGCACAGAGCAATAGTCCATAAAGATTGCAAAAAGTGACTGCTGAAACTGGTAGAGAACTCAAGGGTAAAAACCCACAAAGTCAGCCTAACAGACAGAGGTAGATTGCACGAGAGGCACCCACACAAGGGCAGGCATAAAGCAACCCCAAAACTTGTGAAAGTCCACCTTCCACCATCTACCTTAACACCAGGTGGTGTCTGTGTGACCTGACAGAAGAACTCTATACAGGACCTGCCTAACCCTTAGCACAGAACATGGTTCTAGGGATCTACTGACCCACTTCAGTTCAACAAGGTGTCCATAGTCCACAGGTGGCCTGGCACGTTTTAAGGCCTACTGAAGATTGTAGGAGCCCTGAAAGACCCATAGTCTAGAACAGCAAACTGATCCTCTGGATGCAGGTTAATACTGTATGCTCTGCACCAAAAATTTTGAAAAACCTCTTGTAAATCTGACAAAAACGGCAGGAGGCCGATGGGACTCTGAATCTGAGCTAGAGATGGCGATAAGGCCAAAAGGCCTGTTCCACAGGTTCCGAGACCAAATTGTCATGGCATGGAACAACAGCATGCTTCAAGCCTTTGCAGTCAACATGCCCGAACAACTGAGCACATACAGCCAAAAAGTACCAAGTAGACATAGATGTCCCTAAGTAAACAGGGGGAGGACTCGGCTTTACATGATTAAGCTGAGGAAGACTCTAATGAAGATAACCCTAGGACATTGAAAGTCCCAGGTATCAGATTAAAGGCATTGAGTCCTTCTGGGGATACTGGCTAAATGCCCCCAAAACCACTAGGGGAGTGCGAGTTAGTAAAGTCCCCCATGGAAGTAGTGAAGGCAGCAGCAATGCAACTAGCTGCCATGTGAGGCAACATCTCAGGTACTCACAAAACTCTAGTTGCTGGTTCTAAGGAAGGTTTTTTTGGCAGGCGGAGGCGACTTCTAACTGTAGGCAGGCAGTGGAAACAAAGCGGAGATCCACGTAATGGATCACAAGCAGAAGCAGCAGCAGCTGGTTGGTGCTTCTTCCAGACTGAATGGAAGGAAAGAGAGTGTGGAGTGTGCGTCAATTCAGCCAAAAGATTACATCAGCGCTCAGGTCCTTCAGCCTTAACCCTTACTGCAGTATAACTGGTGGTTCTGGGAGATATGAAAGGTGCTTAACGGTGCAACAGCGAGTAGCTCCCTATGCTTCAGCCCAAAACTGCTTTACTTACAGGAGTCAGTCTTCAGAGACAAGGTCACTGTGGCAAGGCTCTGGACCTGGAAAACACTCCGTGGCAAACTAACTCAGTACACTCAATTCTGGAAGACACTGCAATGCAGAACCCAGTGCTGAAAACACATCCAGACTAGCCCCACAATCTTCCAGGGTCCAGATATGGCCTCCAAAGCTAAGCTGAGGAAGCTGTGACCCAGATAGCTAATTTGCTATACATAGAGACCAGCTCAGGCAGTAACGTAGTGAGGAATTTTGATTCAAGTGAAAGGAGAAAAAAAAAAAAATCCAAAAGAGAGGTTGTTAGAAAAATTAAAAAAATTGTCTTTTAATTGTAGTTTTTTTTTTTAGCCCTCAAGGGAAAAAAAAAAGAAAGAGTTCCATGAAAAACCCTGTAAAGTCTCTTTAATGGCATTCTTCTTTGGCGAACAAAATGCTTCTCATAACTCAGCAAAGTACAATAGTACAACATGTACTGTGAGCAATATAAAACAATTAAGCAGGTTGTGTTAAGTGGATAAACTTGAAAAACATGATTTACCTGCTCCTAGGAAAAGACTTGACCAGAGGTTGATATTAAGCATCATTGGGTTGGAGCTGGTCTGAAAATGTGCCCGCATGTGATCCTGAGACACTCCTGTAAGTCCATCCAGGGTCAGAGACAGCAGCTGGGAGAATAGAACAGAAGACCACAATTTAGAAGCATATTTATAAAGCAGTGAATGTGACTTTTACCCAACATACACTGGTAGTGAATCAGTCACTCCCATTTTAAAAACGCATGCATCGGCACTAAATGCACACACAAACATGGGAGACAACAGCCTAGTTGTATAAACACTGATACAAAAAAAAAAAAAAAAACAGAAGGAAGAAAATTAACCATTTCCCGACGTACATATACCGCAGCAGGGTGACTCTATTGCAAAATCACATACCTGTACATCACTGTGTTCAATAGTCACTGGGGGGGTGTTTGCCGCTGGAAGCGCGATCGAGCGCTGATTGGCCACAGAGGGAGTAACCCGCGATCGCTCCCTACAGAGACAGAATGGCTGTCTGCCAATGTGAACAAGTAGACCCGCTGTGCTGTCAGGTATGGACACTGATCTAGTGTTCCTGCTAATCAGGAACAAAGATCAGATTGTCCGTGCAGTGAGCCCATCCCCTCCCCCCCCCCCCCCCCACATAGTAAGGGCCCTTTCAGATGTGCAGATCCATATCCAGCCATCCGCTTGCTCAGCAGGGATAGATCCGTTGATCCCCGCCGAGCCTGCGGATGACAAATCCGTCTCTGCACACTGCAGGGACGGACCTGTCAGATCTCCGCTCTCCTCTATGGGGGATCGGATGATCACGGACCACCTGTCCATTTTTATCCGATCTGATCGACGGAAGGAAAATAGGGGTTTCCATCCATCTGGATTTTGCGGAGCGGATGTCAGCGGACATGTCACCGCTGACACCCGTCGCTCCATAGAGATGTAGGAAGCGATCGTTCAGATCCGCTGAAAAAACTAGACAGGCAGATCTGAACGGTCCGCACGTGTGAAAGGGCTCTAAGAAAGCACAAAAAGGGAATACATTTAACCATTTGATCGCCTCTGATGTTAACCCCTTTGCCTGCCAGTGTCATTTATACAGTGTCAGTGCATATTTTTAGCACTGATCACTGTAATAATGTCACTGGTTCCCAAAAAAGTATCAAAAAAAAAAAAAGTGTCAGCTAGGTGTCCGATCTGTCCGCGGCAATGTAGCAATCCCACTAAAAATCACTGATCACCGCCATTACAAGTTAAAAAAATAAATAAATAAAAATGCCATAAATCTATCCCCTATTTTGTAGACGCTATAACTTTTGCGCAAACCAATCAATATATGCTTATCAGGATTTTTTTTTACCAAAAATATGTAGCAGAATACATATTGGCCTAAACTTTTTTTTGTTTACAGCACAAAAAAAAAAAAAAAAAAAAAAAAAAAAAAGCTCTATTTGAGGAAAAAAAAAAAAAAAAGACATCAATTTTGTTTGGGTACAGCGTCACACAACCGCACAATTGTCAGTTAAAGTGACGCAGTGCTGTATCGCAAACAATGGCCTGGTCATTAAGGGGGTAAAACCTTCCGGGGCTTAAGAGAATAGAAGCTGTGTGCACCAAATCAATTCATCGGGTGCTGGTTTTTACCCACTCACAGTGTTGAAAACAGATCTAATTCCCTCTTCCACACATTTGAGGTTTATGGGGGAATCCTCCCCTCTGAGATATTATATTCGGATAGTGGGGAGACTTCTCCGCTGTCAGAATACACTGATCAGTGACAACTGAAGTCTTTCAGCCTTTATACATCAGAACAGCAAAGACAATACAGCAAATGGTTGCCAGAGAAACTAGCACCAAGGATGACCCCTTGTCTTGCTGCTGTCCGGTATTTATAGAAATATAAAAAGCATGATGTGCTTGATGATATTCTGTTTTTGAGTCCATTAACACGATTGTGTTGCTGTAATGCACGTTTCATGCATTGGTGGCAGGTGGTGCCATTCATTCTGAAGAGCACCCCAATGCACCGTGCTGATTAACACTCTTTGCAGTGCAACGCATTATTGTGCACTACCAGGAATGGCACATGCACCTTTCTCGGTGTGTTAGGCCGCTCATTAAAATGAAAGGGCTGTCTTAATGAAAAAATAATAAGCGTGTGCCAACACACTGCAATGGTGTGAATGGACCCTCAATGATCTTCCATAGGAGAATGATCTCCCATGCAAGGAACCACTCTTATCCTCACATGTGAGATGATGCACAGATCTGTTATTGGGTCACTGCGTCTTGTCCCTTCCTAGCGTCATAAATCAGACAGAGGATGGGGGAAGTGGAGGTGACACCATGAGAGGCTTGGTGTCACTGGAAACAGACAGCAGCTCCAAAGGCTGATGGCACAGGAACAGATAAAACGGATGGCATTCAAACATGCATTTGGAAGGGTACTAGGTTTTTCTGTTTCTAACTGAATTAACATGCACAGGGGGAAAGGGGGAACTTCATCTCCTTATGCTATCCAAATCTTAAAAAAAAAAAAAAAAAAAAAAAAACGCACCCGATTCGCATAACATGTGAAGCAAACCGGCTTTCTATGGAGTCAGTTTACATATCTGTGGTGCAGCAGCAGTGCAAATTTAAAGAGTCCTGTGTGTTTTCTGAGCAGTGCAGTGAGGTGAAGATGGGAATTCCAAGCTCACTGTCTTCTATTCTTCTATGGGAACGCTTCTGAATTGCACGTCATCAGTTTTCAACACAGACGGAGATAAAAACAGCGTGGGGGGGTCATCGCCCCCATTTTTTAAAGAGAAACCCCACACCAAAATAACGTGACCCCATCCCGCCCCCCCAAAGCCATAATTTTTTTTTTTTTTTTTTGGCATGGGGTTTCCTTCACGATGCATACAAGACCTAAGTGTGGGGGGGCACATTATTTTGAGTATATATATTATATGGTGTGAGAGCCCCCCCCCTTCCTTCGATCCATACCAGGCCCAAAGCACCTTGTCCCCTTGTCCCATGTTGATGGTCTGGTATGGATTTAATTTTTATTTTTTTTTATCGCCAGCAAATTTTGGCTTATATTCAGCTGTCAGCAGGCAACCCGCTGACAGCTGAGGAGTCATCGGTTGTTAAGGACACAGCGTTCTTGATTCCCCCATCCTCACATCTGAGGTAGATAGGGAAATCACCCCATTGAGCTATTGTATTTTGACAAGAGGGAGACTTCCCCGCCATCAGAATACACTGGCCAGCATTGCAGGCTATAGCCAGCAACCGACAGGGTTGTTCTGTAAAGCCTCCCCGCCCATACGTGGGTTAAAATTCAGCCAGTCTTTACAGAACCGGATGAATTTCGATCCATCTATGGCCAGCTTTAGGAAAGGGAGGGTGGGGAATGAAAGCACAACTCCACCGGTATGTGTTCTGTGTTCAGAACATCATTTTATTTGTGTTTAGTGAAAACAGCCAAAATGTTTTAGGGCCCCCCCCATCATTAGGGTCAGAGTACATACAATGGGTGAGATTTTGTCTGGACTGGGATGTTGTATCTGTATGCTTTAAAGATATTTGTGAAATGCCAGCTCAGATTCAGCAGCTTTACTTCTCCAGAGCAAGTTTTAATGAACAAGTAACACCCCCCCCCCCCCCCGACTCCCATAAAACTAACCTCAGGGGTCCAGAGATGTGACCAGTGTACTTAAATAAATGTAGGTGGGTTCTCCAATTTTTATTTTTAGGTGCCTGACCTTGTGGACGTATTTATTACTTTTTAAATTACTATATTTTCTAATAGATACTTACATTGCATCCTAACTATATGAATGACACAAAGGGCCCTTCTAGGATGTTTTAGTTTCTTATATATTCTAAGTGATTATTTGTGCTTCCCTTTTATCAGCAAAACTAAAGCTATTTTGTGCTTTTACTGTATGGTGCAAGTGATTTGATGTCAAAAGGGATCCAAGGAATTTTCCTATGTATCTATATGCAATTTTATGAATTTTTAGGAAATGTTTTAATTTATTTTTTGCCTCTGCCCATTTTGGGGGGGCAGGGTCCTTGAATGAGGATTTTCCTATTTAAAAGCGCTTGCCCTTAGGTGATTGGAGTAGCTTAGCTCTGAGGAAGGGAGTGCACCCCCAAAATGCATTATTTGTATATCCCATGATGTGATTATGGCACATATGTGTCCACACTGCTCAGCACTGTGTGTTTTTATGGCTTACTACTATTTGCCACCTTGCGAGTACCCATTTTTTATTGATCATATCATTGAATAAATGTATTTTAATAATTCACCGTGTGCCTTTAATTGTATTTTGTTTTTGTAGTATCAATCCTTCAGCAAACTTATTTAAAGTTCTGTTTGTTTGTTTTTTTTAGTTTGTGGCAGTTTGTTCATGGTAGAGGTTTACTGATCATCAGTATGTTTAATTTTTTTTATATATTTTTGGTAAATGTACACTATATACTGCATACACATCACTTACCTGTAATGAAGTACACTATATTACCAAAACATTGGGACACCTGCCTTTACAAGCACAAGAACTTTAATGGCATCCCAGTCTTAGTGTTCAATATTGAGTTGGCCCACCCATTGCAGCTATAACAGCTTCAACTCTTCTGGGAAGGCTGTCCACAAGGTTTAGGAGTGTGTCTATGGGAATGTTTGACCATTCTTCCAGAAGTGCATTTGTGAGGTCAGGCACTGATGTGGACAAGAAAGCCTGGTTCCCAGTCTCCGCTCTAATTCATCCCAAAGGTGTTCTATCGGGTTGAGGTCAGGACTCGTTCCTCCACTCCAAACTCACTCATGTTGTGAATGTAAAGGCAGGCGTCCCAATACTTTTTGAAATATAGTGCATTTCTTAGAGGTTCTTTAAAACAACCTTTTTGAATCTGCATTTTTTAGCAATCCAATCCTTACCAGTAATAATTCTCCATAGCCAAACACATGGTCAGAAGAGCCGGAATTCTTGGGCTTGTACATAAACAGGGCTACACCTGCTACAATGAGGAGGACACACAGGTACTTGGTCAGGGGATACTTCTTTCTAAGGACGGTAACACCAAGGAGCATAACTAAGGAAAGAGGAGAACACAGAATTACACACATATTACAGCCAATACACCTGGAATTCAGATACTTTGGTAAAATGTGTCGGAAAAGTAGGGGGTTAAGTCCAATGAGGTGCATGCCACCATGTGGACTTATATCTTTCATCTACAATTTACATTTTTACGGAGTGCCAGGAGCATAGCTATCACTATACTTCCAGCGCTCCAATGCCAGACCTTCTAATCTGAGCTCCTGCAGCTGCAGTCACATGCAGCCACTGAGCCCACCCCTCCGTTCCTCCTGCCCAATCACAGAATGCTTTGTGTTATGTGAACTCATTCACAAAATACAAAAGCTCCTGGAAATGGGTGGCAGAGGGGAGGGGAAGGGGCGGGCAAGGATGCTGTGAGTGAGAAGACAGTATCTCTCCTGTCAGATCTCCGAGAGTGTAGCGACAGATATACTCCTGGAGCTCAAGAAAACAATGAGATGTCAATAAAAGAGATATGTCCAGGAGGTGGCATGTACCTAGTTGGACCTAACTCATAGTATGCCAGCACATTTTACAGCATTCCAAAATACCGTAATACTTGAGAAGAGCAATTCCATGTAACAACAATCCATGAGGTACTAATGCTAGTAAGCAAGCATTGCAACTCAGCTAAAGTCTAAAGGTTCACTCAATTTACCTTAGCAAGAGATTTCTGTAATTCACTGCAGAAAACCTCCAGGAGGGCACCTCACAGGGTCACCGGTGATGTACTCTTCCTAAATACTTTGGGGGAGATTTACTAAAACTGGAGCAGCTGTACACGATAGCTAAAATTTCAGACCCCATTCTAAATTTCCAGATCAGTGTCCAGAAAGTATAGAAGCTAAAATGGTCAAAATAACTGCCAGACAGCTCACATTTTTAAAAGATGTCTGCAAGGGCAGCTTGCCACACTCTGCTGGGTGGAAGGAATAAATTTGCTTAAAGATCTTCACAATCAGGCACACTTCCAAGAGCAAGAGATGCCGGTGTCTCCTGCTGTGCATTGTAGTTCAGTACCCTGTAGTGATAAAGGGGCCAGGGGAGGAAACCACAGAACGCAGTGGAGGATCACTCCAGAATCCAGCACTCCTGAAATCATCAAATGCAGAAAATCTGTAACCAAGCATCTCCCCTCAGCGGAGTTCAGCGGCACGGGCACCGAGACAAGCAAGTATACATTTTGGGCGGAGAAGTTTACATGGTGTTTTTTTAAGGAACAGTTTGAACATAACTCTAAAGCCCCATACACACTATAAGATTTTCTGCTGATGTTTTCCTTCAGATTTACCAAAACCATATAATATGAGGTCAAACCCTAGGAGTTTCAATTTGTATGCAATCAGGCAGCCCCTTGTACTACATGGTTTTGGTAAATCTGAACACAAAAATCAGCAGAAAATCTGTGTGTATGGGGATTTAGACATTCCCGGCCACCTTATGGTAGAGGGTGGAGACAAACAACTAACATGTTACTATTGAAGTATCTGTAATATAGAGTAGGTTATCAACCTTGCATTTATATGCTTCATATTGTTATACATTCAGCACCAGAGATCCTATAGCTCCAATGTTTAATTCAGAGTTCAAGCAGAATATATTGACTTTAACACAGCAGGGAGACTGCAGGGAGCTGCGCTAGTCTCTAGCTCAGAATGTTATTAAAGCTGAATTCCAGGGATTCAGACACTTTCTAAAAAGTGCAGTCACACTATGAGTGCAAGGAGGTGCATGACATTGTCTGAACTTATCTCCATTATTTAAATCAGATAGATTTATGGCTCTGCAGGAGCATACACTGACACCCTGGGCTGTGAGAGGAGAGCAAGGCACACAGAGCAGTTTTGCCCACCCCTCCCCTCTGCTGCCCATTCAGAGAAGCCTTTGTATTTTGTGAATGAGTTCACAATAATACAAAGGCTTCTGTGATTGGGCAGGAGGAGGGGGAGTTCCAGAGCAGGAAGAGGGTAGAAACAGGCACAGCAGCTGCACCAACTCCCCCTCTGCTGCCCATTCAGAGAAGCCTTTGTATTTTGGGCTGCAAATGGGTGGCACTGATAGACAGCACCGATTGGCATCACTGGTGGGACTGCCAGTGGTGTATTTAGGTTTTGTGCTGCCCTAGGCCTGACTAAAGAAACTTGTGCTTCCCTAATTTAAATATGACCCACCCTTTTCAGTCAAGGCCACACCCCTTCACCCTGAAATTTTCCAATGGGGACACTAGTTCTGAGGGCCTTGGAGGGGGGGGGGGGGCGGCAATGATTTCCCTTAATTTTCAGGGATTTCCTCTCAATTCCTGTTTGGCTATGGGGCAGGAAATGAAAGGAAATCTCACATAAATGGCAAAAAATAAACTGACAGGGGTTAGAACCCTCCCTTACTCTAAAATGTAAAAAAAAATGGATGTGTTGCCTATAGTTCACCTTTAAGCACATATTTCTGCTAAACCTATGGAGAGGACTAAGAGGATATAACCATGCCAGTGGTGCAGCAGAAAACATATAGCACAGTGATGAAGGTATGTGGTCCAGGCATTAAGCAAAGGGAGGATTTGGGGCAGGAAAATATAAATCCATCTGTTTATTTTTCTCTTTAGCAATCAACAGAAATGGAATTAAGATTCCTTAATATGTACAAGTGACACAAGCAAAGGATTGCAGGAGAGTCCTACTACCTACCTGCAAGGTATAGGTGACCATGTCAGTGTCCCTTGTGTCTGCACTATCCCTAGATTAAAAGCCCTTTGGCAGCTAGGTAAGTGCTATGCAAGTGTCACCCAAATAGTGTAGATTTCCTTCTACCCTGGGTACCCCAATGCTATATAATCTAGTCACATATTGTAAAAAAAAAAAAAAAAAACCCCCACCAACCTCCTATATAGATTACCATTAGCTGATATCTATGATAAGTCACTATAATATATAGGAACCCCCCCACAATTGCGGAACGCCAGCCGCCAGCATACCGGCAGCAGTGCGGCAGCTTTATGGGGGGCATCATGCCTATTTGCCTCCTGGCCCAGTCCGCCTGACAAGATTGGCGCTAGCTGGCGGGGACTCTTTTCGTGCTGCCCCCCTGCAAAGTGCTGGCCTAGGATACAGATAAAAGATACAGCGCTGGGGACTGCACTGATAATCAATGCACCGATTATCAGTTCAGATCCCCCATCAGGAAAGTCGCTAATCGGCTCTCTGCTACTCACACGCCATCAGTGTGAGTAGAGGAATGATGATAACCGGCACTTCCTATTAACATGGTGATCAGCTGTGATTGGATACAGCGGATCACATGGTAAAGAGGCTACATCATAGGCTCTTTACCGTGATCGGGAATGCAGTGTGTCCGATCGACACACCGCACCACCATTTGCTGCGCTGCGTGCCCCTGAAGCAGCTTCTTCTTAAGGACGTTATATGAAGCCCAGTCAGAACAATGAAACCCCCTCCCTGCCGTCATTTTGTTATAAGCCAGGAGGGAAGGTGTTAAAGACTAGTTTTAATGGGCTTTTACTTGCAGATTAGAAGGTGGTCAAATGTATGGGTCAATGAATTCGGAACGATCTTCGAAGTGACCGATTTCAAATGCAGACTGAATGCATTGGAAATCCAGCTGCATTTTTGCATCAACACAAGTCCTATAAATGAAGAAAAACCTCTCTGTGGATTGACAGAGAAAAAAGGAAACCGGTCATCTCACCTGGAATAGGTTTACAAGATTTCCCCAACACCTGCAAAGTAAAGGAAGCATATTTTATTATCTTAATGGAAACATCTCACGACTAAAGCCAACTAGATAAAGTTATTCAAGGAACAAAAGAATCCAAAAATACAGTATCTCACAAAAGTGAGTACACCCCTCACATTTGTTGTAAATATTTTATGATATCTTTTCATGTGACAACACCGAAGAAATGACACTTTTCTACAATGTAAAGTAGTGAGTGTACAGCTTGTATAACAGTGTAAATTTGTTGTCCACTCAAAATAACTCAACACACAGCCACTAATGTCTAAACCGCTGGCAACAAAAGTGAGTACACCCCTAAGTGAAAATGTCCAAATTGGGCCCAATTAGCCATTTTTCCTCCCCAGTGTCATGTGACTCATTAGTGTTACAAGGTCTCAGGTGTGAATGGGGAGCAGGTGTGTTAAATGTGGTGTCTTTTTTGCATGTGTGCGCTGTAATATTTTGCTCTGCTGTATGGTCTTATGGCTGCACCAGCTTTAATGTATCTTTTAGGGTGTGCCCCCCAAATATCTTGTTTGTTTATTGTATGGATTCTGACCAAATCCCTTTGGGTGCGGAGCACCGCACACTTTCATTAAGTGCCTCTAATTAATGTCCACTTGTGTCATGGGGTGGAGACCTCAAAGTTCTCCCATACAGAAGAGTGTTTGCTCTCATGGTTCAGAGAAGCAGGATCTCCCAATCCATTGATAGTGTAGGACCCACTAATCATGGCGTACATTGTCGCAGTAAGTGGGCTTAGCACCATATAGCAATATGGTGTGACCAAATCCCCATATTTTTTGCTAATATTTTTTAGATTGTCTAGGTGTTTTAAACTAGCCCTGCTGGAGGTAAATGTCTTTTTTGCATGTGTGCGCTGTAATATTAAAATGTGGTGTTATCGCTCTCACTCTCTCATACTGATCACTGAAAGTTTAACATGGCACCTAATGGCAAAGAACTCTCTGAGGATCTGAAAAAAAGAATTGTTGCTCTACATAAAGATAGCTTAGGGAGGCTATAAGAAGATTGCCAAGACCTTGAAACTGGGCTGCAGCACAGTGGCCAAGACCATACAGCGGTTTAACAGGACAGGTTCCACTCAGAACAGGCATCACCATGGTCGACCAAAGAAGTTGAGTGCACGTTCAGCATTGCTGCAGAGGTTGAGGGGGGGGGGGGGGGGGGTTGGACTGTCAGTGCTCAGACCATACGCTGCACAATGCATCAAAATGGTCTGCATGGCTGTCGTCCCAGAAGGAAGCCTCTTCTAAAGATGATGCACAAGAAAGCCTGCAAACAGTTTGATGAAGACAAGCAG
Source organism: Lithobates clamitans (assembly GCA_037952925.1). NCBI lineage: Eukaryota > Metazoa > Chordata > Amphibia > Anura > Ranidae > Lithobates > Lithobates clamitans. The sequence goes on along the minus strand of JBBGZY010000293.1, from coordinate 1,203,454 downwards.
GCTAAGGACATGGATTACTGGAACCATGTCCTGTGGTCTGATGAGACCAAGATAAACTTATTTGGTTCAGATGGTTTCAAGCTTGTGTGGTGGCAACCAGATGAGGAGTACAAAGACAAGTGTGTCTTGCCTACGGTCATGCATGGTGGTGGGAGTGTCATGGTCTGGGGCTGCATGAGTGCTGCCGGCACTGGGGAGCTACAGTTCATTGAGGGAACCATGGATGCCAACATGTACTGTGACCTACTTTCGGTGACTGGGTTACAGGGCAACATTATAACGACCCCAAACACACCTCCAAGATGACCACTGCCTTGCTAAAGAAGCTGAGGGTAAAGATGATGGACTGGCCAAGCATATCACCAGACCTAAACCCTATTGAGCATCTATGGGGCATCCTCAAATGGAAGGTGGAGGAGCACAAGAGCTCTAACATCCACCAGCTCTGTGATGTCATCATGGAGGAGTAGAAGAAGACTCCAGTGGCAACCTGTGAAGCTCTGGTGAACACCATGCCCAAGATGGTTAAGGCAGTGCTCTAAAATAATGGTGGCCACACAAAATATTGACACTTTGGACCCAATTTGGACATTTTCACTTAGGGGTGTACTCACTTTTGTTGCTGGTTTAGACAAATAATGGCTATGTGTTGAGTTATTTTGAGGGGACAGCAAATTTACACTGTTATACAAGCTGTATACTCACTACTTTATATTGTAGCAAAATGTCATTTCTTCAGTGTTGTCATATGAAAAGATAGAATAAAATATTTACAAAAATGTGAGGTGTGTACTCACTATTGTGAGATACTGTAGATACCATACTCTGCTTTGGCCTTTAGAATGTTCCAGGAGCCTCAGTTATGAAACAGATCTGTGTTAAAGTGGAAGTAAACCCTTCTAGCGTTTTCAGCCAAGGAAGCTGCCGTCAAACCTCCGTTTGATCTTCAACTGCCATGATGCTGCACATGTGATCAGTTATGACACCAACCATTGGATGGTTTGACAGTTTGGTTGAGAGCACAAACAATGTGACAGTTACATTCCTGGCATGTGCCGGGAATGTAACTGTTTTATGAAACTGTTAAAAAGGTTTACTTCTGCTTTAAAACAGAAATAAACTCATCAATTTAACGTTTTCAAAAAACAGTTACATTCTCAGCGTGACGGGAATGCTTTCTGTCACATTGCTTGTGCTCTCAGCCAAACCATTAAATGACTGGTGTCCTAACTGATCACATGTGTAGCACTATGGCAGTCGCAGAACAAACAGGCCAACATGGCAGCTTCCTTGGGTGAAAATGATAGGAGGGTTTAGTTCTGCTTTAACCTATGTACCAGACTTTTATGGCGTACTGAATGGCCCTGGGTGTTCTGGACACTAAAAGCATGCAACTAGATTTAAAGTGAACATATTTATCCAAATCTGCATGCTGATATGCAATCATCTTACATTCATTTAACAAACATTTTTTTTGCTTTTTCTAAGAATCATTGTTTTTTTCCCAATTCATGGTTTCTTTAAAAAGTACTGGTCAGGTCACCTTACAGTTGCATTCTGGGAGGTGCCTGTCACATGTTCCAGGAGACAGATGCAGGGATCTGGGCAGAGTTCCAGAAAGTAAAGGGAGATGGATTCATCTGCCCTTAGTAAAAATGGCCACCATGTAACTTCAGCTACATACACTACACAGTGTGAGACAGACTTCCCGTCTCACACCTGGAACAAAACAGTCTGGCTGAACAGGGCCAGCCATTCATAGGCAGCTTTGTATTCTGTGAATGAATACAAAGCTTCCTCTGTTTGGCCGAGTGAGAGTGTGATGCCATTAGCACGCCCCTCCCACTCAGCCAGAGGAAGCTTTGTATTCAGTCACAGAATACAAAGTTGCCTATGAATGGCCGAGTGCAGCTCAGACTGACTCTGCATTGTTCCAGATGTGAGACAGGAAGTCTCTGTCTCCCAGCCGGAACCCAGCGATGTGTACTGTATGTAGCTGAAGTTACATACACTACGTACAGTGCTTAGAGCCAGTGCAGCACTTAGTGAAGCAAATAGTTTGTTTGGACCAGCTTGCTCCATGAAAACTATTTGAAGTGGCATGAAACATGGACATCAACTTTACAGGTGTCTTTGTTGTCATTTTTATCAGAAGAGGAAAGTAACTCTTTAAGGCAGAACATAGATGAGTCAGTTTTTTTTTTTTTTGTTTTTTTTTGTTTAACCAGCAGGTTGAACGAAAAAAAAAAAAAAACTGACCCAATATCCCCATCCACACATTCAAGGTGGATAGGGGAATCCTCCCTGCTAAGCTATTGTATTCTGCCGTCAGAATACACCGATCATTGATGCTGTCTAAAGCCTGCAGCACTGATCAAGCGGGGAAAACCCGACAGGTTGGTAGAATGACTTCTGTACAACATCCCTTGGCGTATGCATGGACCAATATTTGGCTGGTCCCTGTTGAACCAGCTGAATTTCAATCCGTGTATGATTAGATTATAGTATTTTTATTGTGTCGTTTACGAATGCAGCACCAAGGTGGATAATGGCCTTATAATAAATTACTGAATATGTTAATATACTTTATAGTGGCCAAAAAACACAATATTTCTTCTGCTCTAAGGATCGCCCAAGTCCCGGTCTTCTAAAAACCACTTGGCCTTGATTTTATATATAGTGGGCCTTTTTTATTCAACGTGTCCAATGCAAGAATCAACATCAACTCTAAGATTCTTACTGCTCTATGTGCCCCTATTGGGAATATTTCCTGTCAATTTTTGTCCTGGTGGCCACACAGGAATTGAGGACAATAATTAAACGCAGAAGTAAACCCATCCATAAAACAGTTTAATTTCCGGCACTTCCCGGAAATGTAAGACTCGCATTGGTTGGGCTCTTAACCAAATTGTCAAAAAATCCAATGGCTGGTGTCATAACTGATCACATGTGCAGCATCATGGCAATTGTAGATTAAACAGAGGCAAAGATGGCAGCTTTCTTGGTTGAAAACAATAGAGAGGGTTTACTTACACTTTAACAGGGAAATATGCACCAATTTAAAAAAAATAAAAAAAACCTCATGGCTTCTAACCTCATCTGAGCCTGCTAAACAAAAGGCCTTCTAATGTGGGCTGTCTTCCTGTTGGAGGGACTACCTATCACTTCCTGTCCTGATGACTACACAAAGTGAAGGGACATCTCTACGATGGGCCCACAGATAGCAAATAAAACCAAAGTTTTCTAACCCTTTCCACTCCAAAAATAAAAAACAAATGAAAAAGGTTAGGTTGGACCTGGGCTTTAATGTCATTTAACTGCTAGGATAATATAGGCATGCATGCTTGAAATAAGGCAACAGGGGACATTGGAACATTGGGAAACCCCTTATGCTTATTATATGCAAAGCATGTTATTGCTCCATTAACCTCTCATATGGCTCCTGTCTATGTTGTTCAGGAGCAGCTACTGACTACATAGCTTTACAGCTAACTTCTTTCCCACAGAAAGTTCATTTATCCAACTAGTACACCACTCAGTTTCAGAGAAGCAAAGGGGCTGGAAAAATGGACTGATCTGCTATACCAGTGGTCTCCAAACTGCTGCTTAGGAGCCGAGCCGCATTGTGTGTCAAAAAAATGCACACAGTGCGGCTTGGGAGCGAGCCCAACAAGTATCGGCTTCCTAGAAAATGGCTTGCGGGGGGGGGGGGGGGGTACTTGAAGGTAAGAATAGCCAGGACTGCTGGTGGGGGACCCAACAGAAGGATGGGGGCTGCTCTGTACAAAACCATTACACAGCACAGTTATGTATACCATGTATCCTTTAATATCACTTGATCACTTATACATCGGATTAAATTATTGGAGCCCACACTCACATTACTGTGTCTATGGTGTATTCCAATCCTCGGTTTAGTAGCCCAAGCTGAGATACTACAGGCACAAGGGAATGAGTCAGAGCAGTGCCTTCTCCTTCCTCCTGCTGTTTTCATTTCGCTCCTGTCTAAAGTTGTAGACTGGCTATAGACAGCTCAATTTTCTCTTATGCACAGAGCAGCCTGGATCCTCCTCTTCTTGGGTCCCAGGCCGGCGCTCCTGGCCCCTCTCTCCCACCAAGTGCCCCCCATAGCAAGCACCTTGCACCTGACCTGCTGCTCTGTGTGTCCGTTCAGACACATAGCCGTGGCTCGGGCCCTTCCCCTCTCTCTCCTCATGGGCTCACTGGCTGAAAGCAGCGGGAGCCAATGGTGCCCGCTGCTGTCTTAGCCAATAAGGGAAAGCCCCTGGACAGCTGAGGCTCTCACGCAACATCGCTGGATCGAGATAAGGCTCAGGTAAGTATTAGGGGGGCTGAGGGGGGCTGCAGCACACAAGGTTTTTTTTATCTTAATGCATAGAATGCATTAAGATAAAAAAAAAACAGCCTTCTGCCTTTAGAACCACTTTAAATAGAAAAACAACAGTATAAAAACTATAAGACATTTAATTCTACCCAAAATATATTTCTTCCTTTAACCTGGACTTGTCAAGTTCATCAATCGTCTGTGACTTACCTGGGTGGGGTAGTTGACATACTGGAGTGCTGAATTACTGGACACCATGGCCCCTAAATAAGACAGTGAACAAGCCGCATAGAGCCAGCTCTGTGTGCGGTCTGGTTTTCCCTTCGAGTCAAAGAAGTGAATCACTGGAAAGAAACACGAAAGAAGTATTTAGGGAGCAGCACAATGACAACCCTCCATTTAAAGTACACTGACCCCAAAGGCACAGAATACAGGAGATATGGCAATATAAAGATATGCTAAAACCATATGACTGCTTATTGTAACCAGTGGTAGAAACTAATCTGATTAATGGGTACCACCTGGGTAGCCAAGTACCCCCTCCATGTTTCCTTAGCAATAGTTTTTTTAACTAGATTAATCACATTAAAACAAAGTGTGACAATTTGGCACACAGTTTCATAGGAGCAAGACCCACTACCATAATGACAGCAAATATTCCTAATACTAATTATAATAACACTTCTTTATTAGGATAGAGCTACACAGGTGACCATTAGGGCCTGTGTCATTAACTTACATTCATGTCAGAACTGCCCCTTCCCCTATACAAATCAATGGGAATGCAAAAGCAGCTTAGGCGCAGGCCAGCTGCAGGTGAAATGCTGCTGTAAATGAACTGTGAAATATCGGCGACCGATATCGTTTTTTCAGGGCCGATACTGATTTTTCTGCTACCTTTCAGGTCGATAGCTGATATGGGGGGCCGATAATCTGTATATTTCAAGTTTTTATTTTTAAACGGTCCTTTTAATTTAATTTTTTTAATCACTTTTATTGCTGTCACAAGGAATGTAAACATCCCATGTGACAGTAAAAGGCAGTGACAGGTACTGGTATCGAAGGTCTATAAGACCCCCAAACCCCTCTGCACTTGAAAATATAAAAAAACGCCAAGATCCGCGCTTTTTTTTAATACTTTCTATTTTCAAAAACTGGCATCTTTAAGGCTTCCAGTAAACAGGAAGTGATGTCATGACATTGCTCCAAGTTATTATATTCGAGACTCGATCAAAGTAGATTCTGGCTTTGTTCAGGTCTCTGGAAAGCCGGGGGACGTGCCTTCTGGACGATCGGACGGGAGACCGGGGCGGAGCGAGGGGAACATATCCCCTCCCACTGCATGTAATAACAGCTGAGTGGCTGGTTAGCCGCATTGGTTATTCTTACAAGAAAGCTGACTTATGGCTCTAAAGAACGGTACCGGGGTGATGCCTGCAGCATGCATTACCCCGGTACAACCCCTTGAAGCAATAATCGGTTTAATCAGCAAGTTTCTGACCAATACTTTGAAAAATGTAAATATCGGCCCCGATAATGGGCCACTCTGATAATCAATCGACCCCTACTGTGAATGATCTCAGATGCAAGCGGAAGGCACCTGAAAAGCAAACTGCATTTGCCCATCGATAAAAGGCCTTAGTAGTTCAATTGTGCTGTGAAAATCTATGAACGGATGGAATAAATAGTTCCAATGCTGTGAGCTACACAAGTAGTGTGTGATTAAGTGTGCATGATTGCACAATGCGACTGATGGCTACTACAAGCTATGTCATACATCACAGATAGCCATATGTCCAAGCTGTATAAAAAGGATCACTACTACTTAGGCCTCTTTCACATGGATTGCCAGGGGTTGGCAAAAAAAAAAAATCATGGTTTTACCGCCCCCCTGACTGCTCACTTAATGCCCATTATGGAAATTTCTGGTGGAGACAATAAAAATAAGTTAACAATGCATATGCAGGAACAGATTCACAGGACACAATTACTGCGTTTTAAGTATCCTTTCTGAAAATGATTACATTTTAAGGGGTGGTATGAGAGGTTATTAAAAACCAGCGTATAGAAATAATGTCACATTTCATATGTCATCAACTATGTCTAACAGTTGCGAAACTAAAACCTTGAGAAGGAAGGGGGAGAGAGAACTTCTAGCAAAGTTGTGTCTGTGTGTGTGTGTTGGGTGAAGGACTCGAGCACATTTCAACATTGCAAGCAAGATGGAGTCTCTTGTGCTTAAATGAACAATACAGTGAAAGTCCATGCCATTTCCCTCCTTCTCTGCTTTACATTCAGCCGACTGCTGGCAGCTCCTGCTACATTGGCGCAGAGAGATGGCATCCTGTTCTGCTCTCTTCCATACAGTTGTAGGGGGCGGTTTACATGCTGCAGCCATGATGCTTTGAGTCGCAGGATTCTTAACGCATGCCGAGTTAACAGGTGGCACCGCCTGTCAAACTAGCCCATTCAAGTTGAAGGGGCAGCTCTGCAAACACAAGCCAAACACTTGGTTTGTGGCACATTTGTCCCATTGAAAATTGCCATTCAAGGAAACAAAAAGAAAAATTAAAATAAAGAAAAAAAAAACACCACAGGCATTTACGAGGTGGCAGGATTGCCTCCTGAACACCTGACATTGGCTGCTTGGCCACACTCTGAAAAGCGATCCACCATGGATTTCAGAGAATCAACAAGTGTGAGCCTAGCCTTAATCATTAATCTCTAGGTATTCTAGCAATAAACTACCCTGCAGATCTAGCCTGGCTTCACATCTAAAAAGGGATCAGGTAGGTGTGTTAGTGGTGTTGCTATCAGTCAATCCACTTCTCCCTTTCAGTTTGTAAAGTGTCCCCTGGACAGAGACAAGTGTCAAACTCCAGGTTCCCTGCTAGGCGGTGGTCCCTCCTGCCTCCCCCCAATACTACAATACACAGCCAGCAGATGGAACCACTGAGGCCAGAAGGGGACCAGAAAATTGACAGTGTCCAGGAGGCAGTTTCCCTTCTAAACAGCAGAGATCTGTGTTGCTGGCAGCAGAAGTAATAAGTAGTAAACCTGAACTTGATGCAGATATACAATCTAAACAATTAGTGCAGCTCTGTATACATCAATGCATCTCATATATGTATTGATTTTTAAATGCAAGCAGTGTAAATACCTAAATTTGGCTTGATATCAGCCTCCAAGTACAGCAGAGCTCAGACTGGGGAAGGGAGGAGCAGCAAAATGAACCACTCAGCTGTGTTACAGTGCAAGCAGCACACTGATAGTAGGGAAGAGCAAAGCGATAGAGATAAGCTCATTAGACTGCTGCTTTTCCTCTCACTGGCCAGTCACAGGGTGGGGGAGACTGCCAAGTGGCTCCGAACTGTAGCACAGAAAAATCTGGTCTCCTGTCTTCCCAGACAAATACAAATCATTTGGAAGGAAAAATCAGTCCCCTTATATGTATGTCATCTACTTATCTGTTTGCCTGGAGTTTAGCTTTAGCCCATCTTCTTTGCAGAGGACACTTATTTTAGTGACAGGGTCACTTTAACGGCCAAAACCGATGAGCTGCTATAAAGTGGCAGTTGGTTGCCAGCCAGACTGAACCTCTGACTGCAATGAATTCCGAGTCCATGACCTGGAACATGTATATGACCAGAGAAGTCAGAGTCCTTATTGCACCCTTGTTCTAGGTCAGGGACTCTAGAATTCAGACATAGTGACAAGCACTGAAGTCATAAGAACTACCTGTCTGCCAGACAACTAGCATTTTCAGATAAAGAAGTCAGTGATGGCAGCCTCTGTATTGGTCTCACCATGGGCTTCCTTCAACATCAAAGGACATTCATCCTGGGGATTTGCTGAGCTCATAAGCGAGAAATCTGCTACATACAATGTGGATAATGTATATAATATACACTGTACAGAAGGAGTATATACACTGTACATAATGAGAATGCAGAAGCCGCTTTCTTTGCTGTCACTGTTGCCTGCCACTAAGTCTTTCACTGTTAAAAAAAAAAGGGAAGAAGGAAAAAAAACTTACAAATTGCCTTTACATTTATAAAGTGAGAAGCTCCATCTTGCATTTTTTGGTGGCAGGCAACAGTGGGAAGCTTCAGCTGGTGGCAGAATAGCGACAGTCCGCATCTGGTTGCAGGCGACGTGGCAAGTGACAAGCTGCATCTGGTGGCAGGTGACGTGGCAGATGTGGCAAGTGCATCTGGTGGCAGGTGATGTGGCAAGTGCATCTGGTGGCAGACGACAAGCTGCATCTGGTGGCAGGTGATGTGGCAAGTGACAATCTGCATCTGGTGGCAGGTGACATGGCAAGTGCATCTGGTGGCAGATGTGGAAAGTGCCACTGGTGGCAAACGACAAGCTGCATCTGGTGGCAGGTGAAGTGGCAAGTGACAAGCTGCATGTGGTGGCAGGTGATGTGGCAAGTGACAAGCTGCATCTGGTGGCAGCTGACATGGCTAGTGCATCTGGTGGCAGGTGACGTGGCAAGTGACACACTCAGGGCTCCCACTGATTCTGCATTATGGTGAGTTGAAATATTTCATTTTATATTACAATGTAATAATAGAAATAATGCGATAAAATCATCCTGACACCATAACAACCATGGTGCCGTGATGACTGAAGCGCCAACACCAGCCATTTCTCCGACTAATTGCCCACCAAAAACCACATAACACCCCCCCCCCTCGCGCTGCTGTATGAGAGATTTTTTATATATATATATATATATACACACACACACACACACACACACACACTATACATAATGTCACTTACACAGGATCGTACTTACATAGTTTGGCGAATATGGCATTGGCGACACATTGAACAAAAACCAGAGAAAGTGCAAAGCGGAATTTCTCCTTGTTCTCCCCTTCTCCATACGTCCCCCGCGTTCTACAATACAGAACCACAACAAATTAATGTCACACAGGTAACACTCACACACAGCATACAATGTATTCTTCTCTACAAGGTCATTATAGCAAACACGAGCTCTACCCATTCAGGACAGAACAAATAGTTTGCTTTACCCCCCCCCCCCCCTTCCTTTCCCTCCACATCTGTTGTCACAATAACACGTTAAAGGACAATGTCCAATGTGTGGCCATACACTGAGATCAGCCATAACATTATGACCACCCACCATAACCCATTGAGACATGGACTTCACTAGCCCTCTATAGGTAGGCTGTGGTACCTGGCACCAAGCCTTCAGTAGCAGATCCTTTAAGTTGTGTGGTGAGGCCTCCATGGATCAGTCTTGCTTTTCTAGCACATCCCACAGATGCTCATTTTGGGTTGAGATCTGAAGAATTTGGAGGCCAAGTCAACACCTCAAAGTCTTGGTCGTGTTCCTCAAACCATTCATGAATTCATCAGACCAGGATACCTTTTTCCATTACTCCGTGGTCCAGTTCTGATGCTCAAGTGACCATTGAAGGTGCTTTTGGCTGTGGACACGGGTCAGTAAGGGCACCCTGACCAATCTGCAGCGACACAGCTCCATACACAACAAACCACACTATACCTTGTGGCCTGACACCTTTCTATCGGATCCACCATGAACTTTTTCAGCAGGTTGAGCTACAGATGCTCTTCTATTGGACTGGACTACACAGCCCAGCCTTCGCTCCCTCTACGTGCATCCATGAGCCTTGACTGTCCTGTCACTTGTTTTCCTTCTTTTAGATATATAGTCAATAAAAGACACCAGTCCAACCTGTGTGGGTGTGTTTATGTCTAGAAAAATCCCCATATCCTTGTATATCGTGTTCGCCAAGATGGCCATCTAATAGTTTTTCTGATAGTAACCACTTTTGATCGATCCTGACCCTTGAAGACCGGTCACATCCCACAACAGCTGCAGTTTTGGAGTTCCTCTGACCCAATCACTTAACCATTACAATTTGGCTCTTGTCAAATTGCTCCAATCTGTACACTTGCCCATTTTTTTCTGCTTTCAACACATCTACTTCAGGGACATGTTCACTTGCTGCCTAAAATATCTCACCCACTTTCAGGTACCATTTTTAATGGTATAATGAGTATTATTCACTTTGAGTGGTCATATGTTATGGCTGATCTGTGCGTAATTATATATACACATACATACATTTTATTTTTTTAGTAGAAGTACTGATCTAGCCTGGCAAATATCCCCGGTGTCTTAGTGGTGAGCACGACTGCCAGCACTGGGGTCCTCAGTTCAGTTCCCAGCCAGGAAACTATCTGCATGGAGTTTGCATGTTTCATGGGTTTCCTCCCAAGACATGCTGGTAGGTTAATCGGCTGTTAAGCAAAGGGCTCTGGTATGTCTATGATAAGGACATTAGATTGCAAGCTCCTTGAGGGCAGGGGCTGATGTGAATGTACAGTGCTGTGTAAAATATTAAAAAAAAAATAATATAAAAAAAATACATTATTATTGATATTTATGTTATTGTTATTACTATTCATTTTTTTTTTATTTCATATTTTATTATTGGTGTTGCTATTATTATTTTAGTTTATTTTGGTATTATTATCACACACAGCACCGGTCCCCACACAGACCGGACGGCACAACCCTGTTTGCTCTCTCCCATCTACCTGAGGCACTACAACGACAGTCTTTGCTTTTCCCTTCGTATGGATACCTGATGCTACATTACTTTGAGAGATTCCAGGTTGTGGCCGACTGCTGTTCCCAACTCAATTCAGATACTTTATATTTATCCTCAAACTGTGACCATTTACATACAATCACTCTTGATTGATTTTTGCAATTCTACCACACTCTATTGAATCTCTAGCTCCTGAGGAAGCGTTCAGTGTAACGCGAAACATGTAGAGCAACTAGAGAACACCTCACCGTGGATCACCAAACCTGCTGCACCCTGCCTGCTATAATTATGCGCTTGCCTTCTGTCCAATCTTCAGGGGAAGTATTCCTCCTATATACGGACTAAGCGACATTTACACACCTTTATAGCCTTCTTTATGTTGTATAAATTTGCAGGATAAGATCCATACGGTGTACTACTACTAGGATTTACCTAAACTGAAGTGTTTTTAAATCTATGTTTGTTCAATGTCTTTTATATTTTTTTCTAATAAAATATTTCTATTAAATACATTTTCTTTAGTTCAATACTATTGTGCCCCTAAAGTCCCATATTTATAGTTTTTTTTTTTTTTTATTATCATTATTATTGATAATAATACCAATAATAATAATAATAATAAAAATAACTACATGAATAATAATAACAATAATAAAATATGAAATTAAAAATGAATATTAATAAAAACAATAAAATAACATTGTTGTCCCTCTCCGCTGTCCCCCTCCGCTGTGCTGTCTCTCTCTCTCCATGTCCTCCTTTGTGAATGGACAGAGTCAGCTGACTCTGCCCATTCACATAACTGAAACATTGTAACCTCCTGTGATCACAACGTGTCAGTTTATGAATGGAGAGGAGCCGCTGTCTTCTCTCCATTCATTCTCAGTGCAGCTGAGGCTGCAGAGAAAGGAACTGGGGAATGTCTATCCTCGGTCTCTTTCTCAAGGGGGAGATATCAGGGGTCTGTTAAGACCTCTGATATCTCACCAAAGCCCCCCAATAGGGCTGATTAAAAAAAAAAAATAATAATAATTAAAAAAAAAAAAAAATTGTAAAAAAATAATAAAAATTTAAATAAAAAAAAACTAAAAAAAAAAAACACACAGACAGCGTCCACCCCTCCCTAATAAAAAAAAAGAAAAGAAAAAAAAGAAAGCATTGTAAAAAAACAAAAAAAGTAAAAAAAATAAAAGAAAACCACTGCCACGTGACATTAAAAATAAAAGTATCAGTAATCGGTATCGGCGAGCACTTGAAAAAAAGTATTTAAAAAAGTGGTATCGGGACATCCCTAATATTTTGTTATTGTTGCTATTATTATTTTAGTTATTATTGGTATTATTATCAATAAATCAATAATAACTAAAAAATAATAGCAATAACAATAAAAAAATATTATATATATAATATTTTTTTTTATTTTTTTATTGTTATTGCTATTATTTTTTAGTTATTATTGATTTATTGATAATAATACCAATAATAACTAAAATAATATATATATATATATATATATATATATATATATATATATATATATTTAAAAATGAATAGTAATAAAAATAACAATAACAACATAAATATCAAATAAAAATAACATAACACATTATTTGATATTTATGTTGTTATTGTTATTACTATTCATTTTTAAATATTTTAACTTAATATTTTTTTTTATTGTTGTTGCTATTATATTTTAGTTATTATTGGTATTATTATTATTATTATTATTAATAATACCAATAAATAAAACAATAGCAACTATAATAAAATATGAATTAAAATAATTTAAAAAAATAAAAATAGAACAACAAATATATAAAATAATATATAACGATTGGTATTATTGTATTGTTGTTTTTTTATTACTATTCATTTTTAATTTATTATTGTTATTATTTTTTAGTTATTATTGGTATTATCAATATTATAATTATTGGTAATACCTATAATAACTAAAATAATAATAATAGCAACCATAATAAAATGAAATAAAATAAAATAATTAAAAAAAATGAATAGTAATAAAAATAACATCTATAAAACATCAAATAATAAATAGATCCCATATGTGAAGTGTTGTGTCCTCACTATATAATAAATAAGGTTGCGGTGTGGATGTAGCCTGGAGAAGTGCCCTTCCCCCCTCTCTCATATGATGAGTGGCAGTCCTAGCAGTGTGATCCCTGGCAGGCCCAGTGTGTGTATATATAGCCCAGTGTGCCCCTCTCACATGGGGTAACCCAATACCTGGCACACTACACAGGGGTAACCCAACACCCAGCACACACAGGGGGGGGACCCCTCCACTCACATAGTCTCCTGCAGGATTCCATAGTAGAAGTAGCAGACAAACACCCCCAGGAAGCAGGCGAGTAGCCTCAGCCCCCCGGGCCCCAGCACTCCTCCTGTCTCCATGTCTCCTCCAGCTGTCACCGGCACCTCCAGCCGCACATCTCTCTCCACCGGGGACCTCATACAATCCCAGCGACACGCCACCAACGAAGGACCCCGGCCGGGGCTGTCCGCCGCACTGCCGGATCTGCAGAAACAGGAAGAACTTGGCTAACACCAGGAAGAAAAAAAAAAAGTTATACTTGATCAGATCTACCTGCAGCACCCCGAGGACACGACACCTCAACTGGTCAATGATTAACTCTGATCAGATCAGCTGCCATACTGAGACTCTCAGAAATGAATAAGGGGCGCCATATTACTACACCCAACACAGATTGGGGGACACCATTAAAAAAAATCTGCCCTGAGACTAATGAATGGTGCTGGAAAATGCCAGTTGCCTGGCTGTCTTACTGATTCTCTGGCTTCATTGTAAGTTACCGATCAGGAACACATAATGGATAGACATTTACAGCTAGTTTCTTCTGCAAAATGCCGGTTGCCTGGCTGTCTTGATGATCCTCCAGCTTCAATGCCTTGTAAGTCGCTGATCAGGAACAACTAATGGATAGGCAGCTGGTTTCTTCTGGAAAATGCCAGTTGCCTGACTATCTTGGTGATCCTCTCACTGATCAAGAACAAGTAATAAATAGGCAGCTGGTTTCTTCTTCTGGAAAATGCATGTTGTCTGGCTGTCTTGGTGATCCTCCAGCTTCAATGCCTTCTAAGTCACTAATCAGGAACACATAATGGATAGACGGCTACAGCTAGTTTCTTCTTCTGGAAAATGCCAGTTGCCTGGCTGTCTTGGTGATCCTCCAGCGTCATTGCCTTCTCCAATCAGGAACAAGTCTGAAGTTCTGTCTTTACCGGATGGGGTGCTGTTTTTTTCAATTCTGAAAAATGCTGAGTGCCTGGCTGTCATGCGGATCTTTTGCCTACATTCCTTGCAAGTCACTGATCAGGAACGAATATGGGATCCTGGCTTTAAACTGATTGCAAAATCCTGCCAGAGGCATTGGCATTTTCAGGAGGAGGATGCAATGGCAGGCACTGAAGGGGATACAAAGTTTTAGCTGTCCCCTGTTCAGTGAAGCAGCTCTGTTTGCCATACACCTTACAATCTGATTGTACAACCTCCTTTAGATCTACCAACAGGTGAATTAGAAGGGCTTGCCGGACTGGATAGAGATTGGGTAAATAAGGTGTGTCCTCCTATTATATAGTTTTGGCAAATCTAAAGTTGATTGTATGGTCAGCTTGGATGTGTATGGTGATCCACAATTGTATATTTGGCATGCTGGGCTTTGTAGTTCTGCACACCCAGCAATCCTAAAGTTATGATGAATACTAATTCAGTGTAAGAAAAGTTGACATCCAATCTACATCTGGTGGAGAGGCTGCACATTATGTGAGCTCATCATTCATTCAGCTAGACATGAGATCCCCACCAATGGGATGATGCTGCACACTTGTTACTTTTCTTTGTTTATTGTTCATTCAGGCAGCGGTGAGGGCAGCTATATGGTTCGGGTGTCTGGGGCCTTTTTGACAGCTGTCTGCTCTAGGGGTGACGTAGCCTCATGTGGAGGATTCTGATTGGCTGTTGGTTACACGTGTAACCAGCCAGCTGCTTGTATAGCTCGTCATTGTTTATAGAACAGAGGGGTCCAGTGATCAGTAGAGGAGGGAGAGTGATGTGCAGTGCTGGGCCCCCCTCCGGAATTCATTTTCCCGGAGACAGGAAGAGAGATTGCAAAATCTGGTGCAGCTCTGCATAGAAAGCAATCACCTTCCAGGTTTTTTTTAATGAACAAGCTGACGTTAAAAGCTGATTGGCTACCATGCACAGCTGTGCTAGATTTTGCACTCTCCAGTTCTAGGAAGGCTCCATTCGCACGTTCCAGATAGCAGGCTGAACCGCTGCGATTCTGCCCGCGTTTCTGAATCAACCGCAAATCGCAGGACACCCTTGTGATCCCCGCGATTTTGTTTGTGCAATTTTTTACGTCGATTAATCGGGTGGCAATCGGGGCAAAATCGCACTGCAATCTGAGAGCCATTGGAAATAACAGGGATTGCAAGGGCATCCCGCGATTTGGAATCGCACCCATTCCGCCACCACGATCTGGAACACCATAGTGGGAACGGAGCCCAAATCAACCCCTGTGTGCTCTGTAGTCCAATGGCAAACGTGATCCAGTATATATAATCCTTCAATAACGACAAGAGATGGTACCTGTGAAGGTGAACACAACTCAAGTTTGAGGCTGTGTTCACAGGTGTTAGACATCGCAGGTGATTCGCAGCGCACTACTATGCAGCTCGCATGCGATGTCTATGCGACGCAAATTCAACCATACAGATTGTACGACTGAATTCGCATCGCATTCGCATCAACCCTTTTTTTAGTCCGCACTGGAATCAGAACACCCATGCGATCCGATTCCTGTACCATTTGGCAGTTCGCACTGCGATCTGTGAACTGATCTGGGGGTGTCATTAACTTTGCATTGACAGCCGCAACGGTTTTAAGTTGTCAGTGTGAACCACTGGCAGGTGACATGCGATGCGGGAACTCGCACTGGAATTGCATTGGTTTCCGCATCGCGTATATGTGACCTGGCACTTAGCCCACAATTACATTGGGCCAATTTGACATGCGCATCAATTTGCCAGCAACAGCGCTGTTTGAATTGATGTGACGCCGACTTTGCGGCGCCGCACCAATTCCCAGAAGTAATTCCTACACTACTTTTGGCGACTTCAGGGGCGATTTCAATAGACGTCTGTGCAGGAACCCGCACAAATGTCTCTGAAGTCGTTCCCAAAGTCTTACTGAAGTGCAGTATTGAAATTGTGCGCGTTCACAATTTCAAACTCGCCTTCAGTGTGAACCCAGGCTTAGGGCTTGTTCACACCAAGTGCAAAATCGCATGTTTTCCCGCACCACACCGACATGCACTGCCTTTTTCAGACACAAACAGATGCCATTAATTCTCAATGACACTCCAGGCATCTAGCGAACGTGCAAGCATTCGCACCTGCCAAAACGCACGGTACCGTGTGGTTTGGTGCATTGCGATTTTAAAAAATTGTACCTGCACCTCTTTTGCACGTTCACAGGGCAGCCCATTTAAACGAATGAGCTCACCTAGAATGCGACGCACCAAAACATGCAAAAATAAAAAGCGTGCGCACTCAGACGCACTTCATGGTGTGAATGAGATCTTAGGCTCACACTATTACTACCTGCGTTCTACGTGTTGGCAGCCTGCTTGGTTCAGTGGGCCGCCCTATCTGCAGAAATGCAGGGGCAGAAGTCCCTAAACACTTTTTTTTTTTTTTAGGGTTCTATTCACAGCTGGGTGTTCCAGAATCGCTGCAAAATGCTGTCACCCAAAAGAAGCTCCTGCTTCTTTTTGAGCAACGAGCTTTGTGCGTTGCAATTTTGCCGATTTATCGTGCGATAACCTGCTGCAATATCTCGCTGCGAATGGGGTGCCATTAAGAACTAATGGCATTACAAACGCGTCCCACGATTTGCCGCGATTCCAGAATGCCCAGGTGTGAATGGAGCCTAAATCTCCCACATGGTGCAGCAACACCATGCTTCCTTAGCCTTCATAAATCAGCTAAATACATTCTAGGCGATTTAAAACAAAAAGTGTTTTTGTTTGTTCGGGGGTGGGGGGCAGTACCACCTGCCCCATTAAACTGAATGGGCCTGTACCTCAATGCACAAGGTTGCGGCATGATGCTGCGGGAATTTAAGTGTTAAAACAAGGCCGACTCACCGCTTGTCAAATGCCCTCTGAAAAGCATTTCCACTGCAGATCGCCTTTCTCACCTTCACAGCAAATCCACTGTTGCCCCCTGCGATCCCCTGTCCAGGGGACATACACCGGGTCCCACGCCAACACCTCTTCGAGTGCAGGCAGCTAGCTACTGATGGTGTGTTAGACTCACCCTCCAGCCGCACCGTGTGCCTGATTCTGCAGCCTCCTGGGAGATGTGATGTATGTATCCCACAAAGCTGCATGGCCAGGGACATGTCCTTTTAGCCTAGGCCAGAATAGCAGCAGGGGGCAGGGCCAAACAAATAAAACAATTAATAAACACAAAAAATGCCTTGTGGGAATGTTTTCTCCTTTGGAGTTAAGTTCTGCTTTTTTGCCTTTTTTGCCCCTTTGGTTGCTGGGATGCTGGCACAACAACCAATGACTCTATCGCCCAACTGCCAGCATTCTAGCAAACAGCTGTACATCTTTGGTTGCTAGGATGCCAGCAGCTGTGCCACACAGCATCACTAGTTGCTAAGACTCTGGTAGCTGTGCATAATTGGTTGCTAGGACTCTGGTGGCTGTGCATAATTGGTTGCAAGGACTCTGGTGGCTGTGCATTATTGATTGCTGGGATGCTGGCAGCTGTGCCACACAGCATCACAGGTTGCAAAGACTCAGGTGGCTGTGCATTATTGGTCGCTAGGATGCTGGCAACTGTGCCACTGGTTTCTAAGGCTCTGGTGGCTGTGACTAATTGGTTGCTAGGACTCTGGTGGCTGTGTATCATTGGTTGCTAAGATGCTGGCAGCTATGCCACACAGCATTGTTGGTTTCTTAGACTGTGGTGGCTGTGCCTAAGTGGTTGCTAGGACTCTGGTGGCTGTGCATTATTGGTTGCTAGGACTCTGGTGGCTGTGCATTATTGATTGCTAGGATGCTGGCAGCTATGCCACACAGCATTGTTGGTTTCTAAGACTGTGGTGGCTGTGCCTAAGTGGTTGCTAGGACTCTGGTGGCTGTGCATCATTGGTTGCTAGGACTCTAGTGGCTGTGCATTATTGATTGCTAGGATGCTGGCAGCTGTGCCACACAGCATCACAGGTTGCAAAGACTCAGGTGGCTTTGCATAATTGGTTGCTAGGATTCTGATGGCTGTGCATTATTGGTTGCTAGGATGCTGGCAACTGTGCCACACAGTACCACTGGTTTCTAAGGCTCTGGGGGCTGTGCCTAATTGGTTGCTAGGACTCTGGTGGCTGCGCATCATTGGTTGCTAAGATGCTGGCAGCTATTCCACACAACATTGCTGGTTTCTAAGACTGTGTGGTGGCTGTGCCTAATTGGTTGTAGGATGCTACTGGCTTGGGCATACAGCATCATGACGCTGTGAGACCCATTCAGTTAGGCTTCATTCACGCATGTGGTAGGGGGAAAGTAAGACTATGTGGTTGAGTTGCGGTTTTACTGCCCCTTGAACACTGACATGCAGCCCCTCACAGCTATACACATACTGCGGCTGTGAAGCACAGCATGTTTCGCTTTCAGCAGTTTTACAGCCAAGGAAGCTGCCATCTTAGCCTCTGGTCTGCAGTCCCCATGGTGCTGCACATGTGATCAGCTATGACACCAGTCATTTAAATGGCTTGGCAGTTCAAAGAAGAGCACAAGCAACTGTAACAGTAACAATGATGGCAAGCATTAAATATAACTGTTTTGGGGAACTCGTTAAATCGATGGGTTTGGTTCTGCTTTAATAAAGCGATTGTTTAGTCTACAAACACCAGACAGCAGGCAGATGTGTTCACAGCCCGGCCACAGAATGATCGTTCCCATTAGGGATGATTGAACAAACGTGCGTACATAGAGGGAATGTGAGCGATCGTGCCTGCAGAGCAAAGGCGGAGGAGTGGGAGGTGCCAGCCTGCCATAAGGAGAGACTATAGTGATCAACGAGGAGATTGAGTCGTCCTCTGGTTCAGTCAGTGTCACCATACACAATACAATCTCTGTACAATCCCCTTTAGGCTTCGTTCACATGACATGTGAACCAGCAGCCTTTTCTATGGAGCGGGTTCACATATGTGCGGTGCAGCGTCAGTGCGAATTCGCTGCAAATTGAGAAAGAGTCGTGTGCGTTTTCTTTGCACTGCGGTGCGGTTCAGATGCGAAATTCCAGGCTATTGCCTTCTATGGGAACGCATCTGAATTGCACATGTCATCAGTTTTGAACACCAATTCGATCAGAGAACAAAAAAAAAAAAAAACAGCGTCGCACTACTGCGCAATCGTCAGTTAAAGTAACGCAGTGCTGTATCGTAAGAAAATTGCCTGGTCATGTAGGGGGTGAAACTTCCCAAGGGCAAGTAGTTAAAGAAGCCGATGGCTGCCGACTCCAAAAATTAGCATCTAAATCGCAGCTGATCCGCCCAACAGCTGCTTAGGAAATTTGCAGTGAAAACGGAGGGGAAATTTGCACCAGACATGTGGGAACCTACAGCGCCTTGCAAAAGTATTCACCCCCTTGGCATTTTTCGTGTTTTGTTGCCTCACAACCTGGAATTAACATGGATTGTTTGAGGATTTGCATCATTTCATTTACAGAACATGACCCACAACTTTGTAGATTTTTTTTTATTGTGAAGCAAACAACAAATAGACCAAAATAACAGAAAAAGTCAATGTGCATAACTATTCACCCCCTAAAGTCAATACTTTGTAGAGTCACCTTTTGCAGCTATCACAGCTCCAAGTCACTTTGGATAAGTCTCTATGAGCTTGCCACATCTTACCACTGGGATTTTTGCCCATTCCTCCTTGCAAAACTGTTCCAGCTCCTTCAAGTTGGATGGTTTGCGCTTGTGAACAGCAATCTTTAAGTCTGACCACAGATTTTCTATTGGATTGAGGTCTGGGCTTTGACTAGGCCATTCCAACACATTTACATGTTTCCCCTTAAACCACTCAAGTGTTGCTTTAGCAGTGTGTTTGGGGTCATTGTCCTCCTGGAAGGTGAACCTCCATCCTAGCCTCAAATCACACACAGAGTGGTACAGGTTTTGCTCAAGAATATCCCTGTATTTAGCACCATCCATCTTTCCCTCAACTCTGACCAGTTTCCCAGTCCTGACTGCTGAAAAACATCCCCACAGCACGATGCTGCCACCACCATGTTTCACAGTGGGGATGGTGTTCTTTGGGTGATGTGATGTGTTGGGTCTGCGCCAGACTAATGCCGCGTACACACGATCGGAATTTTGGCCCGCAAAAGACCGATGAGAGTCTGTCATCGGAAAATGCGACCGTGTGTATGCTCCGTCATTTTTTTTGCTGGGCAAATTCTAGCCAGCATAAGATTTAGAGCATGCTCTCAATTTTTCGGTCGGGAAAAGTTTCTATCCGAAAATGTGATCGTCTGTGGCAATTCCTACGCGCAAAATTCCTACGCATGCTCGGAAACAATTCGACGCATGGTCGGAAGCATCGAACTTCATTTTCTCGGCTCGTCGCAGTGTTGTACGTCACCGCGTTCTTGATGGTTGTCATTTAAGCAAACTTTTGCGTGACCGTGTGTATGCAAGGCAAATTTGAGCGGAATCCCGTCGGAAAAGTCGTCATATCTTTTTCCGATGAGAAATCTGATCGTGTGTACGCGGCAATAGCGTTTTCTATGATCGGGGCGGCGCCAGGTGGGTGCTTGGGTGTGCTGAAGCTCCCCCAAAAAATCTTCAAGCACCCTCCAAATTTCCACTGAGGTATTACAGTGCAGTCACAGGATTTTAAACAAATGATTTGGTACCTGCTGTGAATCCTGTCTGGAAGAGGCTAGGGACTCTTTTATAAAGTGGAGGGATACAGCTGAATAAGCCGCTAATGATCAGTTAGACCCGGCAGGCGCTGGGTGGTGAGGAACCTGCATCAGTGGCGGATTGATCCAGTGCTGGTCTCCTGCATTTGCCGCCAAAAGAAGAATTTGGATGGAAGCAGCAGAGAGATCCCAGCCCTTTGCAGTGCCCCAGGAAACCTGGAGCAAGCCAGTATTCGGAGGAGAGAGAGGAGAGAAGCTGTGTTTACTTATATGGTGGGGGGAGGAGTGAGGGAGCAGAATGGAGCTGCTGCACTCCATGCATTGCAGTCTGCAGAGCTTACTGAGCCTGTCAGAGGATAAGAGGGGTGTGTGTGTCACATGGTGTACTCCGAGGAGGAAGGCTTAGGAGGAGTGAGGCTGATCAGTTCTGTTTTTATTGTAGCTGCTGAGCCTGGAAGGGAGGGGGGCTTTCCAGTCCTCTGATCTATAGCAGCATGCTGCATTACACTGATTGAGGGGAATCCTCTGATATCAGCCCTCTCATTGGGCTTGGAGACATGTACTGCAATCATTAGAATGCCACACAGATCAGGAGTACCTGTTACTTACAGTGCCCAAATGATGATCAGGTGTCCCCATAACAGTGCACCATTGGACTATGGGGTCACCCTTGTGCTGTGAGCACAGTGTATGGGATCTCCGTTGTGCTGTGGGCACAGTGTATGGGGTCACCCTCTTGCTGTGGACACTGTGTATGGGGCTCGCCCTCTTGCTGTGGACACTGTGTATGGGGTCGCCCTCTTGCTGTGGGCACTGTGTATGGGGTCTCCGTTGTGCTGTGGACACTGTGTATGGGGTCGCCCTCGTGCTGTGGACACTATGTATGGGGTCACCCTCTTGCTGTGGGCACTGTGTATGGGGTCTCCGTTGTGCTGTGGGCACAGTGTATGGGATTGCCCTTGTGCTGTGGACACTGTGTATTGGGTCGCCCTCATGCTGTGGGCACAGTGTATGGGGTCGCCCTCTTGCTGTGGGCACTGTGTATGGGGTCTCCGTTGTGCTGTGGGCACAGTGTATGGGATCGCCCTCGTGCTGTGGACACTATGTATGGGGTCACCCTCTTGCTGTGGGCACTGTGTATGGGGTCTCCGTTGTGCTGTGGGCACAGTGTATGGGGTCGCCCTTGTGCTGTGGACACTGTGTATTGGGTCGCCCTCATGCTGTGGACACTGTGTATTGGGTCGCCCTCATGCTGTGGACACTGTGTATTGGGTCGCCCTCATGCTGTGGGCACTGTGTATGGGGTCGCCCTCATGCTGTGGGCACTGTGTATGGGGTCGCCCTCATGCTGTGGGCACTGTGTATGGGGTCGCCCTTGTGCTGTGGGCACTGTTTATGGGGTCACCGTTGTGCTCTTGGCCCTCTAAAGGGGGCGCTCTCTCTATGGGGTCACTCTCTTTTTCTTTGCACTCTAAGGGCTCACTCCTAATCTGGGCACTCTAAGGGCTCACTCCTAATCTGGGCACTCTAAGGGCTCACTCCTGCTCTGCACTGTATGCTGTGTACTGCTCACTGACCTCCACTGTATGCTGCTCACTGTTGTGCTGTGCTGGGTGTTCTGGCGGCCCTAACATGTACTAGGGGTTGTCATTGCTGGCCCTTATACATGCTGGGGTTTATCATCGCTGGTTCCATTTGGGCTTGTTTTATTCCCACAATCAATTATGTGTGCCCGAAGGTCCTATTTTATCTATACAATGGGCGAGACAATGAAACAACACCCACTTTTTGGCCACACCCACTTTTGACCACGCCCACAAGAGGACGACGTTTGCCACATTAGCACCACCACTTATACTTTCAGCACCCCCCCCCCCAAAAAAAAATTTGTCTGGAGCCGCCCCTGCCTATGATGGCCAAAAAGTTCAATTTTAGTCTCATCAGACCAGAGCAACTTCCTCCATACATTTTGGGAGTCTCCCACATACCTTTTCTCAAACTCAGAATGTGCCATTTTGTTTTTTGCTAAAAGTAATGGCTTTCTTCTGGCCACTCTGCCATAAAGCCCAACTCTATGGAGCGTACGGCTTATTGTCGTCCTATGTACAGATACTCCAATCTCTGCTGTGGAACTCTGCAGCTCCTCCAGGGTTACCTTAGGTCTCTGTGCTGCCTCTCTGATTAATGCCCTCCTATCCCGGTCTGTGAGTTTTGATGTGCGGCCGTCTCTTGGCAGGTTTGCTGTTGTGCCATATCCTTTCCATTTGGTTATGATAGATTTGATGGTGCTCCTAGGGATCTCTAAAGATTTGGATATTTTTTTATAACCTAACCCTGACTTGTACTTCTCAACAACATTGTCCCTTACTTGTTTGGAGAGTTCTTTGGTCTTCATGGCAGTGTTTGGTTAGTGGTGCCTCTTGCTTAGGTGTTGCAGCCTCTGGGGCCTTTCAAAAAGGTGTGTATATGTAATGACAGGTCATGTGACACTTAGATTGCACACAGGTGGACATCATTTCACTAATTATGGGACTTCTGAAGGTAATTGGTTGCACCAGAGCTTTTTATGGGCTTCATAACAAAGGGGGGGTGAATACATACGCACACGCCAATTATCAGTTTTTTATTTCTGAAAAATTGTTTTATGTATATATTTTTCTAATTTTACTTCACCAACTTAGACTATTGTGTTCCGATCCATCACATATAATTCAGATTAAAAAAAAATATTGAACTAAAGGCTATAATGTAACAAAATAGGTAAAAAGCCAAGGGGGGTAAGGGGGGTGAATACTTTTGCAAGGCACTGTAGCCTTAGATTTATCAGAACCTTGTAATAGAAGCACCTACCTAAACGATTCCTTCAATTTCTATCCAAATGGGTAGACCTCACTGAACGATTTTTGGTGGATCTAAAGGAGATTGTACAGTCAGATTATGTGTGCTGGTGATCAAGCAGATTGGGGGTGATCATATATATATCTGTCCATAAAAGACATAAAATTGCCTAAAAGTTCCTGTAGACCCAAACTGAGTGACATTTTGTTTGCTAAGACTTTTCTTTAAATATAATAGTTTCTATTTTTTTTATTCTTTTATTCTTTGTTACATCCGATAACTGTTAATCTCCTGTATCCTTTTTGCCACTAGGCCGATACGTATTCTATATTCTATACATATTTTTGGTAAAAAAAAATCGCAATAAGCGTTTATTGACTGGTTTGCACAAAAGTTATAGCGTCTACAAAATAGGGGAAAGATTTATGGCATTTTTCTCGTTTTTTTTATTTCTATTAGTAATGGCAGCGATCTGCAATCCTTATCATGACTGCGACATTATGGTGGACACGTCGGACACTTTTTTGACACTATTTTGGGACCATTGTCACTTATACATCGATCAGTGCTATATCAATGCACTGATTACTGTGTAAATGACACTGGCAGGGAAGGGGTTAAACACTAGGGGGCGATCAAGGGGTTAAGTGTGTCCTGGGGAGTGATTCTAACTGTGGGGGGGATGGGCTCACTACAACATGACAGGGAGCAGAAGATCCCTGTCATTTCACTAGGCAGAACAGGGAAATCCCTTGTTTAGATCTCCCCGTTCTGCCACTCCGTGATACAATCGCGGGCCCCCAGAGAACATCGAGTTCACGGGACCCGCGGGCACGGCCACGCTGTACGCGCACACCCACTAGCTCAGCAAATTAAAGGGGACGTACAAGTACGCTGCCATATGCCTATCGCTGCCATTGTGCCGACGTATATCGGCGTGTGGCGGTCGGCAAGTGGTTAATAAAAGTTATAGTACAGCTTCTATGAATGAAGGATGGACGGATGAATAAAAGGTCCTCCTTCATTCATAAAGTGCTTTTCATTGCTGAAAGTGATAGTACAGCTTCTATGAACGGAGGACGGACAGTTGAACAAAAGGTCCACCTCCATTCATAGATCACTTTTCATTGCTGGAAGCAATAGCACAGCTTCTATGAATGAAGGATGGACAGATGAATGAAAGGTCTACCCCCTCCATTCATAGATCGCTTTTTATTGCTGGAATCGATAGTACAGCTTCTATGAATGAAGGATGGACAGATGAATGAAAGGTCTACCCCCTCCATTCATAGATCGCTTCTTATTGCTGGAATCGATAGTACAGCTTCTATGAATGGAAGATGGGTGGATGAATAAAAGGTCCTCCTTCATTCATAAAGTGCTTTTCATTGCTGAAAGTGATAGTACAGCTTCTATGAACAGAGGACGGACGGTTGAATGAGAGGTCCACTTCTTCCATTCATAGATCGCTTTTCATCGCTGGAAGCGATGGAGCAGCTTCTGTAAATGGAAGATGGGTGGATGAATAAAAGGTCCTCCTCCATTCATAAAGGGCTTTTCATTGCTGAAAGCGATAGTACAGCTTCTATGAATGGAGGAGGGACGGTTGAACGAAAGGTCCAACTCCTCCATTCATAAATCGGTTTTCATTGCTGAAAGCGATCTTACAGCTTCTCTAAATGTAGGATGGAGGCAGAAATGGTGGGTACAATCATCAGGAGCGCCTATGACAGGTCCACACCTCCCAACTTTTTGAGATGGGAATGAGGGAAACCTATCAGCAAAAGTATGCAGGCATAGGACACACCCCTTGCCACACCCCCTTAAAGGAGAATTGTACAAAAAAACAAGATTGGTTAAACCCACGAGTGCTTTTTTTTTACCACTACTATTCCTTTATATTGGCTTTTGGAATTTACAAATGCAGCAATTTAGAAATCAGATGAAAGGTTTAGCGCTGGAAAACACTTTTTGATAGATAAAAAGTGCATTTTATATATAACTATAGAGATCAGACCAAAATGAGGGACAAATGAGGAGGAATGAGGGACAGAGGGACAGTCCCTCAAAATCAGGGACAGTTGGGAGCTATGCAGGTCCAGCATCTGTATTAACCCCTGCAGCGCCATAGATTATGGCTGAAGGGTATGGGAAGGGGACAGAGGACTGATTTCCAATATGACATCCGACACCAGCACAAGGGACACTGAAATCTAATGTCCCTTGTGCTGATTTTTTTTTTTTTTTTTTCACCTAAACTTAGGCTTTAAATCCAGTAGTGATTCCCCTGCTTAGTATACCTGACAGGTACACTTTAAATGGAGGCAATAGATCTGGAGCTTCGTAATGTTCATGTGTTTTCTATGTGAGATCAGATGCATTTAAATTGCCTAATATGTGCAGCTAAAGCAGGTCATTTCTTGGAGCGCACATCTGTGCGTGCCGTTAATTGAAAATATTATGCAAATGCGAGCGGGTGTACGACCACGCAGGTGTAATTTCACAGACATGTGGATTGATGTGAGCCGGTGTGCATTGTGGGGGAGAAGTCATACGTCTCCGGAGACAGCCAATGAGGTGCGGAGAGGCAAGGAATACACTGATGGGAAGATGAACAAATATAATTAAAGCTATTATTAAATAGGGGGATCTCTTCATGGAATTCAAACAGCGAAAGGGCGGAGGGATGGCACGGAATACAAAGAGCAAATATCGCACAGCAAAACACTAGCTGCTGCTTCTTTAACCACCGCAATACCAGGCACTTATACCCCCATCCTGCCCAGGCCATTTTTCAGCTTTTACACTTTGCCAATTGCGCGGTCATGCTACACTGTAACCACGTGAAATTTGTATTATTTTCTTCAGGCAAATAGAGCGTTCTTTTGGTGGTATTTAATCACTCCTGGGTTTTTTATTTTTTCCAAAAAAAAAAAAAAAGACCAAAAATTTTGAAAAAAAAATTTTTTTTTCTTAGTTTCTGTCAGTAAATTTTGTTAATAAGTCATTTTTATCCTTCGCTGATGGGCGCTGATGAGGTGGCACTGATGAGGAGGTAGGGCTGAGGAAAAAAATCGATTTGAATCTTGAATCGAGTTGAGAGGTCAGATCGATTCAAAATTTAAGCAAATCGATTTTTTTAGATTTTTTTTTCTCACCGCGCCGGTCCTGAGGCGCTGCGGACAGGAGTTTCTAGGTGAGGCCGCGGCTTCACCTAAAACCTCCTGCCCGCAGCTCTTCAGGACCGGCGCGGTCGCCGCAGACTAGGCCGAAGCCGTGGTCTTGCCTAATAACACCTGCCCGCAGCTCCTCAGGACCGGCGCTGTGTCCAAAAAAAAAAACTCGATTCGAATCGTAAATCGAGTTTTTTTTTTTTTTTTTTAGAAAATCTCCCAGCCCTATGAGGAGGCACGAATATGGCGCACTTATGGGCACTGATAGGTGGCACTGATGAGCACTGATAGGCGGCACTGATGGGTGGCACTGGTGGGCACTGGGCGCACATAGGCGACACTGGTGGGCACAGATAGGCAGCACTGGTGGGCACAGATAGGCGGCATTGATGGGCACCAGTGATGAGCATTGATTGGCACCAGTGATGGGAATTGATGGGCAGCACTGATGGCCACTAATTGCTGGCACTTGTGGGCACAGATTGGTGCCAACTGTGGGCACTGATTGCTGGCAGTGGCATTGCTGGCACTTAATTGTAATCAGGGCACTGATGATCAGTGCCCTGATTACATCCCTAGATGTCCTCTGTGAGGAGATGCCACTTATCAGCTCTCCTCTCGCTCTGTCAGTGTGAGGCGAGGAGCGCCGATTACCGGCATCTCCGTGTTTACATGTTACCGGCTGCAATTGGACACAGCCGATCACATGGTTAAAGAGCCATGGCCGCGTCTCTTTACACAGATCGGGGTCGCGCCGTATCCTAGCAACATGGTGCAGCTGTGATCGCCGCGCTGCGTGCCCCCGGGGTGAGCGAGAGCGGTCGTTCTGGAGGGCTGTCGTATGACGTCCACCCAGAACGAGAGCCGCGCTGCCCAGCCGTCATTTGACGGCCGGCAGGCAGGAAATGGTTAAAGGGGAACTCCAACAAGGATTCTAATTGAGGTTTAAGCTGCATTAACACAACCGTAAAAACACGCATAGCCAGGTGTTTTTTAAACTCTTCATGCCTAAGCCTTTTTCTGACACTTGTTGCTTACAAGTTAAAATCTGTTACTTAGAACCCTCAAAACATATATATATATTATTATATGTTATATAAAATTTTTAGCAGAGACCCCAGAGAATAAAATGGAGATCGTTGCAATATTTTATATCACACTGTATTTGCGCAGCAGTCTTTAATATGCAATTTTTTTGGAAGAAATACACTTTAATTAAATTAAAAAAAAAAAAAACAATAAAACTAGCCCAATTTTTTTTATATAATGTGAAAGATGATGTTACGCTGTGTAAATAGTTACCTAACATGTCATGCTTTAAAGATGCGCGCACTCTTGGAATGGCGACAAACTACCGGTACTTTAAAATCTCCATAGGCGATGTTTTAGAAGTTTCTACAGGTTACTAGTTTAGGGTTACAGAGAAGGTCTTGGGCTAGAATTATTGCTCTTACTCTAACGATCGTGGCAGTACATCACATGTGTGGTATGAACACTGTTTACATTTGCGGGTGTGACTTATGTAGGAGTTTGCTTCTGCGTGCGAGCACGGGGGGGGGGAGGGGGGGCTTTAAATTTGTTTTTGTTTTTCTTAATTTATTTTATTTTATTTATTTTTGCACTGTCCCTTAAATTTTTTTTTTTAATCACTTTTATTGCTGTCAGAAGGAATGTAAACATTCCTTCTGACAGGTACTCTTTATGGTGGGATCTGGGGTCTATACGACCCCAAATCCCTCCTTTGCACTTAAAAGCATTCAAATAGCCACGTTTTGAATACTGTCATTGTTTTAAATTTGGCGCCTTTAAGGCTTCCGTAAACCGGAAGTGATGTCATGACATCGCTTCCAGGCTACTCGATCCGAGACCCGATCAAAGCCATTTCCGGCATTGTTCGGGTCTCTGGCCAACCGACAGACTGACGTGCTGATTGGTCGCTCGGGCCTCCTGGTGGGATGGGAGAGCCCAGGTAGGCCACAGAAGGTGGCGGGAGGGGGGGGGGGACATCTTCTCCCACTGCTTGTAATAACAGCTGAGCATTTGCTTAGCCACATCGGTTGTTATTACAAGAAACTTGATCGTCGGCTCTAAAAAACGGTACCGGGTGATGCCTGCTGCTGCTGCATCACCCTGGTACAACCCCTTGAAGATGAGGCCGCATATTTGCATTATGTCGGCGTGAAGGGGTTAACCACTTCAGCTCCAGAAAGTGTTACCCCCACAATGACCAGGCCATTTTTATTACTCACTGCGCTACTTTAACTGGTCATGCAATGCTGTACCCAAACGAAATTTAGATTTCTTTTAGTAGTATTTGATCACCACTGTTTTTTTTATTTTTTATTATATAAATGAAAAAAAACTGAAAATTTGGGGAAGAAACAATATTTTTTACTATTTGCTAAAAAACATATCTAATAAAAAAATGTAAAAAATCAAATGTCTTCATAAATTTTGACCAAAATGTATTCTGCTACAGGTCTTTGGTAAAAAAAAAGAAAAAGAAAAAGAAAAGAAAATCCCATAGAAATTAACCACTTCTCCATAGGTGGATGTCATATGACATCCTGGAGTTTAAGTGGTTAAATCTGAATGATGCTTGCAGGCTGCTGAGATCTTTTTTTTTTTTTTTCGGGGGGGTTAGGCTTTCCAGCCTAGAGGCGAGATCTGGGGACTTATAGACCCCAGATCTCACTGTAAAGAGGACCTGTTATGTAGGGCTGGGCGACTTTTACAAAAAATAAATAAATCTGCGATTTTGTTAAAAAAACTCGATTCACGTGGCCTCGCCTAAAAACTCCTGCCCGCAGCTCCTCAGGATCGGCGCGGTGAAAAAAAAAAATCTAAAAAAATCGATTTGCTTAAATTTTGAATCTATTTGACCTCTCAACTCGATTCAAGATTTAAATTGATTTTTTCCCCAGCCCTACTGTCATGCCATTTTCCTATTACAAGGGATGTTTACATTCCTTCAAAAAGAAAAAGAAAAGTGATCAAAACAAAAAAAAATTAAAGGCAAAGTGTCAAAAAAAAAAAAAATAAAAGTAAAATAAACAATAAAAAAAAAATTAAAGCGCCAACCCCCTTCACAGCAGCGAACGCATACATACATCACACCCCCATATGTAAACGGCGTTCAAACCACACATGTGAGGTATCTCCACGAACGTTAGAGCAAAAGCAATAATTCTAGCCCAAGACCTACTCTGTAACTCTAAACAGGTAACCTGTAAACATTTTTAAAGCGTTGTCTATGGAGATTTTTAAGTACCAAAGTTTGGCGCCATTGCACAAGTGTGCGCAATTTTAAAGCGTGACATTTTAAGTATTTATTTACTTGGCGTAACATCAGCTTTCACATTAAATTACATTACAAAAAATTGGGCTAACTTTAGTGTTTTGTTTTTTTGTAATTCAAGAAACCGTTTTCTTTCCAACAAAAACACGTTTTAGAAATTGCTGCACAAATACCATGTGACATAAAAAGTTGCAATGACCACCATTTTATTCCCTAGGGTCTCTGCAAAAAAACATATATAATTTTTGGGGGTTCTGAGTAATTTTCTTGTAAAAAAAAAAAATGATGATTTTTACATGTAAGAGAGGAGTGCCAGAATTGGCCCGTACATGTTTGCATTCTTTCGAGTCCTGATTAGAATTGGCCTGCCTATGTTACGCCCCTTGTTACCATAAAAGTACAATTGTAATATTAATGTGATACCTATGTAATCATGTGTATAAAAACCTTCAATTGCGTCAAATAAAACAGAACAGTTATTTGGAAAGATGCTGAGCGTATCTTTTGTGTCTGTTCCCTACTGCGGTAGTTATTATTCATTTGGAACCACTAATCAATATGAGGATAGGAGTTGCATATATATACCATTTCCAGAATAGAGTGTATATTGATTGTTTTTTGTGAAAGTTATAGCGTCTCTACATTCTACAAACTATGGGATATATACTGGAATTTTTATTAACTGACTAACTG